>CAEMYA010001006.1:0-13009 GCA_903131615.1 Diplodus sargus | reverse complement strand
TAAACACTGTAGGAGACAATACCTTGATATTAATGTGATAATTAATTACTGGCAATCAATTATACTCATAGACGGGGCACCACCTCCGATATTTGATTTCTAAGACTAACTCGGAGGGAATTAGTCAAAGTATCAACTGTCCAAGTTTGGTAGACAGGAAAATCATCAGTCTCAAATAGATCTGTTGAATTTCAGATTCTTTATTTAATCTCCTATTCTGAAGCAGTGAATTCTTTCCACGATCCCATCGATTTCCCACTTCAAATTAAACGGAGCTCCGAATGTATATTAACTTCAATCAATCAATCAATCAACTTTATTTATAGAGCACTTTTCATACATTGGTATGTAGCACAAAGTGCTTTACATAAGAAAAATAAAACAATATAAAAGAAAGCCCCTCCCTCCCACCTTCCATATTATATACACCCACACAGGCACACACACACACACACACACACACACCTGCACACTCTTACTACTGGCAATAAGGAGACATGGCAAGGCACTGAGCATTGAGGAAACGCCACCTTTGGGGCCGTCCACACCGGGAGGAGTCACAGTCTGTGTCACGGTGGCACCAGTGCCTAGGCCCCCCCCCTCTAAAAAAGAAAGACATAAGATAAGATAAAAACCATGACAACAGATAGGTAAATGGAGTGAACAGCTAAAAGAATAAAATACATATGATAATAAAATAAAATAAAATAAAAAAAGTAAAAATTTGGAGCAACAAAATAAAATACAATAGAACCACATAAGAATGGAATAAGAATGTAAGATATTAGTTAAAAGCCTGATTAAAAAGGTGTGTCTTCAACCTTCCCTTAAAAATATCAACAGTCTCTGCAGACCTGAGGTTCTCCGGCAGGCTGTTCCACAAGCGGGGGCCGTAGTGGCTAAATGAACGCTGGAATGGATAAAAGGCCAGTGCCGGAGGACCTCAGGGAACGCGAGGGTTGATATGGTAAAAGCAGGTCAGATAAGTAGGAGGGCGCAAGGCCGTTAAGATATTTAAAAACCAGTAAAAGAACCTTAAAGTTGATCCTGAAGCGGACGGGGAGCCAATGCAGTGACTTTAAAACTGGTGTAATGTGCTCCCGCCCTCTGGTCCTCGTCAGCACGCGTGCGGCTGAATTTTGTAATAATTGGAGATTTAGAATACTCTTTTTTTGGAAGACCAGAGAGCAGGGCATTACAATAATCTAAGCGACAGGAGATAAAAGCATGCATTAGCACCTCCGTACTGGCCTGGGAGAGAAACGGGCGGACTCTGGCTATGTTCTTAAGATGATAAAAACCTATTTTTGTCATATTTCTGATATGTGGAATAAAATTCAGCTCAGAATCAAAAATCACGCCCAGATTTTTTACTGATTGTGTTGGTTTAAGATCTTGTAGTTTTGAAAAAAGTTTCTCTCTCTGGCCTTCAGGACCTATAACTGAAACCTCAGTTTTGTCCTGGTTGAGCTGTAGGAAATTCACTGCCATCCATGACTTGATGTCTACAATACAGTTAAAAAGGGCATCAACTTGCTCTGTGTCATCAGGAGACACGGCAATGTACAGTTGCGTATCATCAGCGTAACTATGGAAGCTGATGCCGTGCCTCCTGATGACGTCCCCAAGAGGAAGCATATAAAGATTAAAAAGTAGTGGACCTACGCCGACCGGACAAACTCTCCCTATTACTAAATACAAGAAAGCAAAAATTGTTTCTTTGGCGTGGAATACGATACGTTAACAATATAAAACAATACAAAAAGAATCAATTTCGTTCTTGCTTAAATTTCAAAGAAAGATCTTTTCAAAATAAGGCGTGTCACTTGAAGAGGAATCTTACAAGTGGCTCAGATCTCCGGAGATTTCTAAGTCTCGGAGCCTCAAAAATCTAGCATGGTACGAAAGTAAATGGGAAGAATAAGAAGTAACGCGAACTAAAAATTAAAGTAAGTAAGAAGGCAGTAAACGAAGATAGCGAACAAAGAGAGTGTGGAAGAGTAAAAATGAAGAGTGTAAAAGAGTAAGAGAGTAGGAGTAAGAGTGCGGGATGTATGAGCTTTTAATGTTTGAACCAAGGACGGAACCGGGAGCGGCCTGGTCACGTCGCTTCCTCCGGTGACGTCACAGCTCATGTTACCGACTACTCACTTGTTGAATCAAACTAAGGGTTTGATACGTTTTTGAAATCGCGATTGACTATATGCCGAAATCCACCATGGTCTCACATTAAGCATTTATTTTAAGAGTATAAAGAAACACAACAGAAGTTGTCTAATAGGCAAAAGAGAAATTATTGGATATACTAAAACACAAACACAGGCACATAGGTCTCAGAGGCACTGATGGCTTAAGCATATTTCGTACAGTGACAACTTATACTTCACAGACATGTATCAGAGTCTAAATACTTTAAAATAGATCACATTCCGTTAGTAGTGGCCTCTGAAGATTGTACCAAAACTTACCAGGAGGTGGCACTGTGGCTACACCAGACACTCAGATATTAAAATCAAAAATGTATGACTTGGATTAGGATTACAGTGTAGGTTTGTTCCTGCTGTTGAAAAATATATTATTGAAGAAAGGGTGAGACTAAGGCTTGGCATCTTTCTTGGATTAGGAAAAAGATCAGGACTCTCTCCACTTCTCTATTAGTATGGAAATGTTTATGACTCTCTTTTATGACCCTTGATTTCACGGTGACATGGGAGAGTCAGGTGCTGGTGGTTATCCTTAACACATGGCTCTTGTTTGCTGGACAGGAAGTTGGGTGAAGGAATATTTAGTCCACAGATAGGCTTTTGTTTGTAAGCCACAGTTTATAATATAATAGGTGACTGGAGGGAGTCCGGTGATTCCACTCGTGGATTCAGCAAGCAGTCTCTTCCGGCAAGCAACATGTTACATGGTGTCTTTTAACGAGTGAAGTGCAAAGAGAAGAAAGGAAAAAGGAGCCAGGTCACGATGAGGTGGCAGGGAATTAGGTGATAGGTGACATGGACACAGACATGCAGATGCATCTCTTGTTGTGAAGGTGGAGACGTGGACATGTTCCTACAACACTGACAACATGTCACCATGTTCCAGATACACAACTTCCATGTGTGTGTAGCAGCAGCACTGGTTCTGCAGTGTTTCATGTGGCAGCTACATGTTGTTGTCTGCAGCTGAATCCACATGTTGTCATGTTTCCTGCTGACACTTTAACCACTGGCGCCATCTTGTGTCAATAGAACAACACAGTAGACTGAACTGTGATCGCATGACTCTTCACCTCTGTCTCCTCTCACAGGGAGAAGATGATCTGCAGGATCCTGCTGCTCATCAGCCTCAACTGTGTCTGTGGTCAGTTTACAGCTTCACTTTCTGACACTGTGATTCAATGAAGCAGTTAAAGTGGCCCACATGTGAGCAAACAGCTGATGTTGATGAGCCTCTGCAGCTCTGAGACATCACTAAACTGTCCACACAAACATGGAGATGGAGTTTAAAGGCTGCCATGTTAAAGCTGTCAGTGTGTCTGCTCCTCACTTTCCCTCTCTGTCTCCTCAACAGGAACATTTGTAGTGAATGTGACACAGACCTCCTATCAGGCAGAGGAGAACCACGACATCACACTGGAATGGACCTTCACAACCACAGCTGACACTTCTACAGACTCACTTTATATCTACTGTCAGTTGAACACTGATCACTCAGTCTCAGTCCTGTTTCATCTAAGTAGAGGTGTAGAGGTCCCAGAGATTCAGGATCAACAGTTTGTAGGACGAGTCCAATGGGACAAAGACGTCCTCAGAGACGGACGACTCAGACTTCATGTGTCCAGACTCAGGACTGAGGACTCAGGCTGGTACATTTGTGATGTGAGGACAAACTATGGTGGGAACTCCAGTGAATGTCTGCTCAACGTCTCTGGTAAGTTGGTTGACTAGAAGTCAGTAGAACTTTTTTGGAACAATAGAACCTGAAGAAAAGTATTGAGGACGACCAAAATCCTTCACTTCATTCTCACATTATCTGAGAAATATGTCACAACTTCAGCTGTACTGTTGTTTGGTCTCTTTACAGCAGCGAGAGATCGACCAGAACCTGAGAGACCCAACACAGACACACCTGAGAGACCTGACACAGCATGTCGAGAAAGGATCGTCCTCTACTGTGGACTGACAGCAACAGTGGTAGTTGTGTTGCTTCTTACATTTTGATTATACACTGTTTCTCTGAGTCCAGCGGGGTATTTCAGAAAACTTCCAGCTCAGCAGGACTAGAGGAGACAGTTTAATCAACACGTTAGTGAGACCATTAAGCAGTGATGGGGAGACGTAAACTACATGTCGTTGAACTACATAGCTTAACTACGATTTGCTGTAGCATGCTGGTAGTTAAACTACATTCATATTTTGTGTTGCTTCAAGTATTTCAACCACTTTTTGGGTCAATTTTTATAGTTTAACTACTCAATTTACAAATATCCATTTTGGCCAATAACATGAAATATTTGTTTTATAAAAAAAGACAGATATTATTTTATTTTTCTTTGAAAAAAGGCATGACATGCTAAGCCAACGCTGCCTGTGATTGGCTTTCCCTGGCAGCACTCATGGCATGCCATGGCGGCGGAACTGCCTTTAAAAAAAGGTTCGGAAACCTCAAAGATTTCTTGACAGCTATCGGGGAGATGGCCTCACCTGCACATGACCAGGCTACCTCATCACGCGTGTAAGACAGACATTGAGCCACCAAAACATAATGATATTAAAAATAAAAGTATAATAAATAAAAACGTTCATGGGGGACAGTTAGAAAAGTGGTTTTAGACAGGCCAGGTTCTGATTAACCTAAGATAAATAGTGTAATTACAGAATAGCAGTTAGCTTACAGTTGGGCTATTTTTTGTTAGCCTAATTGAATTTATGAACATTAAAAATGACCATGACATTATATCAGGGAGTCCAGCTGTGACAAGCTATTGTAGCTCTAGTTAATGATGCATAGCATAGGCATTGACTAGGCCAATGTGATGGAAACTGACACAATAGGAATTGAATGCAATGACAACCTTTTAAAAGCCTGTCTGACGTTATCTGACCCATGACCCAACATTTCTTCAAGGTTGGCAGGTCTGATGTGAGCTTGTGATTCTGCCCTGGCATCAAGTTCTAATGCCTTTGAAGTTCCTGTGATTTTGACCAAAGATGTCAGCTTTTGTTCTTCAAAAAATAAAACTTGAGTTGAGAGGCATATTACTGCTGGCATGTGAATTTTTTGTAGGCCATTATATTTTATTTCATATACTACATTAATGAATTATTTAAGGCTGAGTTTAACGAGTATAATGAATATAAGTAGTTACTAAAGCTGCTTTTTTAAGCAGTAGTTTTACAAACTACATTTCTCCAGGGGTAGAAATGTAGTTTGTTCAAACTACTAACAGGCTGAACTACATGTAGTTTTACAAGCTACGCTTGCAAAGTAGCTTCCTTCAACACTGCCGTTAAGAGTCATGAGGTTAAAGAAGTTGATAACGGTTAAATCACATCCTGCCTTCATGTTGTTCAGTAAGTCTCCCTGATATAAGAGTCAGAGGAGATGAACAATGATGGAGTTGATGGAGGAAACGTTCTTCACCTTCATGTTGTCCATTATTTTGACAGGACGTCTCATCAAACTCTGTCTCTTGTTAGACTGATCTGAGATCTGCTCTGTGTTCATTTTATACAAGTACGATCTGAGAGATTTTATTTATCTCTCAGATCGTACTCAGTTCATCCAGCTCAAATCCTTTAAATCCGACCCCTCCCCGGTCACTACAGGTGTGCCCCAGGGCTCTGTCCTGGGCCCCCTTCTCTCCATCACTTATCTCCTCCCCCTTGGCACCATTTTTCGCATATTTAACATTCATTACCACTGCTACGCCGATGACACCCAGCTCTACCTCTCTAGTAAACAAAACTCCACACTCCCACCCTCTTCCCTTACTGCCTGGTTATCAGAAATCAAATCCTGGTTCACCTCAAACTTCCTGAAATTAAACAGTGATGAAACTGAAATTCTTCTAATTGGTACCCAATCTACAGTATCCAAAGTTGACCGCTTCCCCCTTCTCATCGACAGCTCCTCAGTTTTTCCCTCCCCTCAGGTTAAGAGTCTGGGTGTCATCCTGCACAGCACTCTATCATCCAAATCTCACATCAATAACACCACTCGTTCTGCCTACAACCACCTACGAAATATCAACCGACTCTGTCCCTCCCTTACCCCCAGCACTGCCTCCATCCTTGTCCACAGTCTTGTCACCTCCAGTTTAGATAACTGCAACTCTCTTCTTCTCGGCCTCCCTAACAAGTCCCTCCATAAGCTTCAACTGGTTCAAAACTCTGCTGCAAGAATCATCACCAAAACCCCTTCTTCCCACCACATTACCCCCATCCTACAGCAGCTTCACTGGCTCCAGATCAGACAAAGAATTAAATTCAAAATCCTTCTGTACACCTTCAAAGCTATTCACAACCTCACCCCTCCTTACCTGTCTGATCTCGTTCGTATTTCCACTCCAGCATGCTCCCTCAGATCCTTCTCTTTCCTCCGCCTCACTATCCCCCCTGCACACCTCCGCACCATGGGGAGCTTTTAGCCACTCTGCTCCCCAGCTCTGGAACTCCTTACCACTGTTTAAAATTGCTTATTCACTTCACCCTTAACTGTAACACCGCCCAACCTCTATTGCTGTTTTTTTTAAATGTTGTACATTGTATGTTCATTGATGTTTTGGATGTTGTTTATTGTATGTTTTGTCTTTCTTTTTATTTTGATGTCCCCCTGTAAAGTGTCCATGGGTGTTTTGAAAGGCGCTTCTTAAATAAAATGTATTATATTTATTATTATTATTATTATTATTATTATTATTATTATTATTATTATTATTATTATTGAAGTCATGCTGAGAAACATGTCGCCCTCGTACACCAGGTGTAACGACTCTGTGCACTGTATGTTGTTACCTTTTCATTTATAACTCTATATGATGAATTAGGTCTTAATAACAATCACATTAACATTGACATTACATATCCTGTACTCTACTGTTCTGTTTATTATGTGTACACACTGTAAATAAATCTATATTTACATGAGAGACGTTGCTTTATCGCTTCTGTCTTTGAATATCAGACACCCAGAATATGTAATGACCTCAAAGAGTTTATCAGCAATAAAGTTTATAATAATAAACTTTATTAACACTCAGAAACAGTTACAAACTGACTTTCAGGCCACATTAATGAATAGAATATTAATAAACAGACAGGAGATGTATTTATGTGTTATTATTGCTTCAGTCTGTCACAAATCACATAATGAAAGGTCCTCACATCGAGCCACGACACGACAACTCTGACATGTCACATTTAACCTTCTGTTCACATATTTATTTGTCTTTGTTTGCACAGAAACGGTTCATGTGAGGAGTGTCCAGGGTCGAACTCACTTCTTTTGACACCCAAGAGGAGTGTTTGATCACAGTGATACCTCAAAATAATTACTTTTTTTATGAGTAATTAACTCTCTGAACTGAATGTTGGATTTCCTCATGAACAGACTTCAGATGGTTCTGTTGTTCCAATAAACCAAAAACTAGGCTGAACATAATGTGATTATTTTAGATTAATGAACTTTGTAGCTATTAAATATCAGTTTTTCACATCTTTTGTCTGCCAATTTTAAAAATAGCAAAAAATACTTTTTTGGTTACATGTTGTATGTTATTCATCACAGACAGCTGCACTGACCGACTGCGCAGCTCTGTGTGATACTCAGACCGATCTAGTGTTTCATCCTGTCTCAGCAGATCAACTCTCACTGGTTTCCATCGATGATCTCTCACTTCATGGCTGGTTTGTTCAGAGTTTAAAGTCCACCTCTATCTGTGTGACCCTGCTCTTACCTGGTCCTGGAGAAGTTCGACCAGCAGAGGGCGCCCCAAGCCGGCTCATCCTGCACCAAGCAGGTTGATATCACCAGACTGCCTTAATAAAGTCACATGATTTTAAGATTTGTTGCATTTGGAGGAACTAAACCAACTTTGTGTAAGTGCTCTTACGTATTGTAAGTCATTGATGTTTCTTGTAAATTCGGCATTAAATATAAACATTCAGATGTTTCTTTTCATGTAAAAAGTGTTTAAATTGATCCTGTCTGCTTCTGTGTCTGAAGAGTTTATTACCTCCCAGCAGCTGTTTAACTCAAACTACTCAACACAGGTTCTGAAATGTCACATTTAACCTTCTGTTCACATATTTATTTGTCTTTGTTCTTCGTCTTCAGTGGACTGGAGGACTCTCTGTCCGATGACTGAGCTGAACTACAACTGAGTCTTCCTGCTGTTTGCAGCTCATTGTTCTCTTCTCAGTCTGGTTCTGACCTCTGTCTGTTCAGGCCTGAAGCGGATCTTTAACTGGACCTGTCTGTCTGTTGAGTTCTGCTTTAGGGACGTTAACATCAGTGATATTTGGACCCGAAGCAGTAAAATGTTGGTTTATAAACCTGCAGTCTTCACCACTGTGATGTCTCTAGTCATTAATGTGGCCTGTAAAGCAGTTTGTAACTGACTTCACTTCATGTTTTCTCCAGAAGACTCAGAGAGACTTTGTGTCAGACTGGAAACACAAAGCCATGTGTTGGAAAATCAACTGCAGGCCTACAAACAATACATGTCATGTTTTATAAGACTCTTTAATAAAGTCCAAGATATTGTCAGCTGTCATTAAGGTGAAGAAACCAAGAGCAACACACTCTTTATGTTTGACTGATCCTCCTCTTCCTGCACAGACTGAGAGTAAATCAAAGTGAAGCTCACAGCTGATGATGTATCTGATCTTCTCTGCAGCAGCAGCAGCTGATCCACATGTTGTCACAGGTTGGTGACCACTGGAGCCCCCTGCTGACATTAATACATGACTGCAGCTGAGGAGGGTTCATGTTACTCTCATGTTAGATGTCTTCAGGAACAACAACAAGCAGACGCTCCTGAATAAAGTAGAAATCCTTTATCTTTAACACCAGCGTTAACAAATCAGAGCTTTTCAAACAGAACAAAGTGAACAAGATAAAATACATGGAACACATTACATAATAGAAACAGGATATAAAGGAGTTTCATGTGTCATATCATATATTTCTATATAAAGAGGATTATGTACAAAATGTTACTAAGATATAAAATATATAAAGACATCACTTCCTGTGTGTCCTACAGGAAAAGCAGATCAGTTCACCTGAAGCTTCATGACATCCTGCAGGAGTCCAGTAGATTAGTTATAAATAATAATGTCATATTTACTTATTAAAATAATACATCATGTAGAAAAAATATAAATATAACATTCTGTCTGGCCCAAAAAAAGTCACACACTGTAATATTTTGCTGAACCACCTTTAGCTTTGATTACAGCCAGTTTCTCTGTGGCATCGTTCTGATCAGCTGATCAATGTCAGTTCTACATTGTTCCTCCAGGTTTTAATAATGCATTGGACGGTTCTTGACACAATTTTAGTGGTTTCAGTCATCTCATTATATGTTTTCTTTGTTTGATGCAGGTCAATAATCAGAGGAAATGTCTTCACACATGGTTGTTTAAGAAATAAAAATCTATTTATCAGTTAGTTAAATAACTTGTTTCCATCTGAAACATATAATCACTGCAGTAATTATCCACTGGATGTTTCTGACCTATTTGCTCAGTTAAATCCAGGTGGTGACGTTTCTTTGGACCAGACAGTTTATAAATGTAACATATATACAGTTGTAACATAAACATGGTGTTCTAGATCAACATGTTTCTCACAGAGCAGTTTTCAGATCTGAAGGTGAAGAACAACGTTTCCTCCATCAACTCCATCATTGTTCATCTCCTCTGACTCTGATATCAGGACACTTACTGAACAACATGAAGGCACGATGTGATTTAACCGTCTCACTTACAGTGCTGATAAGTTTATTTTCTCTTGTCCTGCTGAGATGGAACTTTTCTTACATCCTCTGCAGGAATTCAGTTTCCCAGACAAACGGTGAATAAGTAAAAGGTAACAAACAAACACAACTACCACTGCTGCTGTCACTCCACAGTAGAGGATGATCTTTCCCAGACTGACCCCCTTCGGTCTCTCAGGTGTGTCTGTGTTTGGTCTCTCAGGTTCTGGTTGATCTCTCGCTGCTGTAAAGAGACAAAACAACAGAACAGCTGAAGTTGAGACATATTTCTCAGATACTGTGAGAATGAAGTGAAGGATTGTGGTCGTCCTCAATACTTTTCTTCAGGTTCTTATTGATCCAAAACAGCTGCTGAATTGAACCTGTTAATAAAGTTCTACTGACTTCTACTCAACCAACTTACCAGAGACGTTGAGCCGACATTCACCAAAGTCCACACCATAGTTTGTCCTCACATCACACAGGTACTGTCCTGAGTCCTCAGTCCTGAGTCTGGACACATGAAGTCTGAGTCGTCCGTCTCTGAGGACGTCTTTGTCCCACTGGACTCGTCCTACAAACTGTTGATCCCGAGACTCTGGGACCTCAACACCTCCACGTAGTTCAAACAGGACTGAGACTTTATGATCAGTTTTCATCTCACAGAAGATATAAATGGAGTAGGGGGAAGGTCCATTCCAGTGTGATGTCGTGGTTCTCCTCTGCCTGATAGGAGGTCTGTGTCACATTCACTACAAATGTTCCTGTTGAGGAGACAGAGAGGGAAAGTGAGGAGCAGACACACTGACAGCTTTAACATGGCAGCCTTTAAACTCCATCTCCATGTTTGTGTGGACAGTTTAGTGACGTCTCAGAGCTGCAGAGGCTCATCAACATCAGCTGTTTGCTCACATGTGGGCCACTTTAACTGCTTCATTGAATCACAGTGACAGAAAGTGAAGCTGTAAACTGACCACAGACACAGTTGAGGCTGATGAGCAGCAGGATCCTGCAGATCATCTTCTCCCTGTGAGAGGAGACAGAGGTGAAGAGTCATGTGATCACAGTTCAGTCCTCACATGTAGCACAACCAACATCTACAGTCTGTCTTTAGTCTTCTAAACACTCCTCTGTCTTCATCATCCTCATCATCACACACAGGGACTTCCTGACTGCACACAGTCTGGATGCTAACGCTAAGCTGCTGTGTTGTTCTGCTGATCCAAGATGGCGCCAAAAGTCTGCAGACACGTGCTGCATGGAGGCAGACAAACAAACAGGAAGTGGATTATTCAGCCTGTCTGGTTGTGTGACGACATGATAGTCAGTGATGTAAACATGTAACACTGAAACACTATGAACACAAAAACAGTTTCTCCATATAAAGTCATGAGACAACAACTGCTAATAAACACAAATTATCTTGAATTTGACATCATGTGTCTCATATTTGGACATATATCATATTTTATAATGTTCTGTCATGGAGTTTATCTTCACTGTTATAAGAACAGAAAGCAGCTTCTGATCTTGATCTGCAGACTTTGTTATTTTTTTTATCATGATTGTTATTATTAGTACTTAGATGATCAAAAATCACTGTACGTATGAAAACAACGTTGGAACTTCTTATTCACACAGATGTCACAGTTACATGTCAGGATCTGTTATTATAGACACAGATTGAATATTCATCTGTTATTTATCATCACAGCGTTACATACATTAGCAGCTGTAAACACATAAAACATTATAAAACACATGCTGTGGTTTGTTTTTGGTTCCTAACTGTTTCCTGAATATATCCGTCTCTGTGTGAATGTGTAAATGAGACATTAACTTATAACACTTTGTAGAAGGAGCATCATAAAGTTCTCTCCACTGACTTGTATTAGTTCACGGGGACAACCCGCTCAGTGACGCGTCTATGTTTATAGGCGAGTTCAAGATCACGCAGTGCTGCGCAGTGCTGCGCAGCGCTGCCTAAATCGTGATGCATGCTGGTTAAAATGTGTCCAGGATGGTTTCTGCTCCGCATCCGATGTCACATGACCTTAAGTTATCGCGGGAGCGAGGCGGCTGCAGAGCAGCAGAGCAGTTGTTCTCCAGGTGCTGCGCGACCCTAGACCCACTTTCATGACGTCAGGACTTTGCCCTGATTGGCTCTCATCTACGCTGACGTATATGACGTGTGTTTCGATGAATTTCCATATCCAGAAGCGCCTCTTTTCTACTCAGATATCAAATACTTTCAGATAAGTAGCAGCCGTGTGGCCGCAGCTGTGGGACAGTCAACGTGAATAAACCTATAAAATCCTTCATGTAACGCGACAATCCTGAAAGATGTCGTCAATAAACTGCTCAGTTCTGTCAGCTGAGGGTGATGATGGAGAAGAACTGCTGTGTCCAGTTTTATCTGTACTATCCACTCTTTTTAACCCTTTCTCTTCCCGTCACATTAACAATACAAAGAATTATCCTGAGCTATTTTGTGTGTGATGAGACGGTGCAGCGGGACAACAAGGCATCTTATTCAGTAACTTGTTCTGATTATTGTATTTCATTCATTCAGTGAAAAGTATTTCACTTATTGTGTATAATGTTGCTATAAGAAGATGCATCATCTTATGTGTCTTTATGCTTATTTGTTAAATGTAGTCAGCAAATTCCCCTCAGCTGTGATATAATCATGCACCTAAGCACAGCTGTCTTCATAATAATTAATAACTGGTGTAATTGTATTGTATTGTTATTGCTCAAGATTTACTATAATGTACCAGATAGACAAAGTTAAAATGTATTTAATGGTGACATTACAAGGAAAACAGAACATGAGCATTTACAGTAAGACAACATTTAGGCTCTTCGTCTGCTCTTGATGCGCAACTGTGTGACCGTTTGAAGTGAAGCAATTACAAAAAAAAATTAAAACTGCAAGCAGTGATGAACGGGCCCTCGCAGTCCGCGCGCTTCGCACTGCGGCGCCGTCGGACTGCGCGCTCACCCGTAACTTGCTTGTCACGACGGGGAGAAATCAAG
>CAEMYA010001005.1:3546-22471 GCA_903131615.1 Diplodus sargus | reverse complement strand
CATAAACAGGTAATATAAATGTGGGGAGGGTGGTTAAAAGAATGTAAAAAGATGTTTTAGTTAACAAGCCGACAACGCCACCTAGGTTTGTGAGCCTAGGACTTTTAAAAAACGAACACAGGTTCTTAGTTAAAAATCAGGGTGAGCAGAGTTAAAAAACCACGAGTCCAACGGACAATGAAACACTATTTATTATAATAAAACAATTAAAAGATAAACCCAGCCCAAGTCTCTCTCGAGGATCTCAGTGTTTCTGGATTGTCCTGCTCCCAGACGAGGCCGATGAAGCAGGCCCCAACTTCCGCCAATGGTGAACGAGGCCTGCAGCCCACCGTCTTTAGCGTTCAGCGTTCCAGGCTCCCACCGTTTCCGGCATCCCCAGCGCCTGCCGTCTTGGCGTCCTCACTATCGAGCGCTCTCCGTCGCTCTCTGTCTCTCTCGTAACATAAACATTACATCACAATCAAAATAAACAAAGTAACAAAACATGCAACTCTAAAACTGACCCCATCACATGAAGATGATATGACACGTATTATAGAGATGTCGATAGAGTACGTACGACACATATTCAGGATATGAGGAAACGTAAAATAATGTGAACACACAAAACAGAGACAGGGCTAAGTGGTCAGGGCAAAGGGGTGTTTTGGGATCAGGACTGTCACTATATAAGATTGTAACAACACAATTATCGCAGCGAAAATAACGATATTATCACAATATCTCTGGAGAGAATATGGAAACAATAATGCTCAAATTCATCTTTAACTTTGTTTACTGTGTGTTTCGTCTGTTTTTGGCAAAGAAATCCAAAAATATGAGTGTAGGGAGGTGGAGAGAGAGCCTCTTACCAAAACTGTACTTATGTGTACAAAAAGAACGATTACACTCAACCAGCTTTAAGGTGCATTATCATCACCTACCACCACAAAAGGGAAGGGAAAGAAACGGAAAGAGGCGATGTATTATGTACAAGCTGCTATCATATTTGTAATATCAACACTACTAGTATTTCCTTTTTAAATATTTCTGATTATTGTCAACATCATTATATCACGACTCTTCTAATTGGGATTCCTACAGTTTGGTCTGTGAGTAACTCACAAAGTATTTTATCTGTACCATGAGCTCCAACGCCTGAGAGGCATCACGTCACCTGTTGTACAACTACTTCAGGTGTGTTTTGGAGGCTGCAGGGGAGATTTGGGAGGAAGAACAGTTGTCAGAGACTAATTCAAAAGATAAATGATAAAAGTTCACTGAATATTGAACTTTCATTCATCATGTTGCTGTAAAAAACATGTTACAAGTTATATTTACAATTAAACAGATAATAAAGTCATAAACTACTGCACACATTCTTCCACTAAGCTGAACACTGGTGTATGTTAAGTTCATAAATCTGAGCTTCTCTAAGATATATAATTGTCTCTATTGCATATTCCTGCTTTAATACAAATGTTATGAAGAAACAGAAATATCAGACTATAAATGCAGGTCAGCGGGTTTTGTTGACGGTGCTGTACAACACAGCTGAATCCTCTGCAGCTCCCTGAGCTCTGGCTCTAAGAAGAGGAAAAGATATTGTATGAAATAAAACAATTCCCATCCCTGCAGTGATAATAATAAAGACAAATCAGGGAAATCCAAATGCATTTCAAAGTGCAGTGATTTTAATGTTGTGTAGTGTTCCTGTATGAAGAGCCGCTCACCTCGGGGCGGTACTGGCACTGTTATATTTGACAGCAGCGTACTCGACTTCCTGTTGCTCCACGTGTCTTCGAGGCTGAGCTGGTCTGATGTTGGAGTACAGATCATCTGCCTGGTTGTTGGAGAAGTGGACGCTGGCGTAATAAAAGTCGTCCTGCTCCTCCGGCTGTCCCTGGTCAGGTAGACATGAACAGAATTACTTTCAGCTACATATTTTCTATTAGTCTTTCATTTGAACAGTGCATTTTTATAGAGGATTGAAACCAGGATGAAAACAACTGAAGCAGAAGCAGCTGTGGTAATAATGGAACTAATATCCCTGTTGTCAAATGTGCAACATGAAGTCCTCCTCTGTCAGATGAGTTTTCTAGAATCCCTTAAAGACACTGAGTGACTCAGCAGTATGAATAAACAGGAGCCAGACTGGGTTTTATGTCTTCTACAGTTAAATACAGAACTATCCTCACCTGTTCCCTGTCGTCTGGTCTCTCTTCAGCCTCAGTAGATTCCCTGGAAGTCCTCTTTTTCCTGGTTGGTAGAGTTAATTAAAACATAAACGACAGAATGTTTTAATTCTGAATTGCAGTGATTGAACATTCAGTGATTCAGTAGAACAGAACTGCTCACCTGATCCACAGGAAGACAGAGAGGGATATGATAGCCAGGAGAACGACAGTGATTGTTCCAGCAGCCACTGATTTCCATGATCCTAAGAAATGGTGATCAAAAGAAAACTGACAGTTAATCAGGATGTTACAGCATGTTTTGGTCTGTTGGTCCCACAGAGTGATATATGATAAAACAAGGGGACAAAACAAAGATATCCTGGATAAAAGTGCATGTGAGCGTATTAAATCAATTAATGTCCTGCTCAGTTTAGGTGGACTATCTGTCAGGCTGTGGACACATGTAGTATAGTACATGACAGAGACATTATGTTGAAACATAAACTCCACAGTGCCCTCTGCTGGACAGAACATGTAACGCACATTTTCTGAGTTACATTGGATTACATCCCTGCCATAATGTCAATAAACTGATATGGTTAAATATGTAGACCAAGGTGGTATTTGAGTCCAAGTGTACAATCTAGTTCAAGTGAAAACAACCATGTCATGTTTCACTGCTGTAAATGCACAGGAGTAAAATGAGTTTGTCAGAGCTTCTCTCAGTTGAGGTCTAAAGAAGCCAATAGGACAGTATCATCTGCGTCCAATAATACACCATCCGAACAAACCAACAAACAGGCAGTTTTCACACCTGGGATCAACATTCAAATTATTGCCACATGTATTATGAGCAGGAGAGATCACAAGACAAAAGCCAACAGCCACATTGGATGTGTTTGGCAGAAGCCCAACAATAAAGACAAACTCTCACTCTGAGTGTACAGGGAGTTAAGACTCTCAAGAAGCAATAACTGTACTCCAAACTGCAGCAGGACACCTGAAATAAACATCAGGGAACATGTTCTTTAACATTTAAAAGGCAGAAACATGTAAACAAGATTATTATATTTATGAGGGTTAGGGTTAGGGTTAGCCCTTCATTATGTACCAGAGTACAAGAATTCTGAACACTGTTTCAACTGAAAGATAAAAATCTGATCTGATCTTCTTCTTGAGGCTGACTCCCAGGTAACTGGAACACACTCCTGCTTCCTGCCTCCTAACCAGAAGATGTGACTGTCAGGTTAAGAAGCCACACAGAGTGATTCTTCTCCTACAGTATCCCAGGTGAGGTCACATATTTTCTCCTCTTACTGAAAAAAATGTCTGTAATTTTCCATACGATCAAGTATGGATAACATCTTTACGACCATCAATAACTCACCTGCCACAGTCAGATGTACGGTGGTTTTATTTCTTCCTCTTCTGTTCTGGACTTCACAGTAATAATTTCCACTGTGTTCAGCTCTGAAGTCAGTGATGGTGAAGATCTGTCCTGATGCTTTTTGTGAGTCTTCATTCTTCTTGTACCAGGTGTAATTAGCTGCTGGGTTAGCATCACTGCTACAGGTCAGAGTCACTGAACTGCCCTCCACTATCTCAGCAGAGGGACTCACTGACACAGAGGGAAGCTTTGGAGCATCTGGAGGAGATTTAAAGAGACTCATGTTTTTCACATCAGATGATGACTTTGGATCATCATTTGGATAAAGAATATAAAAACAGACCACAGTTACCAGTAAATTCACATTATATCTGGAGATATGTGTGTAAACATGTGAAGCAGGTTCACTGTGGCTACAAGTCATATGTCTCTTAACGCTGAGTCAGCAGGACACCAGAGCTGCTTATATTTTGTACTCACACTGGACATCGACTGATACAGACGAGGACATGATCTCTCCATACTGATTCTTACACTTGCAGGAGTAGTTCCCTCTGTCCTCAGAGCTGATGGAGGAGAAATAACAGATGCCCGTCTGTCCTCGAAGCAGTTTTTGTTTCTCCTTGTACCAGGTGTATTTAGCTGCTGGGTTAGCATCACTGCTACAGGTCAGAGTCACTGAACTGCCCTCCACTATCTCAGCAGAGGGACTCACTGATACAGAGGGAAGTCTTGGAGCATCTGGAGGAGATATGAACATATTTAACATTAATTTTGGGATGCAGATGAGTTTTCTCAGTGAAACCGGGTATTTATTGTTTGTTATACAGATATTATATTCCTGCTTAGGAAAAGGTACAAAATCAATATATGTTATATTTCCTCTCCTGCAGTGAGAGCTTCCTCTACATTGGTGTCCTCCAGTGAATTTATGGTACAAACTGATGATGTTGGTTCTGTAATTTAATCACTTTCAACAATACTAAACAATTTGCATTGTAATCAAATCCAGTCAGCAGTTTTGTTTTCATGCATCTGGTGAAACAAACTACTAATATATGAACATCATTTCTCAGAGACAGAGTTGATAACAGGACTCTGGACACATTAGATGTTGGATGTGTATTTATGTGTGGCAGCATCTGAAACTTTAGAGGTGGTTTTCTGGATCAGTGAACATCTGTGCAGATCTGGAAACAGTTTGTAAATCAAACATCATTTCATCATCTACTGTAGCTGCTCAGTGAACAACAGCAGCAGACTGTGAAGGTGAAACAGGTAGAGCTGGAGAAAGTGCAGGATCAGCAAAAAACCCGACTGGGTGAAAACGTTTTTAAAAGTCATTAGTTGATTTAAATCAGCTGCAATTTACTCACATTTCACTCCAATAGAGATGTATTCAGACGTCCTCCTCCCCAGCTCGTTCTCAGCTGTACAGTCATACTCTCCAGAATCAGAGGACTGGATGGAGCTGAAGACAAGCTGTGGTTCTTTACTGAGAGGTTGAAGGTCTGGATCTCCATTCTTCTTGTACCAGGTGTAATTAGCTGCTGGGTTAGCATCACTGCTACAGGTCAGAGTCACTGAACTGCCCTCCACTATCTCAGCAGAGGGACTCACTGACAAAGAGGGAAGCTTTGGAGCATCTGGAGAAGATATGGACATGTATTATTTAAAGATATCACAAAAAAATTACTATTTTGATTAAAATGTCTTTGTTTCTTTTTGATTGTCTCATTTATCACAGCAGCAAAACATTTACACACTGTTATCCATACTGTACATGCTGGTTGTGTTCAGGTCCTGTTTGCAGAGTCCTGACAGTGTGAATGTTGCTTCTCCTCTAGTTGTAGCAGTTTAACTTTATTTAGTTACATATAATTCTGCTGCATCTACAACTTTTAGAAGCCAGTGTGACTGCATGTCTTTTTCCTGATACAGAGGATCAAACTCACAGACTGGAGGAGAGCCGTAGTTCTCATGTCCTTTCAAAGCACAAGAGATGATGTCTGCAGGATAAACCCGGCCTTTCAAAGAAGATGTCTCCACCCCTCTGACTTTCTGTCCGTTCTTGAACCAGACGTAGGAAAGACGACCAGCTGGACTGCAGCTGCTGTGACACTTCAGCTCTGCCTCAGTATCAGACTGGTGGACTGTTATTCTGCTCACCTGCACCTGCAGAGCTGGATATGAGAACAAGAAACAATATTATTATCACTGGTTCTAACAGAAATCACTGATAGATGTACACACACGACAACACAACAGTTACTATTCCTAGAACTAGCAGTGAACATTAGTGCCAACACAACAGTAATTATTACACGAACTCATGATGATCCATCATTTTCAACATGTTCACTGTTTCTAAATGTTCTATGTTGATGTTTTACATCAGTGTGTGTTCATCAGTACCTGTGACAGTCAGAGTTGTACCAGGTAAACTACTCCTCCACTCAAACCATTCTGATTCGAATTTGAAGTGATATTGAGCTGAATCACTCTCTGTCAGGTCAGTGATTCTCAGAGTGGAGCGTCCTCTCTCTGTTTCAAGGACCTGAACACGACCTGCAAACTGTGAGTCTTCACTAAGGTCCTCAGGCTGTGAAGGACTCTGCCACTGATGAGAACGTTCAGGACTGAACCAGAATTTAGATCTGATTGTTCCATAACTGCTGTAAGTGCAAGAAATGTCCACTGATGAGCCTTTGAAGGCACAGATGCTTCTGTCAGTGTAAATCACTCTGTCACAGGTTTGACCATCAACGCTTGAAAGATAAAACAAAGTTTGTGATCATTTTTAAACCAGAGTTGATGAAGAGTCACAATGAAGGTCTCCATATTAAAATACATGTAGTTATCAGACTCCATCAGATGGTGTTATGTTAGTGTAGTAAACTCACACACTGGAGGAGAGGGGAAATCCTCATGTCCTTTAACAGCACAGGAAAAACTGTCTGCAGAATTATAGTACACTGAATAAGTAGAAGATGTTCGTGACTGAACTTTCTGTCCATTTCTGTACCAGATGTAGGAAGAACGATCAGGTAGACGACAACTGCTGTGACACTTCAGCTCTCTCCTGTTAGGATCTGAGGATCTGCTCACCTTCACCTGGAGATCTGGATGTGAAGAAGGAACAAGAATGTTATTTTAGACAAACTGTCAACAAACAACAAAATTATTGTTCTTCAGATGTTGAACATTTGGAAAGACATAAAATATGAATGAAAATGTTACCTGTGACCCTCAAAGTGACTCCAGGTGAACCAGTATATCTCCCACTTGGTTGGTTTGTTATGAACCTGAACTTGTACTCAGCTGAGTCGCTCTCTCTCAGGTCTGTGATTCTCAGAGTGCAGCTCTTCTCAAAACAACTGTACTCAACACGATCTTGATGTTCTGAGTCTGTTCTCAGATCCACAGGTTGATTTCCACTCTGTTTAGTAAACCAGAATGTTTCTTTAACTTCAGTATCATGGCCATATAATCTGGATGGGTATCTGTAGGTGCATCTTATTTCCACTGTTGATCCTTTGAAGGCACAGATCTCAGTAGATCTGTAAGTCACTCCATAGTCATTCCGACCCTGTATCACTGTAACACAGAGAACATCAGAAAACACAATGAAACTGAATAACTTCAGTTAACAATCAGTTCATAAGACAAAAGGTGATCAAACTACCAATATGATGTGGAGGAAAGGTAACATGGATGTGCTTCAAAATCCTCTATTATCAGACTAATTACTGTCATCAACAGTTCTCAATCATGCGTCAACAAAAAGTCGTCAACACAGAAAATTAATAAAAACATGTTTTACACACTTTTCTGAGATGTTGAAGAAAAGTTGTACAAAATACTCATGTTACTCCACCCACTTGTTAACTTCACTTTAATAGGCACTTTCTAACTAATGCTTAAAATAAATAACACTTTATGACTTTTGTATGTTATTTCTGAATGACCAGGATGAACACAAACAAAGGAAGAGTGGAAGATGTGAACATGCTTTCTACAGTTAAACTCAGTGTGCACCCAGTCTGAAGGTGCAGTGAAGTGAAGAGGAATGTATTGAACCTGTGACCTCTAATGCAGTTTACTGACCAGGATAGGAAGAGAAATAGTATTTATTAGAGTCTGTGCTGTTCTTGGTCAGTTCTCTCTGTTCACTCTGTGGTCAGGATGCTGCTGAGGTAAGTGTGAAAACTACAAAAATAAAAGCAGAACACTGAGGCGTCAAACTGCTTCAAGCAGCTATGATATAAAGATAAGCTGTCTGCATATAGCACGGAAACATCACACTGAGGTCAGACAGCACTAACAGAACTAGCAGGGAGTGGTGCGGATGTACGATCATATACAAGAAGTACAGACAGTGTTTTGGATTTTACTGTGAGAACAATATCCCTCCAAAAAACTTCACTGTGATAAAAGTAGTTGCAGATACAAACTAATCGTCCTCCACATGAGCTGCTGCTTCTGCAGCCAGGGTCGACTTTAGAACACATTTAACAGGATGAGAAGGGAAAAGTTCTGAAAACCCCAAATATTCTCAGTTTACAGCGTGTAAAAGTGCTGAGCACACAGCTACTTCACGCAAAAGTCCAGATTCCCTCTTTAAATGCAGTAAATGTAACTGTACCTGACACAGAGAGAAGGAAGACGACAAATCCACTCACTGCTGCAGTCAAACTCATATCTGCTCCTCTCATCTCTCTGTGAGGTTTCAGAGACAATAAAACATGTCAGCAGATAAAATAATGATGCACACAGGAGGTTTACAGTATCAGACACATCTACAAACAATTCTACTTACAATGAAGACGGACGTCGTCTTGAAAGAAGCTGTTCCTCAGTTGTGAGGGAGCAGAAGTCAGATATCAGGCTCTTAAACGACTAAGTTTCCTTCCTCTTCAGGTTATTAACATACATGGCGTGCCAAGTGCGAGCCAACACCCACATCGTACTAAAGTTGTCTTGTCTTGCAAAGTATGAATTCAATAATAAATGCAGTATGGGATGCATCAAGTCACATTTTTAATTGTAAATATTTACAGCTGCCCTCTACAGTTAATCTCTCTGTGCTCTGAGGCAGGATGTCACACAGTCTGCAGGTGTAGTGAAGGAACAGGAATGCATTGTACCTGTGAACCACGAGGCAGTTTGACTGAAGAGGATGAAGAGCAGAGGGTTCATTATAAGAGAGGATGTAGAATGACATGTTGTTGCTGTTTCCTGGTTTGTTTCTTCTCTGTTCACTCTGCAGTCTGGTTGCTGCTGTGTGCAGAGAAAAGCAGAACTCTGAGCCGAGAGAAACTCCCACATCTGTTAACTGTCAACAGCATATGAACGTGTGACACACATAGATCAAGAAGGCTGGTAGGATCCGATGAGGACACACAACGGTTTTTAATGACTTTGGCTCATTTAGGGGGTTCAGACTGATAAACTGTGCAGAGATGTCCAAAATGTAGACTAACACTTCTTTCATTTTGACTTGGTGATGGAAAGTGGGGTGAAGTTTTGTGGTCCACAAAACATTTCTGGAAATTCATAGAAAACCGTGTTCTCATACATAACTGAAGACTTGTTTAAAAACTGAAAAAAGGCTCTATACAGCTTGTCAGGTGTAAACCAGGCCTCCAGAAGCCCCAAGATCGCAAATTGGTTCGAAAAGATGTCATTTACGCCCTTCACATTTGTTCCAGCTTGTGCTTCGATCAGCAGCTACAGTGAAGGCTTAAAAAGGTGTAACAACCTAGTTAGACATATCACTGCACAACTTTAGTGCATGTTGACGCATGAAAAACTGCCCTCAAACCATGGTCTCTATTTTTATAAGCAGCAACAGCATGACTGGTGTGCTGTGTGTTGCCTCACACGGGGCACCATTGATTACTTAATAATTATTCCTGATAATCATTAATTATTATTGATAGCCACCTTTAACCTGAAACCTTTGATGTGGCAAGAACTACCACAGAGGCAGTTTTGACAACATCCTGGACAACAGCCGGGTGTTTTAATGTCGCTGGCTTTCTGTGGACAGATTTTGTCACCACACGATTGTTATAATCGTACAAGATGCAGTAACAAAACTTTACAGGTGTGGAGTTGAGATCAAAGTGAAGTCGGAGTTCAAAGATTTTCAATTGTATGTTGTAGCAACACTCTGCTAAAGGTCTGATAAGGTTTGTGCAAGAAAAACACTTGTTAGGTTTCAGAAAAGTTCATGTTTGGAAATGTCCAGACGTTAAAAATGTAGTGGTTTCATGCTTACAAATGCTAAAACACCACCACATTACCCTTCACTTCATGATATCACAGTCAGCTCATAAACAGGTAATATAAATGTGGGGAGGGTGGTTAAAAGAATGTAAAAAGATGTTTTAGTTAAAAAGGCGACAACGCCACCTAGGTTTGTGAGCCTAGGACTTTTAAAAAACGAACACAGGTTCTTAGTTAAAAATCAGGGTGAGCAGAGTTAAAAAACCACGAGTCCAACGGACAATGAACACACTATTTATTATAATAAAACAATTAAAAGATAAACCCAGCCCAAGTCTCTCTCGAGGATCTCAGTGTTTCTGGATTGTCCTGCTCCCAGACGAGGCCGATGAAGCAGGCCCCAACTTCCGCCAATGGTGAACGAGGCCTGCAGCCCACCGTCTTTAGCGTTAAGCGTTCCAGGGTCCCACCGTTCCAGGCGCCCGGCGTCCTGACGTTGGCGTCCTCGGTGTCATGGTGCCCAACATCCCCAGTGTTTCCGGTGCTCACAGTTCCAGGCATCAGACTTCCTGGCATTCTGGCGCCCTTGGTATCATGGCGCCCGCCGTTTCCCAGCGTTCACCATTCCCGGTGCCTGGCACCCTGATGTTGGCGTCCTCGGTATCGCGGCGCCCGCTGTTTCCGGCATTCCCGGCGTCTGTCGTCTTGGCGTCCTCACTATAGAGCACTCTCCGTCGCTCTCTGTCTCTCTCATAACATAAACATTACATCACAATCAAAATAAACAAAGTAACAAAACATGCAACCCTAAAACTGACCCCATCACATGAACATATGACACGTATTATAGAGATGTCGATAAAGTACGTACGACACACATTCAGGATATGAGGAAACGTAAAATGACAACATTTTATTCATGCGACTGAGCTGCAGGAAAACAGACAAAGAACAGTGAACTTTGAAAGTAATACATACAAAAAATGATGTGATGTAACATAAGCCAGCTCCTGAGACATCAGTGATCTGGTAGCGATTGTTTAAAGCTGCATATAAAGCAAAGGACCACGATACATTGAAACAGCAGAGAGTTCTGATAACTCTCGGCTTGAAGTGTGCCTCTAAAAAAAGAACCTCAGTTTGCAGAGATCTTTGTCGTACTCCTCTGTCCCAACAAGACTCAGGACACACTACTGTAGATGTGAACACACAAAACAGAGGCAGGGCTAAGTGGTCGAGGCAAAGGGGTGTATTGGGATTAGAGCTGTCACAATATCAGATTGTAACAACACAATTATCGCAGCGAAAATAACGATATTATCACAATATCTCTAGAGAGAATACGGAAACAATAATGCTCAAATTCATCTTTACCTTTGTTTACTGTGTGTTTTTGGCAAAGAAATCCAAAAATATGAGTGTAGGGAGGTGGAGAGAGAGCCTCTTACTAAAACTGTACTAATGTGTACAAAAAGAACAATTACACTCAACCAGCGTTAAAGTGCATTATCACAATCTACCACCACAACAGGGAAGGGAAAGAAATGGAAAGAGGCAATGTATTATTTACAAGCTGCTATCATATTTGTAATATCAACACCATTAGTATTTCCTTTTTTAAATATTTCAGATTATTGTCAATATCATTATATCACGACTCTTCTAATTGGGATTGAGTCTTAGACTCCTACAGTTTGGTCTGAGAGTAACTCACAAAGTATTTTATCTGTATCATGAGCTCCAACGCCTGAGAGGCATCACATCACCTGTTGTACAACTACTTCAGGTGTGTTTTGGAGGCTGCAAGGGAGATTTGGGAGGAAGAACGGTTGTCAGAGACTAATTCAAAGATAAAAGATAAAAGTTCACTGAATATTGTTGCAGGTTTTGTTGACGGTGCTGTACAACACAGCTGGATCCTCTGCAGCTCCCTGACCCCTGGCTCTAAGAAGAGGAAAAGATATTGCATGAAATAAAACAATTCCCGCCCCTGCAGCGATGATAATAAAGACAGATCAGATGTATTTTTAACATTAAGTCATTTTAATCTTGTGTAGTGTCCCTGTGCGAAGAGCCGCTCACCTCGGGGCGGTACTGGCACTGTTATATCTGACAGCAGCGTACTCGACCTCCTGTTGCTCTACTTGTCTTGGAGGCTGAGCTGGTCTGATGTTGGAGTACAGATTATCTGCCTGGTTGTTGGAGAAGTGGACGCTGGCGTAATGAAAGTCGTCCTGCTCCTCCAGCTGTCCCTGGTCAGGTAGACATGAACAGAATTACTTTCAGCTACATATTTTCTATGAGTCTTTCATTTGAAAAGTGCATTTTTATAGAGGATTGAAACCAGGATGAAAACAGCTGAAGCAGAAGCAGCTATGGTAATAATGGAACTAAGATCCCTGTTGTCAAATGTGCAACATGAAGTCCTGCTCTGTCAGATGAGTTTTCTAGAATCCCTTAAAGACATTGAGTGACTCAGCAGTTTGAATAAACAGGAGCCAGACTGGGTTTTATGTCTTCTACAGTTAAATACAGAACTATCCTCACCTGTTCCCTGTTGTCTGGTCTCTCTTCAGCCTCAGTAGATTCCCTGGAAGTCCTCTTTTTCCTGGTTAGAAGAGTTAATTAAAACATAAATGACTAAATGTTTTAATTCCATATTGCAGTGATTGAACATTCAGTGATTCAGTAGAACAGAGATGCTCACCTGATCCACAGGAAGACAGAGAGGGATATGATACCGACAGAGAGGGATATGATAGCCAGGAGAACGACAGTGATTGTTCCAGCAGCCACTGATTTCCCTGATCCTAAGAAATGGTGATCAAAAGAAAACAGACAGTTAATCAGGATGTTACAGCATGTTTTGGTCTGTTGGTCCCACAGAGTGATATATGATAAAACAAGGGGACAAAACAAAGATATCCTGGATAAAATCAGTCAGGCTGTGGACACATGTAGTATAGTGCATGACAGAGACATTATGTTGAAACATAAACTCCACAGTGCCAGACAGAAAATGTAACACACTGTTTCTGAGTTACGTTGGATTACATCCCTGCCATAATGTCAATAAACTGATGTGGTTTTTTTAGACCACAGTGGTATTTGAGTCCAAATGTACAATCTAGTTCAAGTGAAAACAACTATGTCATGTTTCATTGCTGTAAATGCACACAAGTAAAATGAGTTTGTCAGAGCTTTTCTCAGTCGAGGTCTAAAGAAGCCAATAGGACAGTATCATCTGCGTACAACAATACATCATCATAACAGACCAATAAATGGGCAGTTTTCACACCTGGGATCAACATTAATATTCTTTCCACAGGCATTATGAGCAGGAGAGATCACAAGACAAAAGCCAACAGCCAAATTGGATGTGTTTGGCAGGAGCCCAACAATAAAGACAAACTCTCACTCTGAGTGCACAGGGAGTGAAGACTCTCAAGAAACAATAACTGTACTCAAAACTGCAGCAGGACACCCACAGACACATCAGGGAACATGTTCTTTAACAAGGTAGAAACATGTTAACAAGATTATTATATTTATATGAGCCCTTCATTATGGACCAGAGTGCAAAAACTCTGAGCACTGTTTCAACTGAAAGATAAAATCTGATCTGATCTTCTTCTTGAGGCTGACTCCCAGATAACTGGAACACACTCCTGTTTCCTGCCTCCTAACCAGAGGATGTGACTGTCAGGTTAAGAAGCTCACAGAGTGATTCTACTCCTACAGTATCCCAGGTGAGGTCAGATTTGTTCTCCTCTTACTGAAAAAAAAAAGCCTTACTATCAAGTATGTATAACATCTGTACTGCCAATGAAAACATACCTGCCACAGTCAGATGTACAGTGGGTTTTTTTCTACCTCTTCTGTTCTGGGCTTTACAGTAATAATTCCCACTGTGTTCAGCTCTGAAGTCAGTGATGGTGAAAATCTGTCCTGATGCTTTTGGTGAGTCTTCATTCTCCTTGTACCAGGTGTAATTAGCTGCTGGGTTAGCATCACTGCTACAGGTCAGAGTCACTGAACTGCCCTCCACTATCTCAGCAGAAGAACTCTTTGACGAAAGGTCAACACTCAGGACATCTGGAGGAGAAAAGATGAACACATTTTGTATTTAATTTCAATATGTGTGTTTGCATTAGAGATCCACATAAGGCACACATTAGAAAAGCTGAAGCTAGGAAATGATCCTGGTTCAGTGTCTTTGGACAGTTTCATGTTTACTGAACAACTCTAGTAGTTAAATAAGAGGAGTGCACATGAAATCTTTGCACAAGTTGGCAAAAGAACATGAGTGGAAAGAATGAAGATAGGTCCTTTATTGTCTTCATGGGGCGGCTGTGGCTCAGTGGGTAGAGCAGGTCGTCTAGTGATCGGAAGGTCACCAGTTCGAATCCCGGCTCCCCCTAGTTGCATGTCGAACTGTCCTTGAGCAAGATACTGAACCCCAAATTGCTCCTGGTGAGCAGCTGGCGCCTTGCATGGCAGCCTCCGTCATCAGTGTAAGAAAGTGTGTGTGAATGGGTGAATGTGGCATGTGTTGTACAGCGCTTTGAGCTGTCGTTAGACTGGAAAAGCGCTATAAAAATGCAAACCATTTACATTCATTTATCTTTTGTGAACCAACCAGAATCAAAACAGTTAAAACCTGTGTAAAAGTGTTTTATGTCAGAAATTAGAGATTGGTTAATAAGAAATGAAATAATAAAAATGTCAACAAAAGATGAGAACAGATGAACATGGAATCACTGTGAGTTTTTTCGTAAATCAAAAATAATTGATATGCTAAAGACATGAAGGTAAATCTTGTTTTACATAATCTCCAGTGTGAGCTGATATTTAACTGTTTAATTTTGCAGACAGACAATGAAAGATATTTATGCATCATGTCTACAATCTCATGGGGCTGTGATTTGGTTGTCACCCAATTCTGCACAATGAATCACCAAATACCACTGAATTACATGTTGTTAAGGTCCAGTACAACAGGTCGGCTCAAAAGGCTCCACCAGGTGTTATTTCAGTGGACGACTGTAAGTAAACTCACACAGTGGAGTAGAGCGGCAGTTCTCATGTCCTTCTACAGCACAGGAGAAGCTGTCTGTAGGAGTGAAGTGGTCTGAATAATAAGAAGATGTTTGTCCCTGAATGATCTGTCCATTCTTGTACCAGACGTAGCGAAGATGACCAGGTAGAAGACGACTGCTGTTACACTTCAGCTCTGCCCAGCATGTAGAGGGAGAGGCCTGTGATCTGTCCACCCTCACTTGGAGATCTGAATATGCGAATAAGAAACAAAAGTCTTCATTTCAGACTGAATGTCAACACACACACACACACACACACACACACACACACACACACACAGAGATAACAATAAATATTCAGATGATAGAGATAAAAGTGTTACCTGTGACAGACAAAGTGACTCCAGGTGAACCAGAATATCTCCAACCTTCTTGGTCTGCAATGAATCTGAACTTGTACTCAGCTTAGTCGCTCTCTCTTAGGTCTGTGATTCTCAGAGTGCAGTTGTGTTTAATACAGTCATACTGCACACGACCTGAATACCGGGGGTCTGTTCTCAAATCCGTGTTAAGACCATTACTCTCTTCTGGAAACCAGAACCTGTCCTCAACTGTCTTTACAGTGGATGGGTATCTGTAGGTGCAGCTAATTTCCACTGTTGATCCTTTTAAGGCACAGATCTCAGTAGAGCTGTAAGTCACTCCCCAGCCATCCTGACCCTGTATCACTGTAACATACAGAACATCATAAAACACAATGAAACTGAATAACTTCAGCTCACTATCAATTACTAATAATAATAATGCATTTTATTTGAAGGCGCCTTTCAAAGCACTCAAGGACACCGCACATAACAACAACAGTATAACAAAATACAGTACAAGTACGGGACAATTAAGTGCAAATAAAATAAGCAAGAGGATGCAATTACATGGTGCCAGCTCGGCCCAGAATTCAAACAGGAAGTCAACCGGGCCGGGTTAGACAGTGCTGAGCTTCAGGGGTGAGAATAGTGCCATAGAGTGGAATGGAGAATAGGCAGGAGTGTGATTATATGATTAGGCTGATACAGAGTAGGCCACGCGGAATAAGTGTGTTTTCAGGCGAGATTTAAAAGTGGAGACAGTCAGAAGTGCAAATGTCTAGTGGGAGAGAGTTCCAGAGGCTGGGGGCAGATCGGCTGAAAGCTCTTGACCCCATGGTGGTTAGGTTGGCAGATGGGGTAAAGAGCTGGATGATAGAAGAGGATCGGAGAGTGCGGGAGGGTGTGTGGATATGGATCAGTTCAGCTAGATATGATGGTGCCAGGTTATGAAGGATCTTGAAGGTGAGGAGTAGAATCTTGAAATCAATGCGGGATTTGAAAGCAACCAATGGAGTTGCTGCAGGCTGGAGTGATGTGTTCAGCAAAGGGAGTTTTGGTGATGATACGAGCAGTTGCGTTCTGGACCAGTTGGAGTTTATGGAGTGATTTTGAGGAAGACCATGGAGGAGAGAATTACAGAAGTCCAGACGAGATGTAACCAAGGTGTTTATGAGAATAGCAGTGCAGGCTGGTGTGAGTGAGGGACGGAGGCGGTTGTTGTTGCGTAGATGGAAGTATGCAGACCGGGTAACATTATTGATATGGGCTTCAAAGGTTAAGGTGCCATCCAGGATGACACCCAGGCTCCTTACCTGGGGTGAAGGTAGGACAGTGGAATTGTCAATGGACATGGAGAAGGGGTTGTGCTTTGCTAGGGTGGATCTGGTGCCAACGAGGAGGACTTCGGTTTTGTCACGGTTCAGTTTAAGTAAGTTGAGTGAGAACCATGATTTAATCTCCAGTAGGCAGTTGCATAGAGCTGTGGGTGGTAGAGTGGAAGGAGGCTTGGTGGAGATGTAAAGCTTTGTATGGTCAGCATAGCAGTGGAATTGAATATGGAATTTCCTGAGAATGTGTCCAAAGGGCAGAAGGTAAATAGTGAACAGGAGGAGGCCAAGGACAAAGCCCTGGGGAACATTGCTGGAAACTGGAGAGGGGGAAGATCTTAGGTTCTTGAGTTGGACAAATTGCATGCGACCAGTGAGGTAGAATTTAAGCCAAACCAGAGGGATGTCAGTGATTCCAATGGAGGCCAGCCTGTCCAGGAGGATGTCATGAGAGACAGTGTCGAAGGCTGCGCTGAGGTCGAGGAGAACCAGGATGGAGAGTAAACCAGAGTCAGATGCCATCAAAAGGTCATTTGTGGTGATCAAACTACCAATATGATGTGGAGGAAAGGTATCATGGACGTGCTTCAAAATCCTCGATTATCAGACTAATTACTGTCATCAACAAAAATTTGTCCACACAGAAAATTAATAAAAACATATTTTACACACTTTTCTGAGATGTTGAAGAAAAGTTGTACAAAATACTCATGTTACTCCACCCACATGTTAACTTCCCTTTAATAGGCACTTTCTAACTAATGCTTTAAATAAATAACACTTCATGACTTTTGTATGTTATTTCTGAATGACACCAGGATGAACACAAACAAAGAAAGAGTGGAGGATGTGAACATGCTTTCTACAGTTAAACTCAGTGTGTCTGAATGTGCAGTGAACTCAACAGGAATGTGTTGAACCTGTGACCTTTAATGCAGTTTACTGACCAGGATAAGAGGAGAAATAGTATTTATTAGAGTCTGTGCTGTTCTTGGTCAGTTCTCTCTGTTCACTCTGTGATCAGGATGCTGCTGAGTGTGAAAACTACAAAAATAAAAGCAGAACACTGAGGTGTCAAACTGCTTCAAGCAGCTATGATGTAATGATAAGCTGTCTGCATATATCGTGGAAACATCACACTGAGGTCAGACTGCACTAACAGAACTAGCAGGGAGTGGTGTGGATGTACCATCATATACAAGAAGCACAGTCAGTTTTGGGGGTTTTACTGTGAGAACAATATCGCTCCAAAAAACTTCACTGTGATAAAAGTAGCTGCAGATACAAACAAATCGTCCATCACATGAGCTGCTGCTTCTGCAGCCAGGGTCGACTTTAGAACACATTAAACAGGATGAGAAGGGAAAAGTTCTGAAAACCCAAAATATTCTCAGTTTACAGCGTGTGTAAAAGTGCTGAGCACACAGCTACTTCATGCAAAAGTCCAGATTCCTCTTTAAATGCAGTAAATGTAACTGTACCTGACACAGAGAGAAGGAAGACGACAAATCCACTCACTGCTGCAGTTAAACTCATATCTGCTCCTCGGATCTCTCTGTGAGGTTTCAGAGACAATAAAACATGTCAGCAGATAAAATAATGATGCACACAGGAGGTTTACAGTATCAGTCACATCTACAAACAATTCTACTTACAATGAAGACGGACGTCGTCTTGAAAGAAGCTGTTCCTCAGTTGTCAGTGAGCAGAAGACAGATGTCAGGCTCTTAAACCACTAGATGTACTTCCTCTTTAGCTTATTAACATACAACAGATGTGCCAAGTGATAGTCAACACCCACATCGTACTAAAGTCATGCTTGACACACATAGTTCAAGAAGACTGGTAGGATCTGATGAGGACACACAATGGTTTTTAATGACTTTGGCTCATTTAGGTGGTTCAGATTGATAAATTGAGATGTCCAACATGTAGATCAGGATAAAAATAAATAAATAAAAAAAAATCACCCAACATCTGAAAAAAACAGCCAAACCTCACAGTGTGCAGAGAAACATAAAAAAAATGTACCTGCATGGCTACACACCACTGAAGGTAAGAGAGAAAGTGTCTTTTTGTAATTTGGGTGAACTGACCCTTTAAAGCAGACAGAAGAGGAAGCACTCACAGTGATGAAGCCTGAATGTGCCACACTTAAACTTCCTCACTAGAGGGCAGTGAACCATCAGAGATACTGAATCAGGAGCCTGAAACAACATTTTATCCTCCACTGAATGTTACATTACATTCAGATTTACTTTATTTCACATTTTCATGACTAAGCAGTTCAGGAGTCCATAGTTCAATATATAACTACAAAACTGTCACCTGAATGGGCGAAAGAAAACACAACACAAAAACGTTTTTGTTTTTTGATTGTGTTGCTTTTTTCTCTTACTCTCTCTCTCTTTTTTTT
>CAEMYA010001004.1:0-33938 GCA_903131615.1 Diplodus sargus | reverse complement strand
ATAGCTTTTGGGGTGATATTTGGAGCATGTTAAGATGTTTAAAACACAGTGTAAAGTTGTTAACCCACGCTATCAATGCTAACCCTCTGTTCAAGGAGCCCTGTAAGGGGTGGACCAAAAGTGTTCGCGTTTTCGGTACTGGCAAGTCAAGGGTAGCTTGAGCAATAAAGCTGATGTTGAAATTGACCGAAGTTCTCCTTTAAGCTCTTTCTGCCTTTCACTTTCTACCTCTTCAGTCTTTTTTCACCTTTTTAGTCTCTTTCTGCCCTTCACTTTCCACCTTTTCAGTCTTTTTTCACCTTTATAAGCTCTTTCTGCCTTGAACTTTCTACCTCTTCAGTCTTTTTTCACATTTTAAACCTCTTTCTGTCCTCTTACTCGACAACTTTTCGGCCTTTTCAGTCTTTTATCACCTTTTTAAGCTCTTTCTGCCCCCTGACCCTGCAAATTTGCTGCCTTTTTCAGTCTTTTTTCACCTTTTTAAGCTCTTTCTGCCTTTAACTTTCCACCTATTCAGTCTTTTTTCACTATTTTAAGCTCTTCCTGCCTTTAACCCGCAAAGTTGATTTTGAACCGAATTTTCTTGGAAAATAGCAGACGGTACCTGATTTGTCAGGTAACTCACCATACAAATAGTTTGAGGATAACCATCACAGTTTTTTCAGAAATCTGTCTCTGTCCCTGGTCCTGCTGCAGCATGTCTGCAGCCATTTTAAGCTCTTTCTGCCTTTAACTTTTCACCTTTAAGCCTTTTTTCACCTCTTTAAGCTCTTTCTGCCTTTAACTTTCCACCTCTTTCGTCTTTTTTCACCTTTTTAAGCTCTTTCAACTCTGTTACTCCACAACTTTTCGGCCTTTTTCAGTCTTTTTCCACCTTTCAAACCTCTTTCAGCCCTCTTCGTCTACAGCTTTTTAGCCTTTTCAGATATTCATCTTTCTGCCTTTTCAACTCCTTCAAACATTCCTCTTCATGTTCACCTATGAAAATGTTCAACTTTTTAAACTCTTTCAGCCCTTTTCAACTTTTCTGTCTCTTCATCTTTTCAAAATATTAATTTTTCTGCCTTTTCAGCTTCTTTACACATTCAGATTCATGTTCAGCTACAGAAACTGTTCAGCTATCAACATGTTCAACATTTTAAGCTCTTTCGGCCTTGACCATTTCAACTTTTCAGCTTTTCGACTTTTTCAGCTTTTCGGAAGTACATTCAACAGATTTCGCTTCAGACTTCAGCATTCACACTGTATTTTCGTAGGAAATACAAATTTTTCTAGTTATTATTCATGATTCTGCACGTTTTTCAGCACTCTTCTCCTCCTTCAAATCTTGAGACATTCAAACCATTCAAATATCAAAATGTGCAGCTTTTTAAGGACATTACTGCTTGTATTTTTCTCGTTTCTATCTTTTATACATTTGGAAATATTAAGCTTTTTCTGCAAAATTTTGCCCATTCATCCTTATAGGGAATTTTTCAAATTTCATTCTGCTATAACTTCAGCATACCTTCAGCTATTCAAACCGTTCAAATGTTAAAATGTTCAGCAATTCAGCTTTTTTTTTCAACATTGCCGCAGATGGGAAAAGCTTCAAATCCTCTTCAAAACTCATCGCCTTTCAACCTCTTTTTGCTCCTCATACATTGAGCGAGAGACACCATTCAAACTTCAAAGCACTCAGCAAGTCTTGAACTATTAGACCTGTATTCAGTTTTTAAAAATCTTGTACCGTTTTGAAATAATCGCAGTTTTAGCTTGAGCGATTTTTAGCCCGTATTCTGAGTTTATAATGGGTGTGTATTGCGTCGGCTAGAGTGAGTGACATCACCAACTGCCGCACCCCAGAGGGCAGAGCTGCGTCGAAAAAGTGGACAAACTTGTTTTCAGCTTGATTTTGATCCCTCACCTTTTACTTGACATAGACAATATATACATAGAAATGTAGGAAATCTTGTGGGCTTTCAGCTCATTTCAGATGTGGGACTTATGGTCTTGGATCTAGAAGCCCGAGAGCGACAGCAACTCTCACTGCTGTCCCATAAGCCGCAATGTTAATTTTGAGCCGAATTTTCCGGAAAATAGCAGACGGTACCTGATTTGTCAGGTAACTCACCATACAAATAGTTTGAGGATAACCATCACAGTTTTTTCAGAAATCTGTCTCTGTCCCTGGTCCTGCTGCAGCATGTCTGCAGCCATTTTAAGCTCTTTCTGCCTTTAACTTTTCCCCTTTAAGCCTTTTTTCACCTCTTTAAGCTCTTTCTGCTTTTAACTTTTCACCTTTAAGCCTTTTTTCACCTTTTTAAGCTCTTTCTGCCTTTAACTTTCCTCATCACCCGGAAATCGCAATTTCTCTCGTTAAATCATGCATATTGGTGTTGAAACTTGCCTGAAAAGCTGGAGTTTGAAAGTGGCTTATTTTTTTCGCTTTGGCTCTTTTTCCGAACAGGAATAGCGCACAATAGTGCGCGTTCCTAAAGCACGAGATTTTGACTCTGCTCCTGTGATGACTTTACCACAGGAGGCTACTTGCATAAGCATCGGCTCACAGCCGTCCTCAGCCAGACTTTCTGAGTGACCACGCCGAATCTGCTTATTTCTCTGTCATTTTCACTATAGGCTTACAGATAAAAACAGCTTCACACTCAACATGCAGCGAGGCATTGCCAAATGAACACAGATTAATTTGTCCTGAACGGACATAATAACAGCCAGTCTCGTGCCAGAACTGCCACAGCTAGGGAAAGGAGGGAAGTGATTCGCATTATTACAGCTGAAATTATTGCCACTTGCAAGACACCAGCAAAGAAGCACTTAAGTGAAGTTGCACGGAAGATGGTCCTAGAATATCCAAAGTCTTTCAAAGACGACATAGAAGGTGAAGTTGTTGGAAGCGGCTATGATTCTCTAACAAAACAACTTCAGTGCAGAGTTGATAATTACAAGAGAAGTGAGATGCTGGGTAAGAATAGGATCATCCCAGATGACATCAGCACTGTACCAGAAAATAAGAAGCTACGAAAAGACTCCTATGGCTGTATTCATTTGGAATCTGGTCCTGTGAATGTGGAAGCACAGATGAAGAAGAAAAAAGACATGCAAAAACTGTTCATGGAAAATGAGAGGAATGAAAAACAAATAGAACAGTTAATCTCAGACACCTTCATCTCTCAGAGAAATGACATAATGTCTGGTAAGGACACCCAGGCCCTTACTGAAGAATGGCCTCTCCTCTTCTCACTTGTTGGCATGAAGGCACACTTCAAACTCTTGACTGGTGTCCACATCAGTGTGGGATTTGAGGAGGCCATGGCCACAAAATTGGCCAGAGTCCTTGAATATTTTCAGTCTCGTCCATTGGAAAAATCAAGTAAGCTGCAAAACAGAGAGCAGAGATCCAAGCTCGAGGTGGACCCTGTGGGGCGGTATTGATGCTACTTTCACACTTCAAAGAGGATCGAGCAAGAATGTTCCACATGGTCGACAGAACATGCATCGCTTTGCAGGTTGAGACAGAACACCTGCCACCCACACCATGCATTGTTGTATGTGGTAAGTGAGAGGCAATAGAATGTGTGTGCCTTACATGAAAATAGAGGCATTTAAATGGTTGGATTTACTGATGACTCTTTTTTTTCACAGGAGAGAGTCCATTGTCTGTAACAGATTTTATGGTGGGAGCGGACCAAGATGATAATGGATAACGTGAAGAGCTTCACTGACGCACTGGTTGGCATGTTCATGTGTTTCTACGTCTTCAGTATGCACTACCCAGTGGAACTAAGTGCCACAACGGAGTTTCTTCAAAGGTAAATGTACTTGAATAATCATATACACATACACGTATTCACAGTATAACTCCTCTGTAGGTTAAAGTGATATTTAGGATCTTTTGAAGAGGGGTTGTATGAGCTACTTAATGCATAGTCAGTTGGTAGCGGTTAGCATGACCCCAGTGTGGAGAAACATGCACCTGCGCTAGCACTAACGCTCAACAATGTAATTCTGTGGATGGGGTCAGCAGTAACATATTTTAGCTGCCTAAAAAGGACCCCTAAAAAAATGAATATCAGTTTAACTGATCAGCTGACTGAGCTAATGTCACAACCAGAATATCCTGGGAATCTCGGTGCGAGGGTCCCTGACATACAAATACTGAGCCAAAAAATTATTGACCGACAAAAACTTATTCAGAACCAATAAATAATATTAAAAGTGTCAAAGTGACTGGACTGGTTAAAATCAGAGCAGCAGGTCAAATAACGAAGATCCAGATTATTTTTGGCAAACAGTCACTTTCACTGATTTCTTATATCTGATACATCAGGGAGTGATTGAAGCTGACTTCTCTTTTAATTATGTTTTTGCATTGTCAGATTCCACTGTGCTGCAGCTGAAATAAGGCTAACACATTCCATAAGAAAATATAATCAATAGATGAATTTAATGTAAAACATATGTAATTATAGTTAGATGCTCTAACTTACACATTTTTGTCCAGCTGTAACTGTGCTGCTTTCAGCTGGATTATGTGTCTAAATTCTTCCTATTTATATAATATTATAGTTTGTTCTTCTCTTTGTTAAAATATGACGCTTTCATGCTGATTGACTTGTCCATGTTTCTGATTGGTAACATGTGGCAAACTCCGCCTCTTTCATGTGAACGCGCTCACGGCTAGATTGGGAAACCCTGACTTAACTAATCAAGTTGATACTTACTTTATGACACCGCTTAGCGAGACTGCCATTGTCGGGGTTAGTGAAGCCAGATAACCAAAAGAGATCCTGGGTATGTCGAACTGGATTCATGATATGGGACATAGGCCGGATATAGATGGCTAACCTCTGGCCACGCCACAAAAACAAGGGTTACAGTGGGGAAGTGACCACAGTAAAGCTGCACAACATATTGTTTCACCTTTGAAATCACCACAATGTTTGCACGTACAATAGTAATATTGCAGAACACTTAATGTCAAGTAAGGCAAATTTGCATGATACTCAAAGGGCTTAAAATATCGCCTGGATTGTAGCCATTCAGTACATGATGCAACTTTTGAGTGTATTCACGTTATTAGCGGCACCATGTCCTAGTGCTGATTAAAATGTACTGTTATGGAGCTGGTGTATTCTGTAATGTAAGAAATGCTTCCTGCAGTATTCAGATCTATCTGTACTACATCTTGCCAGCATACGGATAAAACTGTTTGTTGCTTGAGTTTGAGAGTTTGACCACACTCAGCCACACCAGGAGCCCTGTTAATCCACCATGCAGATTAAGCACACATTTGAACATTGTTAGGAATGGCACATCTCTATATAAAAGCAAGGAATCTCTGTCTGTCTGTCTGTCTGTGTGTGTGCCAAATATCTCTGTGGATCAGGATCAGAATGACCTGAGAGTTTCAACATGGCTTCCGTTTGGTTCAGTGGTGTGCGACTTTGCATTTGTTTGGACTGCAATGATACCGTGAATAAATTATTTCATAAATGCTTTACACATTCTGGAGCATAGTCCTCCGGAGCTATCACAGTGACATGCACATTAGAGCCAGTCACTGCAGAGCTCAAGCCACGACACACATTAAGAAACAAGCGGATGTATTTCTGCGGCGGCGCGAGCTGGACTGGGAGTTAGCCGGCGGTTCGGTCCTGTTCTGTTCTGTGCATCTAAACTGACTGTTGTGGATTAATGAGACTAAACGAGACCGGACTGTGTCTGTTCGGGTCTGAGGAGAGAGGATTTATACCTGCAGCGGCGCGCGCTGGACCGGGATTTTGCCGGCGGTTCGGTCCCATTCTGTTCCGTGCATATTCTAAACTGACTGTTGTGGATTAATGTGACTAAACAAGACCGAACCGGTCTGTTCGGGTCTGATGAGATGCGGAGACGCGCAGACAACAAAGTGGAATCGTAATCTGTGGATGTTCGTGTGTAGCTAGCTGCTAGCCGCCAGCAAACCTACATGGCCCAACTCTCGAGCTGACGGACCGGATGCACCGACCTGTCCAAAACCGGATTTGGGGTAAATAATGTCCGCCACGCTTTTTCGCAAACATTGCCGTCACGTTTGCTTTGTGTCTGGTGCAGAAGAAACGGTAAAAACGGGCTTTTGTCACGAAAGTGTTCAAACAGCAAGTTTGGTTGTAGAGGAACAGGAAGTTGTAGGAGGGACTTCGGCGGATGAGTGACAGGCAACGACGGTCGGTGTACAGACAGCGATATTGAGAATTGAGAGATTTGTGTCATTGAGCGTGTGTAGTGGAGTCGTTTTTTTGTTTAATGAGTCAAAACAATGAGAAGAAGCTGAACGTGGAGCAGGCAGTGCAGCTCTTCATTCAGCTGAAAGGAGCTCAGGCAGACCTGAGCATTGCCTGCATTTAAATGTAAATAGTTACACAGAACTTTGTAAATTTTTATAATGTATGCACTATAATGTATGCAGCAAACAACAATTTATATTTGCATTACAAGTAATAAAAAAATGGTTTGTTAAACATATTTGTGGTTTTCACAGTAAAAACATCTAACTTTTTCTACTCGGATTTTATGTGTTTTTTTAGGTTTTAGGTCCATTGTGTTAGTACAATATGTCAAAATGAAAAAATAACTGTACAGTCACACGTGAGGTTGTGCTGAAAATAATCACACCAAGTTAATAGTTTTAAGGTGAAATATAATGGCAAAATCAAAAATAGTCACAAACGGCCAATTATTCTCTGGAATATCGCATTTCACAACAAACCTAAATATCCCTGACGTTCCACCTTCAAACAGCCTTATTTAGCCATCCATGAAAATGCTTCTTAACCTCCCACTTTTCTATAGGAACACATATTTCCTACGGGCACTGCACTCGTTACATGTAAATTACAAATACACTTGTGTGTAGCAGTTGTATTGTGTTTATTATGAAAGTTTTCTTGTTTTTCTCAAATACACCTCTGTCTCCACATGAGTCCAAGCTGATTTCTAGATAGGTGGCAGATGGCTGAACCAAGGGTTGTAGAAGTAGGAGGGTGGTTTGTTTTGTTTGTTTTGAAGAGGATACATAGGCTATTACAGACAAAATAAAGATATCAGTGTCAGTTTTTTTTCTGTATCGTGCAACCCTTACATGTTTCCCCTACCATTCTTTGTGTATCTTTTATTCAAGATTGATTAGATTGCTGAGCGATTTTAGTTAATATTTTGTTGCTTCCTAACAGTTTTTGTATTTTTTGCCATTCCTTTATGTCCAGGTGCATCTTTAAGATTAATCCTGACAAGGGCTCCAAAGTAGAGCGCCAGGAAAAGAAGAAGAATAATGCAGTGAACCCGAAAGTCCTGACCCCTATCAACCTATTCACCTTCTTTTTCCACAAGTGCACTGTTGAAGAGAAAAAGACAGTTTGACTGCATCTTTAAAATGCAGAATATGTCAGACATGAAAAAATAACAGCTGCTGTATGACACATGCTGTATTATGAAAAGGGATGGGAATCGAGAAGTTGTTTCAAAAGTGTGAGCAGAACGTTATCGAGAGATTCAGAGTTTCACCTTCTTTTTCCACAAGTGCACTGTTGCAGAGAAATAGACTTGGTTTTACAGTTTCAGCATCTTTAAAATGCAGAATATGTCAGACATAAAAAAAAAGCTGCTGTATGACACATGCTGTATTATGAAAAGGGAGAGGAATCGAGAAGTTGTTTCGAAATTAATTAATCAATAAAAAGTGTTATAAATATGGAGCCCCTCTGATTTTTTCTGTTCTTCTGTTGCAAATGCTGTGTCTTCTGGAGAGACTTAAGTTAGAGCAGCCTATGTGTGTTAGCAACATTAGATCCTGTGAAGTCTTCCTGAAATAAGCTACCTTTTCAAGTGGGGAAGTTTTGCACATCTTGCAACAGTGAGGACACTTGAAAGGCAGTCCAGCAACAAGTCCAAATTTATAAACAAAAAAAGGAAACTGATATGTCCTGTCAATCTGAAGATTTTCACCAGCAATGGTTGGGAAAACATCACCCATGATCCCACTGTACTTCACAGAAAAGTCTTAAAAGAAAATAATCTTGTACTTTATGGAAAATATTTTTTTTTTTTACAGTAGTTTCAGTGAATTACTTTTATGTATGATGCATGTATGTTTTATGTATGATACCATTAATTACCCTTTTCAAAAAAACACTGTAAACATATGATCAGTTACCCGCAATTTTAAGGGAAACACTTTGAATGACTGCTGATTTTCGTAATGTACTTATTATAAAAACATGTTAAATTGCCTTTAAAAATAATAATAATCTCACATTATGGTTAATTATTTGTTTATTTATTTTAAGGGTAAATCTTTAAACTTTTTGTAAAATATATTTTAAATTGTTTTTATACAGTAATGGTCTGTAATGTCTGTACAAGTACCACTTATTACCTCTAAAAAAAAACCATGAAATCACCTTTACATGCATACTTAATAACCTGCAATTTTATGGAAATATTAAAGATTTCTGGAATTTTACATACAATTCTTCATTATCATTATTAGGAAAGATCTGTAAAATTACATCACATTTTATGTAAAATGACATTTGAATATCAAAGAAATATATTAAATTACCTTTAAAAAAACGCAATAATAAGGAAATATCATATTATGGTTAATTACTTGTGATTCTAAAGGTATATCTTTAAATTACTGCTAGTATCTGTTTATTTACAGTTGTTACATTGTCTTATGGAAAATGGTAATAAACCTGTAAAAAAATACAGAAACTTGTATGTAAAATTACAGTTAAAGATGTACAAATACAATACATTGTAGTTGAAAAAAAATATTAATGTAATCCTACATTATGGTTAATTAACTGTAATTTTAAAAATAAAACCTACAATTACTGAAAATATCTACTAGCATTTCATTGTTTTATTAGAAAACAGGAAAAATCTGTAAAAAATTACAGAAAATCTCCTGTAAAATTAAATTTTTTTCTTACAGTGTAGGGCACCAAATTTCTTAGAACCGGCACTGAATAAAACTACAGGTCAGGCTTTCATTGGGTCCGATTGGTATTGGATGCATCATTATAACCTACTCTGCTATTATGAGATAGTTAAGATGAGCCTTTCTGTGCACAGCTGGGAGCACAGTGATAATTTCACAATCAAGGTTACCTCCTGGTGACACAAAGGCACAAACCATGTTTAATGCTGTGTAATGGGCTTTTCCCTTGCAGTAACTATGGTCTTTACTACTCTGTATCATAGCTCCCTCCAATGGTTGCTCACCATTGGTGATAACTGTTATGAAAGAAACTTTGTGGTCACATTCAACTGAGAGAAAACAGGGACAGTCTGCAGAATCACATATGTTTACACAGGAAGCAGCTGCACAGTAAGCATGCTTGTCTGCATTTCGACTGTGTGTGTGTGTGTGTGTGTGTGTGTGTGTGTGTGTGTGTGTGTTTGGTCTTTGACCACAGAGGCATGTCCATGCACCTTATTGTCTATAGGTTTTACAGGGTAGGGGGATTTAATTTTGCTTGTGAAGTTGATGTGAGTTAGCAATATTCACATTTTGTCATTTGAGTTTTTTTATACTTGAAAGGTTTCCAATCTTACAACTATTCAGTCTTTCCTCCTGATTTAGGTTCTTCTGGGGTTGAGAAGCCTAAAAAAATGCACTGACACTCAGACTTTACATTTACGTCCAATCCTAAGAATCATTTGGACACACTAGAAAAAAACTGTGAGAAGGCAAAAAGATTATAATTGAGAAGAGGTGGAAAGACAAGACAACCAAAAGCAGTGAGTTTTAATTGTTAACAGAGAAGGGGGAGGGGTGAGGAAAAGTTATGCATTCCACAGTTTGGATGGGCATCTGGAAACCTTGAAAGGAGAGGGGAGGGGAGATCGAATGAAGTAGGCTAAAAGAGCATCCGCTGAATATTTAGAATGTGATCAGGGTCACTGAGTATAGATGAAAAGATCCAATAAAAAAAATAACTAACTTCACTGCTCAAAAAGAGTAACAACACTAGACGGTGCTGTCAATAGTAGAACAGAAAAGCATGACTGCATGAGACAGAAGTTTTTAAAAAAGACAAAGACTAGGGGAAGTCTGACCAAAGTGCTCGGCGTCTTCCTGCCTGACTATCAGCTCAGGAAGTTGAGGCAGACACAGAGGGGAGGGCTGACACAGAGAAACATATTTTCCCTTTGCCTTTTAGTTTTTCCTTATTCAGTCTTGCTCTGATCAACAGGAGGAAGAAAAAGGGGGGCAGAAAGAAGGCGGAGTTTTTCCGATGGAGCTGAATAAGAGATAGAGACTTGAAGAGCAGACCAACACTAAGTCTGTGGAAATATGATGGAGGCCAGCATTGTTCCCAAGGACACAGGGTGAGTTTTTGAAGGGTCTGTGATAATGTGACTGGGTGAAAATAAAGTACATGAGCTGTATTCTGCCAAGGCAGGAGGGTGTTGTAACCGTTACGGAGGGGGGGGGAGCCGTGGGTCGAAAGTCAAGGCAGCCAGAGCAGAAAAAACAGATGTGATGACTCACTGACTAATAAATAGGTCAATGGATTCTTAGAGTTTTCTCAGATTTTAATCTCATATTGCCTCACCAAATTATATATATATATATATATATATATATATATATATATATATATATATTTATATGTGTGTACACACCTATATATACATATATAAGGGAATGATAAAAGTTTTGTTGAAGAAATGCAGATTTTGTGAGAATGTTTGATTTTAAACGTACACAGCCAAGACTTTGAATGTCAGATGAACATTTTCCACTTTACAGTATAACTACATACAACCTTAAACTTTAGACTATGTTTTGGTGATGACACTTTTATTTTGTATCAGTTACCATGACGAACTGGCAACACTGAATGTACAGTGTAAGGTTTTATGTGTTATGTGTTAATTATCATCTAAAGCTTTAGAATGTTTAAGCTTTATTGCTGCATTTGGTCAGGCTTACAACATTTTATCCTTTGTGGTTTGAAATATGGTTTGAAAATTGACACAAAAACAATTATAAGCTGTCATTACATTTTTGTCCATTTCATTGTGGAAAAGCGAGTGCCAGGACAGGTACTGCTTCTTTGTCATACTTTCAAAAGAAAGAGGTGATCTTAAAGGTCATCTTCGATCACAACAAAATACTCAGGTCCTTTACAGGAATAAATGTATGCTACAGTATAAAGATACTGAATCAAAAGTAAATGTCATGCAAATAATGCCTCATTAAAGGCATATTTCACCCACCTACAACCTGCTATTAATCAGAATCATTGAGCCCATAATGTTTGCAAATGGTTATGAATAAAACAGTCAATACACTGTATTTTCGGAACTGCTATTTCTACTGCTATCCCAGATTCTGCAGACCTAACAGTTAACTTACCCCAGCCATGCGAGCAGCATGACAGATTTGACACAGACAGGACTTCTGGGGTGTGTGCTATACTCATGTGATTTTCTAAGGTTTTCAGGATATTTCTTCTATATTCATATTCATATTCTGGTTTGTATGTCGCTTCATGTTGAGAAGTTAAATCGTTCATGTAACAAATAATGTCAGGGCTGATTCACCAAAATTAAAAACAAACACATTTCTCAGTTACTATAGTAGTATCTATTCATGCAGATTTCATGCAGTTTCAAAGATAGTGTCCATGTTACTGTGAAATCAGTCATCACATTTGAAAAGGACTACTTCAGAGATGCTTCCAATGAAAACAGGTGACAGTAAGATCACTGGAACTGAGCCACTATGTGTATTTTATTTGAAGCAGAAATTATTCACATTTCTTTACATTGGGGCAAAAAATAAAAACTATCTGAGTGGTTGGCTACTACCAAAAGACACAAGAGGAAATGTTTTGTTGTGATTGTTAGGTTTTGTTTTGGGGGCTGAATTGACCCTTTAATACTTTTTAAAAGATAAATGGTCCATTTAAAATCTTCTGTAGTTTTCTGTACTATACTCTTTGATGTTCCTACACTAGTGATTCACTGGCTATTAGAGCCTAAAATGGATCGTGGGACTGACTTAAATGAGTACTCCTGCTCCAACACAAGGCTCAGCTGTAAGTAAAAAACACAGACAGTGCAGAGTCTCAAAGGGCACACACAGCATATTACACCATTCTGTGTGTACTGAAACACAAAATTTGCCAAAAGACCTACAAACTACTGTGTCAGCGAGCTCACCCAAGCTTACAAAGGGGGGAACAAACAGTCAGAGCAGCTCTGGAAGCAAATGTATTAAATCTAAAATTGACTCATGTAGTAATATTGTTTTCTCATTAGATGTATGTATTTGTACCAACTGCAAACACAGCATTTTAATTGACTCTATTAAACTAATTTAATATCAACATGCTTGGGGCGCTGTGTGGCTCGGTGGGTAGAGCGCGCGCCCCATGTGCTTAGGCTCTGCAGCGGACCCGGGTTCAAATCCCGGCCCGGGTCCCTTTGCTGCGTGTCATTCCCCGTCTCTCTCACCCTGTTTCCTGTCATCCTTCATCTGTACTATCAATAAAGCCATAAAAGGCCAAAAAAAAAAATAATAATAATAATATCAACATGCTTTAGTATTAAATGCACTGCTGACTACATCTTGGTTTAACCAGCTTAGAGATCAAAGAAATATAGAACATATTGTCAGCTATTTAAAGAACAGTAAAACCACCCAACCACAACAGTTGTGCTCTTTGCCATCTGAGGGCAAAGTAACGTTAGTCACCTGCTAGCTGGAGCTTGACTCGCACTGCAGCAAATGTAGACTAACAATTATTGCAACCAGGCAGGATGTTTAATAGATTTTATTTGTAAAAATGCACTCTACATTTAATAAAAAATCTCAGAGTGCTAATGTTTAGCATGTAGCATTTTAAACATCAATATTGTAGCATTGTCAAACTACTGATATTGTAGCATCTATCTCATGTTGATGTTGTTTCTGTAAGTTAAGACTACCGTTCCTATCCCCACATAACCACACTGGTTCCTCTTACAATGACAATTACCCCCTTCCCCTTTTCTTGATGTTAGACAGTCGGCTTAAAGCAAGACACAAAAACAGCCACCAGCCCAGCTAAGATAGGTTATGCTATTTGGCTGTGCTAATATACATTCTGACCGTTTAGAGGATAAGAAAAGGATACTGTGTATTTTCCTTATTAAATCTTGTGAAAGGAACAAAAACAGCAATGAACTGATCCTACAAAAAAACATAGCAATTCCATTTAATCCATAGATCTCCATTCATTGTTTCCCAGCCGCATCCCTTTCTCACTCACTCAAGACAGCACACCCATCAGTGAACACATGATATTAATATACACCGATACAGTGGATAGCAGTGTGGTTTTTAGTCTACAGCAAGACTAAGAAAGAAGAGGAGTAGGACTATTTAATGTAGCTGGCTTGACGTAACATCCTCTGCAAGGAAGACGGCTTAACTCATCATCGAGATCAAGCCCCCACCGAGAGTGCCAGGTCTTGAAGCCAGTTTTTGTTGTGGCCAAGCCGCGTAATTACATCGACATGTGATGCACTGGGGACTTATCGTATCTGAAAAATACACCTGCCAAATGACTTGTTTAATGTCAGAATTTAAGCAATTCGGTCCAATACAATTTGTCTAGAAGAGCCGTCCGATAAAATTGTTTTGTCCTCATTCAAGTTACCTCAGCACTAACCCGAAAGTTAGCCGACTCGGCTGATGGAAGTCTCGATTGTGCATGTTCTGTGACACCCCGGCTGGATAGCGACCACCACATTTAAAGTCGCATTCTGTGGAAAACACTGTGGTTGTCTAAAAACTATAAAACACATCAATTAACCAAACTGTTGCACCAGTAACATGCTCCTTCATTACAGTGAAAACACAAGGTGTAGCTTCTTTTGAGTTAAGCTCACATGATTCTAAGTGCTCTATCGTAGGCAACTTGACTTGTTTCAGTTGTTTCACTAGACTTTCCAGTTTCCTAACCATAACCATAACCATAACCTCCATCAACATAAGCTCACATACATCATCCAGCTGCCAAAAATATTCACTTGAGCACCATATGTGCATTTATCTGAAAAAAGGCCTTAACAAATGCATTTTCTATTGTTTCCAATCTGTTTAAAGAGACAGATTTCTTTGTGCTGGTGGAGAACAACACTACTGACTTTTATCCAAGTATTTGCAATATATGTAAATTAAGGATGCCAATTAATTAACATATTTAAGCTTGATTAATACATGATTGTCCATAATTAGCTAATGATAAATGTATTATCTGAAATACATGTAAATTTAAGGGATTTTTTTTAGTTTTTAATACTCTGGGAGTAGACAAATGTGCTTGCTTTATGCAAATGCATGTTTATTATTATTGCAACAATCCAAAACAATAACAAACACTGTCCATAAGCTCAGTTGGTAAAATGCTAGGCTTTGCTGCAGCTGCCACGGGTACGAGTCCTGGCCTGGGGCCCGATGCTACGTGTCACCCCCCTCTTTCTCATCCTGTTTCCTGTCATCTCATATCAATAAAACCATGCAAAGGCCCTAGCAAAAAAGTACTGTATGTCCAAAAAGTATGCTGAAAGCATAACATGGCAAACTCAAGCTCAACAAGCAACAACAGATGGGCATATTGACCTGAATGTTACATTCCTTAATAATACTGACACAATGAAGTGTCCAACTTTACACTTGTAAAGGTGAACCAAACAATGTTAATTGGCCTACAAGCTGTAGCTCCCCATTTAGCTATTGCTGTTGAAAGTTTATCACATGTAGAGCTGTCTAGGTGTCTTCGTTGCAAACTATTCTCCAGAGCACTCTGCATCAGCTGTGTGCTTGGCCAGCAAGTGGTATTTGAGACTCAACCTACTCTGCTGGTAATTCAATTCACATCGAAAATAAATGCAAAGAGCTTTGTTCTTGTAGAGGCAACCATCTGGCAGGGCTTTGAAACTAAATTGCCCTTTCAAAAGCGCCTTTTCTTTGTCTAGTGCTGCCGAGGAGGTTTGTTTCTGCTAGCCATCCACAACGTAACTGCTGGGGTCGGAGGCAAGATGGTGGCTACGTCAGAAGCTTTTTGAGATGTCCCTGAATAATTCGGACTCCAACTGCTAATTTATTATTTTTAGCTAGTTTCATATATTCATTTTTAAGCTAGCTAATGAGTTGAACGAAACTTTTCAAGGAGATGATGATTGGCCAAGAGAAGAAAATAAGCAAAAGGAGATTACCCCCACACTAAAAAAAAGATGGTTGAGCAAAACTATGCTTATTGTGCATTGGAGACTGATGCAGATCTAGTGCCTCTTCCCAACGCGCCTATCAACAGCCCGGCTGCCAAGAAACCACACAACAATGAACAGAGTCCTCCCTGAGCCACCTGCAGAGGACCATCTTAAAAGCAGTAAATGATAGAGCTGATGAACTGGCACAAATGATCAATAGCAACTCAATAGAAATGAAAGAGCTTAAAGAATCTCGAGTTTGCACGTGGAGAAATTCAAGACATTCGTATGAACATTTTATGATATAGAGCTACTACAGTTGCAGAGGCAGAACGTTATAAATGAAGATGGTTATTAGGGGTGGAATGGTTCACAAAATCCACGGTTCGGTTCATATCACGGTTTTGTGGTCACGGTTTTCGGTTCGGTTCGGAATACGCTGATCGTTAGGAAAATGCAAGAGAGGAGACATTGCTAGTTCCAACATGTTTTTCATTTATTTGGCAAAGAAAGTTATCTTTAACAAATGCTAAGAACTAATAGTTATTCACTGTCGTAATGGGCAATCACAGTCAGGACACTTTCAGTAGCCCTGAGTAGAGCTGGTAAATACGGTTCCTTTTAAGGATTCAAGTCATTATGAGTCACTCACTAAATTTAACCAAGTTGTGTAAGTCACTTGAGTCACTTGAGTCAGTATTGCCTAATCATCATGGAAACTCAGTCCTAGCCCATTGTCCCTTAACCACTAACGTAGTGAAAAACACAATGCAATAAAGCATTATATACATGATTGGAAAAATAAAAGAGATACTAAAATGAAATAAAATAAAAACAAAATAAAACAAATAAATAATAGAGTACTGAGGTAGGAACGGTGTAAATGTATAAAGTTCCCAAATAGAGATAATAATAGCCTACTTACAATATACTACTTAATATTTATGTATAAAATGTATTTATACATAATTTTATTTAAGTCATTACTATCATTACTGTGTGTTTTAAACTGGGGCACTAACACGACTAGACTCACAAGCACGACTCCACACAGAGTTAGGCAAAGTAAATGTCTTTACCTTTTCAGGTTCAGTACACAGGGGGTTGGTCAGTGAAGGCAAACAAATCTGGCAGGGGTTAGGCAGAGACGAGGTCGAGGCAAAAAACAGGCAGTAGTCAAAAAACAGGAATACTCAAACACTAGGAACAAAGGCTGGAATGCTAAGTACGGAGAAAAAAAAGACAAACCGGCAACAGACAGGGTAAACACAGGGACTATATATATATGGGGTTCCATTTGTGCCAAAAAAGTCTTTATCTACTGTACATGTGAGAAGACAATTGTCTATGTCTATTGAACACTGAACTGTCCTTGTGTCCTTTGACTTTGTCATTAAATCGTGTTGTCATGATGTGTCATTTGACAAAGTGTTGTTATGATGTGTGTTACGGTGTGTTGTCTTGATGTGTAGTTTGGCAATGTCATTATACGTATTGTTTGACAATGTCTTTACGTCGTTGCTACGTGTCGTTACTACGTGTCGTTACTACGTGTCGTTACTACGTGTCGTTACTACGTGTCGTTACTACGTGTCGTTACTACGTGTCGCCTGAAAAGATCGTTATGCCCGGCTACCGCGGTGGCAGCAGGCGCCCCTTTCCCGTCTTATCCGTTGCGGTCAGCAGAGGGAACCTCCCAGCAGAGCTCTGTACCACTTAAGTATCGTCCCCTAACACTATCTTATTTTTCATGCATCATAGCCTACTAACAACAACAATCTGAATAAAAGTCAAAATATAGTATATACTTAATATAAGTATAAGATAAAGATTAGTCAGAGTGATCATAAGTTATTTAACTGTTACAATACTGTAATGCAGTAAAATAATAATCAAGGGGCATTTTGTTAGTAGGCTATGATGCAGAAAAAACAAATATAATGGACACAAGGACAGTTCAGCGTTTAATAGACATAGACAAATGTCTTTTCACACGTTCAGTAGACCTAGACAGTGCACATGGCGACATATTTTTAGCACAAATGGAACCCCATATATATATATACACACACACACACACACACACACACACACACACACACACAGGGGGAACGGGTGAAGTAATCAGGGCGGGAGAAGACAATCACAATGGAGGACGAACCCACAAGGACAGGGAGAGGGTTCTGAAACAAGAGGAAAGGTAAATACAACAAAATAAGACAGAGAAAAACTATTATATGGAGTGAGACACAACAGACACAAGACCGAACCATAGTGAAAGTCAAATTTAGAGAAAAAATTTGCGAAAAATTTGAGTCCTAAAAAGAGAGAGTGGCGACAACGGAAGTTCAAAACGCTTCCCGGAAGTGCTTAGCGGGCAATAGAAAACACTAGGAAAACCACGAGAATCTGTAAATAATGGCCAATAAATGCTTTGCTTTGCAACTTTTATATGCTTGTGTTAATTGGTTCGAATGCTGTTATGTTTACTAAACTTGTAAAGCAATACATTCGTAATGTTTTCTGTTTTTTATTTACTTTATGACTTGAGTGAGGCAGACTAACAGTCTAACAGACAAGTTCGGACTCACAGCAGCATTATGGTAATAACTGTTTGAGTCGAAAATCCATGGCAAATGCATAAAATTTTGATTTGAATTCATTGCAAATAAACGGAATTCTATCACTATTTGTTAACTATTCTTATCAATATATATGCTCTTGTGTTAATTGCTTTGAACTCTGTTAACTTTACTAAACCTGTATAGTCGTGGACAACAATAAAATCGGAATATTTTCTTTTTTTTTTTTTAAACTTTCAGACTTGAGTAAGCCAGACTAACAGGTGACTAACAATGATTTGCCAATTGACTGCAGAATAAGTCTGGACTCACAAAAGCATCATAATGATGATAATATTATATCAGGTGATGATAACTGTTCTAATAGGAAATCCATGGCAAATAAATTCTGATTTGAATTCATTTGCAAATAAATGGAATTCTATCACTATTTGTTAACTATTCTTACTTATCTCAAACTTACTCATTGATGCATAATAAATCACACTGTCTTGTTTTTCCCAATGCACTTACCACAATGACGTTCTTAAAAAACAGTATCTAAAAAAGTCAAACAGATCAGCACGTCAAGCTGTTTGTGTCCTTTCTGGTATGTTGTCCTTGAATACAGTCTTCACCATGGTATACTGTGCTGCATGGGGATGCTCCAATCGCTCAGAGAAATGAATGTAGCATGGGTGGCTCAAGTCAGAAGTAGCAATTTAACCACCTTCAAAGATTTAAACAACAAAAAATGTGGGCTTATCATATTCAAACAATGCATTTGCACTTCTGCACACTTTCAAATACCACACCACTGGGAAGTTTCAGATTTTTTTTAATTGAAAACAGAGAACACAGAACAGGTAAAACAATGCAAAAACCAAGGGATGGGAAGGACAAAGACTGGTTTCTCCCTCCTGGAGCTTCCAAACGCAGAGGGTGTGTTGGAGAAGGAAGCTCTGGCACCCTCCAGCAGGTTTCCATTATGCTGTGGAGTAAAAGAAAACATCATCAGGAGATTTATTAGGTTGAAGTTGTGGATTGAAAAAAAAAAAAAGAAAGAAAAAAATGACAGGAAAAAACAACACATACAAGATCACCATCTTGGAAGCAAGAGCCAAACCAAGAAGGTAAAAAAGAACAGTGGCCTAGGTTCAACATCAAGCAACCCCAGAACAGCTGAAAGTGTTTCAGGATAAAGCCAACATCACTAACCCTCCACCTACCTGTATCCGGCAAACATCACTGTTCCACCAACTACCAGAACCCAGCTATCAGATGTCTGCTGTGCTGGGTGCATTATGTTCATCAGTGTTCATGATACTTTGCCATTAAAATACTTGAAGGCAAAATATAAGCAACAATTGTTGAGCTAATACAGTCCAGCACAGCACCACCAACCACTCGGACCTCAACAAATAACATAAAGGAGAATGAACACCTTTCTGGTAATGTCAACAAAAACTGAACATAAGCAGAATTTATGGCACAGCTGTTGTACTGCACTGCATGATGTCGCACAGGTGTATCAAATAATATGACTTGTAGCAATGGTTATATGTAATATTATTCCAGTATTAGTCCACTCAGTACTCCTGGCCTGCAGCGTCACTGATGCTCCAGAGCAAAATGCTCCAACTGCAGGTTCCCAAAGATACGCAAGATGATATCACCTGTTAGTGACATTTGTTTAGTATGACTGCTTGAAAAGCATCACATTCATTATGTTTTCAGTCTCTCTATTGTCTACTCAGCACTCCTGGCCTACAGCGTGCAAAAAGTTGTTAAGTGGCATCACTGCGCCTATATTCAAATATCAAATAAAAACTGACAGCCCAAATATTTTAGGCTATTGTATAATTGTATGGGTTGCAATATTTCACAAAATAGCTCTCTTAAGCTAGAAACAGACTGACGATGGTATTGAGTCAGTGCAGTGCGGTAGTGAGAGACATTATGAGTTCAGTTCATAATTAATGGTCTCATTTCATAAGCTTCACCCATCATTCTGCAGCCTCAATGATATTAAATTGATGTTTGACTACAATCACACTCCCTACACATTAACCTCACTGCTAGTATAAATTGACAGCGTTGGATTTAGTTGTATTTAGAGAACAGAATATACAATTTAGCTTGGTGCATGTGTTGCTATCGTTATCCAGTATGCTAGCTTAAACTTTTATCTGTTAATATTCTCTGAATCTTCAAATCTTGACGGGGACAATCCGCCAACATAGTTAATTACTCATGTCAGTTTAATTCCGATGCACTACTGATGTGAAAATGTCATTCTTTAAAGAAGCATTTCACCAATGGAAACATTATCTTTATTGAAAGAGGGTCATATTTGTAGTCAAAATGTAACATCATTTTTGAATTGTGTGCGTATTTGACTGAGAAAAGGCAGAAAGTGACTTTAGGGCGCATTTGTATGAAAGACAACAACTCCTGAAATGCACCACAATGCACAACTCTGCAAGCCACTCCCACTAATCTGGCACACCACACACATCTCCGCTGTAGATATTTCGTCGCGTAGAAACTGGCATCTCTGGAATTCAGTGCAGCAGACAGAGTCTATCCATAGGCGCACAGCGAGAGCACCGGCACCGCCAGTCCCACCTGCACTGCACCACAGCCGAGGAGTTTTAAAACCAAGACACAGCTGATCACAGCAATCAGTCCATCATTTCATCCGCAGACATTAAGATGAACAACTGGACAGCCGCTGAGATCCAGGTGATGCCAGCGTCTCCTGGATCTGAGTGGCTGTTTGGTTGTGTTAGCTTGTTGATGTAGGCCAGGAACGGTAGCTGCTGTCGGGGCATGCTGCCGTCGGGGCATGCTCAAGCAACACCTTCCGCTGAGGATGTCATTGCTTTATAATTCGGTGGACTGCTAAAGCTGGAATGACATAATGTACGATTAAGTCAGAAAAACTGTGTGACCTGCTGCATGATTCCCCAGACAAAGACTGAGTTGATGGTCCGCCTCTGGAGCTGGCTGAGGAGAATGTGCACGCGAGGCATGATGAAATGAAATAGTTTCAGGAAGAAGCTGAAAGTATCATCGTCCAGTAGCACAATGGTTGGCTCAAACTCCTATGATGGTTTCAAAACACTGGATAATGTCACCTTTGTGCGCAAACACAGTGCTCACGGCATGGATGTTCCATCTTACTGTGCTTGCATCCATTATAGCGCCACCTACTGGAGTACATGTGCAATTTTTGGTATGGAAGAACTGTGTCCTATTCTATCTGTACCACATACATTTCAAAGCTGTCAGCATAATAGTTGGGTTGAAATTAATGTTTGTTGTTTTTCTTGTGATAAGTCACGCCCACATTGAGCAGTCATGACCACCTTCAAGATATGGCCTCAGGATTGACCCTACATCATACCGACCAAATTTGGTAAAAATGGGTGTACAGGTTCAAGAGATATAAACTTCCCATATTTTTAGCGCCCCTTAGTGGCCAAAATTCGCCAAATTCTGCTCATCCCTTCCCAGTGTCATAGCAACCAAGGATCTCAAATTTGGTGTTAATAGCATTTAGTTTGACCGAGATATCAAACAGTTTACATGTTTATAGCCAGCTACAGAAATTTATTTGTGAATAATTAGCGCATTTTTTGGCCGAGCAAAATTCTTTTGACAACTTTAGATCTGATCCAGCTGAAGAGTGTACGTGCCAAGTTTCACGCAGATCGGACAAAATCCCAAGGAGGAGTTCCAAAAAGTTGTTGTCCTAGGTTATAGCACCCCCTGCAGGCGGATATATGTAGTTTTTTGGGTCTGAGATATTTGCAGGAGTCTGGACCAACCCTCCCTTGCACGGTTTAGGCTGCAGCACCACTTTTAGCCGGAGAAAAATAAAAATAAAAATCTTTACAATTACAATAGGGTTCCTAGCACCGCTGGTCCCAGGAAATGCGTATGCTTGCATACGTGTTCCCTTGGCCCCTCGGGCTTGGCCCCCTAATAATAATCATTTGAAAAATGATAGGGTTCCCTGCTCGGGCCCTAATTAAAACTGCAAGCAGTGATGAACGGGCCCTCGCAGTCCACGCACGTCTGCCTATAGCGCCGTCAGACTGCGCACTCACCTGTTACTTGCATGTCACGACGGGGAGAAATATCATTCCTACAATTTTTGTCTGACTTCCTGTGTCCAGTGGGTAGCGCTATGGATATGATACAGTTTTGATGTCCAGATATATGCAGGGCAATTCCCTCTACATTCCTGAGATATTTGGCGCAGATAGGACATTACATGGTGAAGTTACAAGGACTTGATGCTTTGAAGATTTCCCCATTACTTTCCATTCAGAATAATTAGACTTCGACCAAAGCGCCACCTATTGGCCGATTTGCACCAAATTTTACACAGACCATCATTAGGCCATGGAACACACTTGTAAACATTTACGTGATAATCTGACGATATCTTATGAAGATATGCAAGATTGTCTGTTGTCAACACAATCTGCAGGAATTTGTTGTTTTATATTTCGCGCATTTTATGGACAAGCAAAATTCTTTTGATAACTTTTTGTCTGGTGAGACTACAGATGCTACATGCAAAGTTTGGTGCAAATCTGTCAAATCGTCTAGGATGAGTTCGAAAAAGTAGGTTTTTCATTTGTCACGATTTTGCGAATGGGAAATTACCGCAAAAGTGGGTGTGGCCTAAGCCACACCATTCAGCTGAATTCAGGGAACACGTAGATATAAGTTTTAACAATGTGCTACATATAATGTGGGCGTTATGTGCCAAAAACGCTTTTGCATTGAAAATAGCGACCCTTGCTGCTCATCTTTGATGTGTGAGTCATTGAGCCATTCTATAGCACCTCTATGAATTTAATTTCCATAAGTGTTATGGCACAGTGCCAAATATAAAATTAAATTGGCACCACAGCGCCATCTGGAGTCGGATTGGTAAACCCTTCATAAGCTCTCCTCAGGAGGGCACCAACAATAGCGATACAAAGTTTCGTGTCAATCTGATGAACGGATGTGGAGATATAAAATAGCTCAGTTTAAAGAGCGCCACCTTGTGGTCATCGCCTGAAATTTGGCACAGGGCCTCAGCAGCCTATGGCGAAGTATGAACCTCAGTTTCATGTCATGAGACCATACCAATGTGGAGATATGCAACACCTCCTGAACCAAATTTGCAGGAAGTTGATATTTAATAACTTGAGTATTGTGTGGCCTATCAAAATTCTTGTAATCAGTTTTTGTCAGGAGGGTCCACAGATGCTACATGCAAAGTTTGGTGCAAATCTGTCTAATCGTCTAGGAGGAGTTCGAAAAAGTAGGTTTTTCATTTGTCACGATTTTGCAAATGGAAAATTAATGCAAAAATGGGTGTGGCCTACACCACACCATTCAGCTCAATTCAGGGAACATGTAGATGTTAGGTTCAACAATGTGCTACATATAATGTGAGAGTTATGTGCCAAAAACGCTTTGCATTGAAAATAGCGCCCCCTGCTGGTCATTTTTGGTGTGTGAGTCACAGGGGCCATATAGCACCTCTATGAATGTCCATTCATATCAAAATTCTTTTAATAACTTTTTGTCAGGAGGGTCTACAGATACTGTGTGACAAGTTTCATGCAAATCGGTGAAATCGCCTGGGAGGAGTTCGAAAAAGTAGGTTTTTGACATTTTACGATGTAGCAGAAAAAAACGGCAGTCGGAAATGGGCGTGGCCTATACCACGAGATTCAGCACAATTCATTGAACGCGTGGATATAAGGTTTTTGAATATGCGATTAGCCAAAACGCACTTGTCTTAATAATAGTTAATAACAGCGCCACCTAGTGGTGGAAATTCACGACAACAGATTATAACATTTTTCGCCAGGTGTGACTTATATTCCAAGTTTGGTGAGTTTTGGGGTATGTTCAGGCTTCCAAAACAGCAATTAAAGCCGGAGAAGATGAATAATGATAATCCTTTGAATTACAATAGGGACCTCACAGGTCTGTGACCTGCTCGGGCCCTAGTAATTTTTCCAATTTCAATAGGGACCTCACAGGTCGATGACCTGCTCGGGCCCTAATTAAAACTGCAAGCAGTGATGAACGGACCCTCGCAGTCCACGCGCGTTGGCCTGCGGCACCATCAGACTGCGCACTCTCCTGTTACTTGCATGTCATGCCGGGGACAACACAAGCAGTAAACGTCATGTCAATTGGATGATGTTTGTCTGATTTCCTGTGTCCAATAGGTGGCGCTATGATTATGAAGCAGTTTTGATGCACAGATATATTCAGGGCGCCGCCCTCTACATTTTTGAGAGATTTGGCGTAGATAGGACATTGTATGGTGAAGTTACGAGGACTTGATGCTTTGTGGCGAAGGATTTTAAATTGACCGCCCCACCATGGCCAGCAGGTATGACGTAGGCGAAAGCTTTGAACGGGTTTTCATCTTTAAGGTCTGTGGATGATGCTGAGTGACTGTGAAGTCTGTTGTGTTAAATCTGTAGGAGAATGTCATTACAGTGCGAGGATTGGAAATATTTCTAAATGCCACAATCAAAATGGCTGACTTAGTATTGATGAAGAGACGTATTCCGGGCAACACTGTCTACATGTATGTGCATTTTGGTGTAGATTGGGAAATTGTATGTAGAAGTTATAAAGCCTTAATGCCTCACGGCGAAGGAAAAAAATGATTGCCACCACCACGCCCACCAGGTATGACACAGCTGAAAGATTTTAATAACTTTTGTTCTTCAAGGCATGAAGATGATGCTCAGTGAATGTGAAGACTGTGGCGTTTAAGCTCGAGGACAAGATAGTAGGCTTGAATTGGACAAAAATGGCGCCACACATCAAAATAGCTGACTTCCTGTTGGAGTGGCAATATCGGTCCAAAAAGGTTTTTTGTCCACCTGCTCATGATGAATGTGCGTACCAAATTTCGTCCATCTATGTGCATGTGGGAGGCGGGGCTAAACAATAGGGGGCGCTACAGAGCCTGCAGGTCACGACAACACTCCATGATAGCACAGATCTTTTCAGGGCGACTCCCTCTACACTTCTGAGAGATTTTGCAAAGAAAGGAAATTGTATGAAAAAATTATGAGGACTTGATGCTTTACAGCGAAGGATTTGAATTGACCGCTCCACCGCGGCCAGCAGGTATGACATAGGATGAAGATTTCAATAACTTTTCATCTTCAAGGTCAGAGGATGATACTGAGTGACTGTGAAGCCACTGTTGTTACATTTGCAGGAGGAGATAATTTAAGTACAAAGATTGGCAATATTTCAAAATGGCTGCCAAAATCAAAATGGCCGACTAAATATTGATGCGAAGATGTATTCAGGGCGACAGCCTCTACAATTATGAGCAGTTTGGTGTAGATAGGAAATTGTATGTTGAAGTTATAAAGCCTTGATGCTTGACGGAGAGGGAAAACATTTTTTTCCACCATCCCGCCCACTAAAGTATGATGCAGCTGAAAGATTTTAATAACTTTTGTTCTTCAAGGCATGAAAATGATGATTGAGTTAATGTAAAAACTGTGGTTTCTGCTTGTAGTTATGGATAATTTGATCACTATTGCAGTTTGTGTTATTTTACATGGAAATACGTTGTGTGAGTTTGAGCTAGCTCAGTAGCCTGTGTCTCAGTAGTAGTTGGCTGCACTTTGCTTGCACTGCAGCTACATTTGGATTGTGAGGACTTAATGATGAATATTTCATTTGTAATGCCAATTTTCAAACTCAGTCTATTTGTTGTGATTGTGACCATGCTTATTAGAGTTTAAACGTCAAATTATTTACTGGGGTTAAGAAACCAGTATATAAAGCTATCGTGCTGTTCAGCAGTCTATAGGGTCAAACACTGGACTCCTCTCATTATTCATTCTTTATGTACATTGCTGGGAGTTCTTCTGATTTCAGCATACATTGTCCAATACCGGCAGGAGGACCAGCCCACCAAATTATAGGAAAAACATCCTCAACAGAAGGTGTTGCGTAGACAAGCCCGGTGGCAGCAAGCATCGACAGCAGCATGCCCCGACACGCGTGGACTGCGAGGGCCCGTTCATCGCTGCTTGCAGCTTTAATTATGAATTGTATTATATATTTGTATTTTTGATTAATGCATATGATGTTTATTAGACTATTTCTGATTGAGTAATATTTGATGATATTTGTCATGGGATATGGATTGATATGTTATTTATTATTATTGCTGATTGTTACTGGGCTATTTTGGTGAGTGAGAGGTGATGGTTGTGTTATGCACATGAAAGTGAAACGTTGTACTCCTTATATTTCAGATTTATTACCTGCTTTCCCTTTTCAAGGAGTAAACAAACAAAAGTGGAATACAGAGTAATATCCTTTGTTCACCGGGTTGCCCTTTCCGTGGGGAGAAAACGGAACAGTGTGTGTGTATATATGCATTAAAATAATATAATGACAATACAATAACATAATGATAATGATACGAATAGTATGTATATATAAACTGGAAAACCTACTTTTTCGAACTCCTCCTTGGGATTTTGTCCCATCTGCGTGAAACTTGGCACGTACGCTCTTCAGCTGGACCTGATCAAAAGTTATCAAAAGAATTTTTCTTGGTCGAAAAAATGCGCAAATTATTCACCAACAAATTAATGTAGCGAGCTATAAAAATGCAAACTGTTTGATATCTCGGTCAAACTAAATGCTATTAACACCAAATTTGAGATCCTTGGTTGCCGTGAGACTGGGAAAGGATGAGCAGAATTTGGCGACGTTTTGCCACAAGGGGGCGCTAAAAATATGGGAAGTTTATATCTCCTGAATGGCTACACAGATTTTTACCAAATTTGGTCAGTATGATGCAGGGCCAATCCTGAGGCCATAACTTGAAGGTGGTCATGACTGCTCAATGTGGGCGTGGCTTATTACAACAAATCCAAATCGGCACACATTCAGCCTTTTGCACTTCTGGTGCACTCTCCATTACAGCAAATACCACAGCTCAGACGTTGGCCTGTGTCCTCACTTTTGCCCCAAGCCCGTCATCCTTTGGGGGCAACTTCCGTGGGCTCTGCAGTGCATTGGGTCCATGCGGGGGGCTTGGCCCCCGTTCATAACCGCTTGCAGTTCTAGTTAGAGTTCTAGAACCCTTCTAAAATTGTGCCGGTTTGTTATTATTTGTTGTCTGCCGCTTGAGCTCAAATCCCCGTGAGCTGAAATGGGCCAGAAACTTGAAACTTGGCCCAATGATTGGAAATGATGTGCATCAACTTTCATTCAAATATGAGCCCAATCAACCAGATGGTGGCGCTGTAACTAAGGCTTGAAAATGCGTTTTTGGAAAGGCCACGCCCCTCATACCGTAAGTCTGATTGACTTGAAATTTGACACACAATTCCAGCTCCAATGTGCTCTACAAAAATGCCTCTTGGACCATGAAGCTCTGCCTACTTAGATTTTTTGCTAATTAGCATACTGTGAAAAAAACTTAAAATGAATAGAACTTTTGAAAGATTGACTCTATCAACGCCAAATTTGATATTCGGCATCCTGGTATGAACAGACACATTTCTTTTATAAATGAGCCAGATTGGTCAAAAACATGACCGCCATGGACCAATGTATTTTCGCAATGGGCGGGGCTTAGAAGTGATTGGCCATAATTCCAACACCCTTTGCCCTGTCATCATAAAACTTGGTGGGTAAGATCACAACAAGACTGGTAATCTGCCTACCAAAGCATGTTGAGCTCAACCTTTAGTGGGCGCTATAAATGCCATTAGCATGTAGCTGAAAACCCAATTTGGAGAAATCTGGGGCTTATTATGGCTATGTGTTGCACAGAGCTTTGAGGAACACAGCAGCCGATGTCATCAACTGCTGGAGATGAGGGTCAGGATTGCCGTTTGCGGCTACATATATATATATATTTTTTTTTATTGTACCTTGGGCTGCAGCCGAACCTGAAGGTAGCTGCTGGCCCATTGCAAATCTGACCTCCTGTGCCACTTCCTGGTCTGGGCAACTTCCAGACCCTTGGGAGGGAGGGGGTCTGCCCACTAAGAAGTGTTTTTTTTTTAAATGTAATTTTTTATGTAACTGTTCTACCTTAAAATAAACAGCTTCAAATCATTTTGATGGTACGGTGTCTTGTAATATGCTGAATGGTGTCTCTGTCGCAACCACTGCACCCACCTATGTCTTTTTTTTGCACGGTGTATCTTCAGTGAAAGTGGAAGATCATACATACTTCAAGATATAAGTTTTCAAGACATAACATTGTTGTGATGTATTGAGTTGTGTTTGTAGTTACCATCTATACTACCAGTCAAAGGTTTGTACACACCCTGTCATTCATGGTTTTTCTTTCTTTTTACTATTTTCTACATTGTAGATTGTAGATCAATACTGAAGATATTCTTCAAAGTAGCCACCTTTTGCCTTGATGATAGTTTTGCACACTCTTGGCATTCTCTCAGTCTGCTTCATGAGCCTAACCCATAAGCAAGAAATATAAAACATATTTATTTTTTGTTCTTTAAATTTTTTTGTTAACTGCATAATTCCACATGTGTTCCTTCATAGTTTAGGTTTCTTCATTATTGATCTACAATGAAGAAAATAATAAAAAATAAAGAAAAACCATTGAATAAGAAGGTGTGTCCAGCTTTTGACTGGTTATGTACATTACGTCTGACAAATTGTTAAGGACCTGGGATTTGTAGTAACAACAGTGTTGTTGCACCCAGAGACAGTCTGGGGGTGTCAAATTACACAAAATGCCAACACATTGTGTTGCTTTGAAGTGTTTGCCTTTGCTGAGAGTATGAGACAGAGTAGGGACATTAGGGATTATTGCAAATTTTGGTTAACATGTTGGTTTTCATCTTTTCATGGAAATAGGTGAGATAAGAAAAAGTATAAAATAACACCCACAGTATCCTTGAAGCTTATATTGAGCTCATATTGAGATTGTGAAACAGCAGATTGTCTATCTGTGTAGTGCCATAGATTGTTGTGCAAGCAGATTCCTTACTCAAAATAATGATTTCTTCTTCTTAACAACGGTTTCAATTATTCACTGTTATAAAACACATCACGTGTCACAAAAAATCCCCGGTGACCAGATGCATGAGTTCGGATGCAAACTGAAGATATAAACAGATCCTCTGCCTGTTATTTCCATTGCTGACCATTTATTTTCTTTCCCCTTGACAGCCACAAGACCACTCTGGCAGGAGCGCTTGACACTCCAGCCGTCCCCTCTATTGACTCCATCCCTCCATCCTCTTTCCTCTGTCCACCCTCCCTGCCCTCATCCCTCCCTCCAGCCCGACCATGTCGACCCAAACCACCAACTCCTACGGTGAAACCCTCCCAGCTCTCTTGTTGTTCTCCTCTCCCTCCTGTCCCCAAACATCCCCTGTCTCTCTCCTCCAATCCCCCCTCTGTGCCCCTCTCTTTCTCCTCCAACCCTCCTCCCCCATCTCTTCCCCCACCTCTCTCCCCTACTCTGGTCTCTCCTTCTCCCCAGCCCTCTTTGCAGTTAACTGTCTCCTCTGATCTTACTCCCTCCTTTACTTCACCTTCTATTCCTCCTCCATTATCTCCAAGATTGTCACCCCTACTTGTCATCTCACCATCCTCTCCAACTCCTCCATTGCTGAATTTTATTGACCAGCTGGTCGGGAGCACCTCAGTATGGCTGCCCAAAGGACTCAACCAGGACCAAGTCACAAGTATAATGGAGAAAGAGGCAGCTGGGGTAAGTGACACACATATTTGCCATCGTTATTGTGTAAAATCTTTATGTTAGATGTGTAGTAATGCTTCTTTGAAAAAATGCAATTTAGCTTTGGATGACACACAGTACGACTACTATACGATGGTATTTCAAATATTTGTGGAGTTTTTGCCATGAAAATAGTCCAAATAAAACTTAGTGGGTGACACTTAATTCTAATTTTGTAATAATGTCTTTGGAAATGTCCTGGAAATACCTTTCCAGGAAAAATTTTAAGATAATTGTTTGTTCACAAGCATTTGTTGATTTTCCTAGATGGTCAATTTAAAAGAATAGTTCAGAATCCTAGGATTCTATTCCTAGGATTATTAATATTTTTTTTCTACAAGCTGTATGGGAAAATCAATACAAACCTTATATCTGTGTTACTTCCTGTTACAACCTGCCACTCACTAGCCCCTTTCACACAGCCGTTTGCATGCAGGGATCCTGTGCCAATTCTCCGCACCCTCCTCTGTGTGAAAGTTTCAGATGCGGAGAGGGGGGAAATTTCGCTGCGGTTCTGATCCGCCTCTGGAGGTATCAGGGCCGCATTATTGGTGAGCCGTCCCTGTGTGAACAGATAATCCGGAGGCGCAGAGCGAGGGCGTGTCGGTCTGACAGTCTGATAACTACACAGTTCCTTCATCCAACTAAATACAGAGAAATGTCCCACAAAGCAACGTTACAGGACCGAACAAAAGTAACGTAGTAACTGTAACTGTCGTTGGCAACTTATATGAGGAAAACAAATACCGCAGCTGTACATGGAGATGCTCTGTCCTCCTGTCCGTCCTCCGCTGACTCTTCCTTACATTTGTACCCGAAAAAAAAACAGCGTCTGTCACCAGCAAAATACTTTTAACTCACCGAGTGTTTGTGACGAAAATAAATCACCGCGACCGCCAGCTCTCCCGACGGAGACTTCAGGGAACTTTCCCCCAGAAAACAGCCTCCGTCCCGCGAGTGACAGAGTCAGACAGTGTTTTCTGATGTGATTATTTATAATTATGTCATTTAGCGTGAAAAACTTCACTCCGTCACTTTCCAGGATGTTTGGTGGGTCAGAATCTAGATCACTACACATGCATCCATATGATTATAAACTGTCTGCGGGTTTAGATTAATACGGGGAACACCCGGGGAAACACCGACGTCATCATCATGACGTGTACCGTCACGCCTCTTTAGGAGCCGCAGCGCCGGCTTTCTGTGTGAATTACACACGTGAAGGCGGAGATGCTTCGCTCTGTGTGAATCACCATCGGCGGAGAATTGGCGAAACAAGGCTCCGGAGATAATGCAGAGACGCTGTGTAAAAAGGGCTATTGACTGACAGCATGTTGTTTATTTAGATTTTTTATTTATTTATTGGAAGTTCTGCTACATTATTTATTTTATTTTTGTTTGTGTGCCAATCTGCACTTTTTCTCAGCTTGACTGAACAAGTTCAAATGTTAAATGTCATTTTAAAAAAAGTCTATTAAATGTTAAGTCTTGAATAAAGACATTGGTTTGAGAAAGCATCTGTCTGTACTACTGTCACTGTGACTGTAAAATTGCATAATCACATCGGTGCAAAATCTATGCACAATCCAAAGCCTGTTTTCATTCCAGCTCAAAAACTCACTATATCGGTTGCATATCGGCTATCGATGATTGCACCCCCTCTAATATCGGATATCGTTATCGGGCCAAAAAATCCCTATCGGTCGGACACTAGTCTGGGTGGTTAGTATCACATAGTGTCTACAGCCCATGTAGTGTGTGCAATACCTTAGAAGAGCTGTTGGGTCAACACAGCACGGATGCAATACTGGGTTTATTTTACCCAGTACAAATCTGTAGGAAACCACCCAACATAAGGGTTGTTTTGATCTAGTAACCCAACAGTAAGATTATGTTATTAAGAACTAGTGAAAATAGTCTAGTGTATACATAAACTTCAGGTTGCAGAAGGGGTGTGTATTATGGGTAAAGAGCAAGCAATTATTTATATAGACAGATCAGTTAGAAAAAAAAAATGTCTGTGTGTCTGTGCTGTCAGAAGCACGAACGACTGAAAAACGCTGTTAGATCACCTGCCCTGTAGACAAACCTTAAGTATAGAGAGCAAAAGACACATTCAACTTAGCATAAAGACTGGGAGCAGGTAGAAACCGCTAGACTTCCTCTCTCCAAAGTCCAGAAATGCTACTTGTTTTCCAGCTGGACTGTAGTTCTGTATTTGATGCACAGACCTGAGATTTATATCAATCTTCTCACCTCACTCTTAGAAAGAAAACAAGTGTCTATCCTAAATTGTTTAACAACTTCTTTGAACCCAAGTTAATATTTATTCATTATTAGAAACTTGGTTCAAATTGTAGATTATATGTTTGACTGTAGACAAATCACTGACAATAAGACTCTATATTAAACTAGTAATTAATTGGAATTTTGCTAACTGTATCAGTTTTTCCTAACAATGTTCTTTACAGCAGCCGCATGAATTTACCAAAGGTGTTGTCATGTATTGACACAAAATATTGTCAATATTAAAACCCATATTGGCTGACTGAATATAGGCTTGTGTATTATTTTACTGCAGTTCAACCTGTAGTTAATACACATTTGATCAAATACAGTATAAATTGTTGTAGCAAAATACAGGTTTTACTTTTATGTGCTTTGTGTGTACTTACTGCATCTCATTGTACTGTATATTCTCCATTCTGACCTCAAAGTTAATTGCTCATGTTGACATTTGCAGGCATTCCTTGTTCACAACAAAGAAGACAAGGGCATTACACTGTCAGTCCGCCTGCCAGATGAACAGGGGGCACCGCTTGTAAGCAACCTGATGGTTAAACAACACAATACATGTACGTGTTACAAACCAGTGCAGCTCCTGCTTCTACCTCTACTACAACAGCTTCAGATAGTTGAGATACTAAATGCAAGGTGTGCATGGCTGTGCAAACATAACATGGCAGAGAAATGAGTGATTCATTCTTACATAGTTTTTTGTCTCAGTTGTTCACTTAGATGGTTCCTGTCTGGTTTTTGATGACATCTTCAAACTGATCTCCTTCTACTGTGCCAGCAGGTAACACGCACTTACATACACACAAAAAAAGTTACATCATGTGTATACTGATAAAAAAAGCAGACCAAAACTTTTGGACCTCTACACATGTGTGGACATTTGCTCATTAACCCACAAGCAATGCACTAAAAACATACTGTACAGTACATGCATCTACACATACACTCATTACACCATGGAAATGACAAACATGTAAACATGCGCAAGCATACACAGACCTAGCCACAATAGCAGAAAGACTGTCTTGTCATATTATCAAAATTGTCTGCTTATACTTAATGGTGGCTTTTTGTAATTTAATCAACCAATCAGGGACAACCTGGCCATTCCACTGAGGTTACCCAAGGCAATTACCACAGCAACTAAGAGAGAGGAACTGGAGGTCATCTCTGCTATGGGTGCAGGTAGAAAAATCTACATCATTGGTGCATACAAACAAAAGGATACTGTCAGGCCTGGGCTGGAAAGAGGCAGAATTAGGGCGATTCAAGCAGGCTTTTATTTTGAAATTCTTGCTTGAGCTCTTAAACAAGGTGACAAATCAATGGGCTATGAAACCACAATATCTAATCTACATGGAGAGAGACAAAACAGAACCAAGAAAATTGAGGCAAACAACCTCAAAGTAAAACCAAAAAAAGAAACACAAAATCACTCCCCAAGGAGGTAAAGAAAAAGACTACAACTGAACCACACTGGCATACTGAAAAACTTAACAACAAACAACAAAATTATAGCTGCTGCGCAGCGATGGGTCGGGTCCGGGCTATTTTTGGCAAATTTAGACAATTCTGAGCAACAAACAGGAGAATAGGAAGACAAGACAGTTGACAACAATGTTCATTTTGGACCACTTGAGGCTTAAACTCACAACTTCTTGAACCAAAGATGTCATCTATCGCTCTGAGCTAATTGGCAAGTGGCAATATAACAGTGGCTTCACAAACTGAGTAAGCCATTCACTGTTCTGCAGGCAGATTTGAAACCACTGTAAAAAATTCCGTTATCAAGACAAAAATCTGAAAATACACATATTGCAGCATGGAGATGTTGGTAATTTGTTTTTAAAAATGATTGATTTGCTCCATAAGTGAATAACTAATGTTTAAAAATGCTGCTTGCATTGACTGCAATTATTCACATGAGAGCAGAATTCAAAATGTTCTCAAAAACTCTGTTTTTTAGGTAAAATTCTGATATTTGTCAAACATCATCTACCATGACTCTAAAAAATGTTCAG
>CAEMYA010001003.1:11341-25309 GCA_903131615.1 Diplodus sargus | reverse complement strand
TCTCACAGTTTGAATGGAGTTTTAATGTGGACGTATGAATTATTAGATTAGCTTTGAAAATGCGTGAAAATCGAAGATTTTTGAAGATTCCGTCATCTGCTTGAATGGGAAAAAAAGGCCGAAAAAGGTCTAATATTTCTGAAATTATGAATGATATCAATTCGAAAAAAAGACGCAATTAATTCCCAATTGAGATGAATGTTCTATGTTTGAATGGAGTGAATCCGTTGAAAAATGTGGAAGGAGTTAAGATTTGAAATTTCTGACCCGGAAGATATAATAACAAGAAAATTAAAGAATTCCGTGAAAACGAAGAACATATGTTGTGAATGCCTTCTGCATTCACAACCAATAATCCAATAGTGTGTGTCTTCCTGTTTGAATTCCAATAAGTTACATTAGCACGATGTCCTATATTAAAACAAAGTTTTTTGCATTTTATCCAGTATTTCTTAAATTGGTAGTTGAGCACAACAGTAAAAACTAAAACATGCACTAACAAAGAGCAACATTTCACATCGAATACATGCTGTGACCTTATCTTTACACTTCCTCATATCTACCACATCACACCTGGCAGAGTGCGAGTACATACCAGTCTCATACAACACGTGTATGTGTGGAACTGCCATTCGCATACTTAGTGGTGTACCATTTATATTCTACATTGTTTCCAAAAGCTGAAGAGAGTGAAAGTGTCATCTCTCACATACATTACATTGTAATATTCCCTCTGGGTATATTTACTTACAGAATAATAATGTGTTGCAGCCAGTTTTGATGTATGATATAATATGTTGTGTGTGGGTTTGGTGAGTCACATAAATAGATGTTGTTTAACAAATAAAACAAATAATTGTTGTTTTCAGTTTAGTCACTCAGCACAGCCGGCTTTCTGTAAATGTTGTTTCTCCGCATTCATTAAAACGGTAAACACATACGTCATGGCAGACCTGATCTTTTTTGCACAGCGAAAAATTGGAAATTACCTCAAATTCCTTCAGTTGGCAATATAGTGAATAGATTGCCACTACATAATGAATTTCATTAAGTTCAAGCAACTGTAATACAATATTATTATAATTGTTGCTTTTTTCTTTATTTATCACATGCTGCCTTATCAAATTACTTTATTTTGTATTGGCACTTTACTGGCATTCTACTAACAGCAAAGGAAGGATTTCATTGTACAGAGAAACATGTTCTCTTACTGTGCATATGACATTTGAATAATAATAACACCAATAATTAATATGCATACCAAGTCATCTAAGGACACCTCACAAAGCTGGATAAAACATTTATTATGATGGCATCTTTCTGTCTTCCACAGGCACAGTTGTTCGAAAAGACTGTACAACACAGTATGGCACAGGCTGCAGCCCATGTGAAAATGGGACGTATATGAACCAACCCAACGGGTTGACTAAATGTTTCTCCTGCACATTCTGTGACCAAGGTATGTTTAGATTGACTTTACAGTTCTGCCATCCATTCACACAATTTTACATGTAAAATAAAATAAACAATTGTCTTAGTAAAAGTACACACATTCACATGCACTCACAAATTCACAGGTAATAGTGTTGATACGATAAGATAAATTCCTGCTGCCTGATTGTGGGCCAGATTTGATCAGATTTGTCCGTGCTTGCAGTCAAATAAGTCAAACATCCTCTAATTATTTCAAACAGCGTTTAAGATGGAATGAAATGTATGAAAATATATTCAATAATATACTGATATGTTTCTGTTTGCTTTAGGTCATGGTCTGTTTGTCCAACAGCAGTGCACAGCAACAAGTGACACACATTGTGGTGTGTTACCTGGGTATTTTTGCAGTACTTTTGCAGAAAATGCAGGATGTAGTTCTGCAGTGAAACATTCTGGCTGTGAAGCTGGTCAGAGGATAAAAGAACCTGGTAAGAAAAATAAAAGTTAAACCAGTCTGATAGTAAGTTTACATGCAGACATGTACTATCTGATCATATTCAGGAACACACACATCTACATTACTGGCGCCAGAATAGGGAAGGCAATGGGACTCTTTGTCCCCCCCACTCTCTGGTGTTCTGGTACACAGTAGTGAGGGTGTTAGGGGCGCAGTACATTAGAGATGATGCCTATTCTTATGGTCTCACATGTACCTACTAGCACCTGTGTTACCAGCCGAGCCTCCCCTTCAAGGTGTCTCTGATTTGAGTTGGATTAATGAAGGATTTTCACTGGATGCTGGTGAGTGTGTATTAATCTCATTTCTATCTTTTTTAAAGGTACCAGCAGAAGTGACACAGTGTGTGAACCTTGTAAGTCGGGTTATTTTTCCAAGGATGGAGTGAATTGTACGGCCTGGACCAAGTAAGACCACCGTTCCCCAGCTTGTTTGTACAAAATGGCCTATTTATTTATGCATGGAACATTGTCATTTTAGATAAACCAAATGTCACAACACAAAAGTAAATGTGTGTGAGTGAGTTTGTCATTGCTCACATTTATTTGTGCTGACACTTCTAATTGAGTTTGCCTTTGAAACACAGAAGGAACTAAAGTTGTCTTTACTTCTTTTTTCCAACAGCTGCTCAGAAGCTCAAGTAAAACTCAGAGAAGGAAGCGAAAGCAGCGACGTTGTCTGTGGATCAGCATCAAGAAACCATTACTGTTCTATATTTGTAGTTGTAGCTTTTTTATTTACAGCTGTTGCACTAGCGATCACAGGTTAGTGCTAGTTTTGCATGCACAGTTTTACTGCCTTAGTTACAGTACTAATCAAAAGTTTGGACACACCTTCTCATTCAGTGTTTTTATAATTATCTTATACATTTAAGATCAATATTGAAGACATCAAAACAATGACGGAACACATATGGAATCATGTAGTAAACAGTGTTAAACAAACCAGAATATGATTTATATTTTAGATTCTTCAAAGTCACCTTTACAGCCACCTTTTCCGTTGATGACAGCATTGCTCACTCTTGACATTCTCTCAGGCAGCGTCATGAGGTCGTCATCTGGAACGGTTTCCAACAGTCCTGACGGAGTTCCAGGCTGAGCACTTGTTGGCTGTTGTGCCAGTTCAGTAGAGGCTTCTTTGCTGCAATTCAACCATGACGGCCTGAGTCTCCTCTGAAGAGTTGATGTTGAGATGTATGGGCTCTAATCTGAGTCTGGTAACTCTAATGAACCTTCCGTCTCCAGCAGAGGATTACTCTTGGTCTTCCTCTCCTTGGGCGTTCGTCATGAGAGCAGTTTCATCATGTGTTTCATGATGTACACTTCCTGCTGAAACACCTCAGAAACACAAAACAAGTACTATGCTGAAGATGTTGATAAAGGGGTTAACTACAATTATGCAAACTGAACATTTCCATTAGAAATACATTCGTACATTACGTCTGTCCTGAAATAAGTCAGGAGAGCGACCAGGGTTTCAACCTATAGATTCTTCAAAATAAAGTACTCAATCATTTTGTTACCTAAAAGCCTTTATCATCAAGCGTCAAACATCATTTTCTCCAGCAGTTAATGTTACACAACTTCTGAAACAGCTGAAGGCAAACAGGATAAAACATTACAATACAGCACCGGGTTTTTCTGACTGCACTTGAGGATACATTAAAAGTTCTTGATATTTTCCAGATTGACTGACCTTCATTTCTTGATATTTTCCAGATTGACTGACCTTCATGTCTTAAAGTAATGATATACTTTTGTTAATCTTCACTTAGCTGAGTGGTTCTTGTCATGATATGGATCAGAACAGTAGTGGAATAAGGCTGTATTGAACCAGCCCTACCTCTACACAACAACTGATGGTCTGAATCGGTCCCGTTCTGTTCTGTGCATCTAAACTGACTGTTGTGGATTAATGAGACTAAACGAGTCCGGACCGAGTTTGTTCGGGTCTGAGGAGATCCGGATTCGCCAGGACAACGAAGTGGAATCGGAATCTGTGGATGTTCGTGTGTAGCTAGCTGCTAGCCAACCCACACGGCCCACCTCCCAAGTCAACGGACCGGACGCACCGGCACGTCCAAAACCGGACTTAGGGTAAATAATGTCCGCAACACTTTTTCGCAAACATTGCTGTCACGTTTGCTTTGTGTCTGGTGCAGCAGAAATGGTAAAAACGGGCTTTTGTCACGAAGGTGTCAAAGCAGCAAGTTTGGTTGTTGAGGAACGGGAAGTTGTGGGAGGGACGTCGGAGGATGAGTGACAGGCAACGACAGTTGGTGTAGAGACAGCGATGTTGAGAGTTGAGAGATTTGTGACATTTAGCGTGTTTGGAGTGTAATTTTATAGTTAGTAGGGGTGGTTAATCAGCAGTGATGTGCACAAGGGGGGGGGCAGTGGGCAGTCGCCCCCCCTTGTGGCCCAATTGTTGAAAAACGCGCGCTAAAGTGCCCTCCTGGGAGACAAAACATGTGCTAAAGTGCCCTCTTTGGAGCCAAAAAAGCATGCCAAAGTGCCCTCTTGGTTGACAAAACACACTAAGCTGCCCCCTTGGCTGGTTAAAACATGATAAACTGCCCTCTTGGGAGCCAAAACGCGCGCTGAGTGCCCTTCTTTTCGCCCCTGCACTTCAAAAAGTCTGCGCACGCCACTGTTAATCAGTCCAATTTCCCGTTTCGATTCGACTCCAATTGTTGAAGCCTCGATTCAAATACAAATCGATTCTCGCTTATTATTATAAGTAATACAAAATGGTTTGTTAAACATGTTTGTGGTTTTAACAGTAAAACAAATCTAACTTTTTCTAATCGGATGTTGTGTGGGTTTTTTTTGTGATTTTAGGTCCATTGTGTTAATACAGTATGTCAAAGTAAAATAACTGTACAGTCACACATGTGAGGTTGTGCTGAAATGAATGACACCAAGTAAATAGTTTTTAAGGTGAAATATAATGGCAAAATCAAAAATAGTACCCTGGAATATCAGATTTCACAACAAACCTAAATATCCCTGACGTTCCACCTTCAAACACAGCCTCATTTGGCCATCCATGAAAAAGCTACTTAACCTCCCACTTTTCTATAGGAACACATATTTCCTATGGGCACTGCACTAGTTATATAAAAATGAAATAATGACCAGATCCATAAAAGTTTGCTATTAATGTTCTAAAACCAAAATGTAGCATTTTGTGTGTCTGTTCAGAACATGGTGGCTTATGTTATGTTGCCAATTGTCATTTTTGTGCTGGTTTATAGTTTAACCATTAGTGAGGTAGCTGTTACATTTCCTGACATGGCTTGTAGTGTATTGTGAGAAACATGAGAAAACCCTGCCTGAATAAACTCAGTCTACTGCAGACAATTTAATGGTGTATTTGCTCATTACTTTAATGCAGTTATAAAAAGGCAGTTGTAGTGGGGAGAGAAGGAAGATGACTGGATAAAATGGAATTTTCGAATTAGAAATGTCCTTTGGGAGGTGTACATAGGTGTGTCGGGGCAGGGTGGTGCTCCCATTGGACCATCCCCCTTGTTAAAAAATAACAAATCACCTACTGTTTACACATCATGCTCCAGCACTTTTCTTTCTGTGCTTATAGTAACAGTGTTTCTTCATTGATTTGGGTTGTTAGCTATGTGTCCAACCCCAACCTGGAGAAGTGGAATGCACTTTGTCAGGCCTCTACCTTCAGACCTGTCCAACTTTCTCCTTGTGAGCTGCTGGAAGCTAGAGCAGAAAATAAGTAAGCTGGCTTTGTAAAAAACCCTGTGATTTTAGGAAATAAAAAAGTGCAGAACTACAGCCTCGGGCAGGGCTTTAAGTAGGGGTCTGCCAGACACAACAACATCATGTTGGCATCAGATGGCTTTGGGGTGATTTTATGCCCCATATGGCCTTCACACACTGTAAAAAAGAAAAAAAAACAGTCAGTTGTTTTTTTTCTCAGCTGCACTGTCTGCAGCCACCGTATCAAACTCAATTATGATGCTGGGTCATCAAATGTGTTTAATCTTCATTAAAGGGACAGCACCCAAAATTAAAGCAGTGCTATTTGTCTGTGTAGATTGTTTTGGAATGAGTTGCAGAGTTTTGGAGCTATCGGCTGTGGAGATGTCTTCTCATGATTATACAATCCAAATACTTTGTTGTGAGCAGTTTCATGTAGGAACTATTTTCTCTTTACCAACAGAAAGAAAATAGATGATTTGAGGGTGGACTATCCCTTTAACACAATATGACGACTAAGAAGTTTACATCTAACTCTGATGTGTTAATGCACAATTCACAGGAAGGACTAATTACTACTTCTCTGCCACATACACACACTATATCCAAGCTACTCCTTCTCCTATGGTCTTATAAACAAACCTCTAGGTTTGATGTGTTTTTGTAATCAACATGCTATGACAAAACATTTGGAATTAATAATGTTCACTTAGTTAAATTAACGACATTAGATATTAAGTATGCACGGACAAGAGTTTGATCAAAACTAAGAGACCTTACATCTTATGGTACTGAGATCTTGTACATAAAGGTTATGAACATGCCATTACCATCCACATTTCAACACAAAAATTAATAGTAATTCCGGTTCTGATACATGAGTTGAAGATTTTCAGGTAAATACACCGACTTCTTCTGCCTCGCTCCCAAGCCACTCTTCACTGCAAGGGTGTCTTCAGGTAAATACACTGATCCCTCCTGCCTCTCTCAGATAACATGTGAGAAGCAGTAAGTGTTTCATTCTTTGGTTTAAGGATCAAAATATTCAAGTTTCAAGGAAGGAAATTATCCCACTCCAATTTACACCATTAAAATTAATATATATGCTTATATTTTAGTGTAGATAATGAAAAACCTTGTGTGGTTTTGTGTGTTTATCTTTTTACTGTCAATGAATTAGCCCTTGGAGTCAGAGGTAACATGGCTATACTTTCATTAGGCTCCAATTGTCAGATGAAAACAATAAAATATAAGGCCAACAGTACTCATCAGTGTAACTATTTATAACATATTTGATGTATTATCTGAGATTCCCTGTGGCAATGGGCCATAGTACTTACTTATCCCTCACTCTTCTACATTTAGATGCCGAGACATACTGGTCTATAAATCCACTCCCATGAAACAGGTTAAAGGTGCAGTTTGACCTTTTGATGGCTCAGTTCTGACACATGCCGGAGGCCCTCAGACATCAGGACATGCAGCGTGTTGTTGATAACATTCTTTGCCTCCAGGTAACGCCACACTGTAGATGGCCAGAGGCCTGTACTGTGAAGGGGGCTCAACATAGCCAGGCTTTGTGCTCATGATGCAGCTCAACAAAGCCCCAAGTCCCCAATCAGAGTTAAACAGTACTGCGACGGTGGTTATCAACTTAATTTGTCAAGTCCGGTTCTCTGCTTTGTGCTCTGCGCGCGTTCACATAAAAGGGGGCAAAGAAAACCATTACGGCAAGAAGTAACACTGGCGCCGCCAATAGAGCGAGGGAGGGCTGCTGGCAGAAAATTGCTGACCTAATTAATATGTAAGTTAACAATGATTAATATTATGATCAATATTATATTAAGCCCTTAGTGTTTTAATTTCTGAAAGCTCAACATTGTGCAACTTTTACATATTAACCCTCATCCATTTAAAAAATAAATAAACTGAAGCAACAACTATCTTTTTTCCAGTTTTGAATGAATTCTATATTGTTTTCACATTTTACTGATCTCAGTTATAGAATGTGCGTGTGTGTTTTATTGAAAGCGAGGCTGAGTGTGCATAGGCTATAAATGTTCCGTTTTTTTGGTTTTTTTGTATTACTGTGTCGGGATGAACAAGCAAATGTAACTACTGTCCCTGTACAATGACAATAAAGACCTTTTTGACAGGGAAAATAGCTCAAGCCTGTAAGATTTGTGTTTGGGCGTACACTGCCCTACAGCGGGTGAAACATTGATCAGTTCATTAGTTTATTCATGGCCACATCAAAGAAATAATTAACTTGACTCATTATCTGTGACAAATAAATACTAGGTTGGCCTAATTAATATTTCATATTGCATTTTATTAAGAGGGTTAGGGGGTTAGCCATGTCTGACTGCAGTCGGACATGGCAGCAAGTTAGAGCCAAATACAAAAACATCATTCAAAGTGGTATGTAGCCAAGCTGCCCCATCATTTTGTCAGTGTGTGGATAATATACTGTATCCCATTTTATTTTAATATTATCACTATCTTAAGCCAACAGGAAGAAGAACGAAAAGAGGAAAACTGGAGGGGGGCCAGCTCCACCAGAATTCACAGTACCTGAGGAGCTGGCCCTCTCCAACAATGAGGGTCGTCCAATAATGGAGGGCATCGAAGGGGGGCTCAGGTCGGATCCGAGTGCTGGCGGCTCACAGGACAACCTTTTTGTCCATGGCATGTAAAGAGTAAAGTACTTAACATTTGCTTTTGGCATCAGGCAGGAAAATCCACTGTGTAATTTCAGTTGTAGGAGACACCCTGGTGCTGCTGTCGCCAGGGCAATTTCCCTGCACCACCCCAGAGGTAACTATCACAGCAATGTGTCAGGTACTTTGCATTTGCTGTGATCAGCCCATATCATGCAGACCTCTGAAATCATTCTTCAGGTTGAAATTGATTGATTGATCAGGAGACGGTCTCTGTGCTGTCCGAGAGGCCCAGAGTAGGAGTGCATTTTAACATACTCATCTTAAGTAGGCCTACACATAATGACGTGACTTAACTTGGTGGATATCTTTCACAGGTAGATGATCTACACCCTCTGCCCACAGCCTCTACCTCTGCATCTGGCCTAGGAAGGGGAAGAACTGTAAGGGTTGTATGAAAAGTTAAACAATATATGACTAAGATAAAGGTGTTGTAAAAAGTAAAACTGCTTGATTAAACATGCCAGTGTCCTTTCAACCAAAACAATTCATACAGACCACAGACACACTCCGTTCAGTATATAAAAGGAACTTGGAGCTGGACAATGTGAAAAAGGAAATTGAACTCTTGGAGTTTAAAAAAAGGGTATTCTAGTAAATGGTACCTTTTTAAAATGGCTTGATAGCATGACATTATATACTAATGCCTTGTTCTGTCTTTTTCTTCCCAGCAAATGCAGACATTGCAATAAAAAAAATCAGTAACCATTCAGTGAATGACTGTCTTTATTTTTCACACATCACTGGCGGGTAAAATATTGGGCAGTAATTGCCTGCCGGATGGCTGAACCAGTTGGGTGGTCCGTCACCGGATCAATTATATCAGCTGCTGCTACCAGTGGCACATGAGGGGTTTGTTCTTTCCTCATCATTGCGATGTTGTGCAGCACCTCACATGCAGTGATAATTCTACAAGTACGCTCAGGACGTACCCTCAGGCCACGCAGGCAGTTGAACCTGCACTTTATGACCCCAAATGTCATTTGTATCCTAACTCTGAACTTACCTAGACATATATTATAGGCTATATTAGATTTCATTATGCAAGCAAGTAATACTGATGATGTAGAGGGGTATGAAAGTACATTACCAGATATTTTATAGAATCCTTTCTTAACAAGCATTGTGCTCAAATGACTTGGGAACACTACAAACATATTCAGCTTCTCAGTAAGAGCAAGAACCACTTTGTGGATAGTGGGGCTGCTAAGCTCTTAAAATATGGACAATCTTGCTTTTTGTGAAAGAAGCATGAAACTTTCAGGGTTTGTTCTTCATGACCTAAGTTTTAATTTAAGATGTGGAGGCATTCTCAGTTTGACCCCTGAGGTCAGCTAGAGGTCATTGACCTCTGTAAAATGACATTTTCATGCACAAAATTGTAAATGTGTGTATTTTAGGATCTAAAGTGATACAAATGTAAACCAAATATGTATTTCCAAGCTTCTGGGCACGAGGAACTCATTCATGCCACTGATAGCACTCTAAGAGGTCAACATCATTAAGTGCAGTGAAGGTTACTAGAAATGTGAGTGGCTTAAGGTGAGACATTATAGGTGAATAGGGTAAAAAAAAATTAAATTATAGATATCACCACAAAATTTTCTCAGTTGATTACTTATGTTAAGCTATGAAAAAAATGTATTGTATGCAAGTTTTTTGTATTTTAAAGGTTGGATATTTAATATGCTTATTAAAAGCTATATTTTTTCAAAAATAATACATCCACGGGGCGTTAAGAGGAGCGCAGATTAAAAGTAATGCGTTTCCTTGAAAAATTATATTTAGTCTGAAATAAATAATTAAAGAAATTTGACGGGTTCGACAATGACTTCCTGTTTACATTGTACCAGCCAAATAGCGGCCGGCATTGCGGTTTGCCAATTTCGCAACCTTGGCAATGCTCGGCAAAGCTCGGCACAGCTAGGCTGACGCTGGGTAAAATGGCGGAGTCTGCAAGCTCTTCAGAGCCCCAGGGAACAGTGTGTTATCTGTCCCAGCAGCTGAGTGACCGGAGAAGAGCAAAAACCAGAGTAAATATCGGTGGCGCATACGCTCGATGGACTCAGTTAAAGGATTTCCACAGCATCAAAACACACGCGGAAATGGCAAACTTTCTCCTCGATCTGTAAGCTAACTCGCTTGCTAACTTAGCTAACATTACCTGTCGCTCAAACTCCTCTGCTATACTTATTTTCATTATATCATGTTGATCCTAGATATGAGAATACTGATCGTATTCGGCAACAAACCTGGCAACCCGACCGCTGGAATTACTTTTTTGTTGCGACTACGACCTTGAGACTCTAAATGGCCGCATTCAGCTCATATTCCATATTTTATCTTTAAGATAACCGAAAAGAAAGGGCTGGAGTTGGCTTGAGGCATTCTTATAACCAAATAAATAATAACAGCATCAAATAAAAGAAATTAAAAAAAAACACATAACTTTTTGCCTTTAGGCTTATTAGAAATTTACAATTAATCATTACTTTAGAAGTCTATCAAATAACCATTGTGGAAAGCAGTAAGTGAATTTACTCAACACGTAGTTCTCCTTAGGTAGAAATTCTGTTTGAAGCATCATCAACATCCTAAATATCAGAAGTTTAGCATCTATTGTTAACTCCACCACTTTTGTCTGGTCTGTGTAGTTCAATTGATTATTTTATCCTTTTTATTGAACTCATCTCCAATATGTATTTTCGGAATTTCCCTGATATCCACCACTTTCCTCAGAAGCCTATGGGGGCTGCCATGACAGATAACTACTTCCACTGGCGGTTTTCTGTTTCCGGTTGCCTTGCAACTGCATGATGGACCGCTGCTGCCAAGCTAGCCCTAAACAACTAGCGTTAGGTCATAAATTGTTTTTAAAATGAGGCAGGTACAACATGTGCCGTTGTTGGTTGGCACAACAATTCATGAGAAATTGAAGTGCTTTGCAGAAACATCTCTTGTAGTACATCAACAACTTAGACAAACATGTCCTTGCCCTGCGCCCCACACGTCATGCTGAGGAAGGAGGAACAGAGACTAGCGACGCTCGCGGTTTCGACACTAAAATAAATATTTTGGTTTATGAATATCTTCCACGGAATAGCTGCTGTATGACTTCTCTAACCCAACAATGTCTGAGCAGCTGCCTGTCTCAAGACTCCGCTTTCCTTCAGCTTTATCCACGCTGTATGTTTAGCTTGATTGACGCTGTGGCTGGGCGCTAACTTTACTGCTGCCTTCAAAAATATAAACTTGCTGTGTTTCTTCAACAGTACTTTCCCTATTTTGTTACTGTGCAGGTAGTTTTATGCTTCTGTGATTGTAACCGCGTAATTCTCCGCCGTCAACACCTTCAGAAAATATAAGATAATTAACTGTTGATGTAGCTAACGTCGGGCTAATGCTTCATGTCATCTGCCCACTGATTGGGTGGGAGGTCAAGTGTCTGTCTGTCGAAAATACATCTAATAGCCTGCGTGTGTCAAAATCATTTTCCACAATATTCATAAGGAATTTATAAATTGTGCAAAATATTTTTAATACATTTTTAAAAAATCTCCCTCTCGCCACTCTCAACACTTTAGTCAACGTATAAAAACGAGATGAAAATGTGGGAAAAGGGTGGGATGAATGGAGAAGAGATCCAATCAAAGAGAATCTTTTGAGGGTAGGTTGACTGATGTAGGTTACAGCAGAGACATGGCTGCATAGCAGGAAGTGGAGGGTCGCCACTATGGTCGCCACAGCATCCCCACTTCCCACGGCCATGTCTCTGCTGTAATTTGTGGATTAAATCCACTGAGAAAAAAATCCAGCAGGTCTGTTGGAACGTATTGGTTTTGATTCATTTTAAACCTTGATCGTTTCATAATATATCTATGCAAGTTTCAACACAGATCATTTGCATTTTTACAGGAACAGCGCAGAGAGACACTGAGTGCTCGGCCTGCCCTGAAGGAAAATATTCAGATGGAACCTTTACATCCTGTCTGTCACACACACTGTGAGTAAAGCTTCACAGCAGAGATCTAAGGTGTTACAACTGCAGTAACTTCATAGTGTCCTTCAAAATGTTCCTCTTTCTTTCCAGATGTGAGACATTAAATCTTCAAGTGACAAAACCAGGAACTGTTTCAACTGATGCTGAAGGTGGAGAACAAACAGCACACGAGACAGCAGTTGTGGTCGGTGTTGTAGTGCTTTGTATAGTAATGATTGTAGTGGCACTTGTACTTGTAATGTTCCTTCACAGAAAGAAGAAAGGATGTCTAAACACAGGTATGATTTGGGCATGTTTTTGATGAATAATAATAAAGTTTGTCACATCACAATGTTGTTAAATATGATGTTTTGTTAATGTTTGTTAATGTTTGTTAATTACAGAATTTTAAAAAAAACACAGAGAATGGAAACATGGTATGTTTTATACCTACTTAACTGTTATCACCAAGTCTGTTCCACTGTGTGCTCTGTACAGTTGTACATTTTCTGCTAAATAATGAAATGATGTCACCAATCAGCAATATTTCACAAAAACAGGACAATTTACCAATGGATTACAACATCACTGGGACCACCAGCAGGTAAGACAGCAGTGCACTGAAATGTTCATGGGCTGAGCTACACTCTATGACTTTATGAATGGAGGCTACGACATGTGTCTGTTTAAATTTAATATATTTTTCTCCACAGGATGAGACAGTAACATAATGTGCATATGGAGGATGCTGGGACATTGTATTTGAGAGGATGAGAGCTGAACCTGCACCATGTAACTAGGTATCTGCTGTCAAGACAGGGCAGACAACAGTGTGAAGCTTCTGGCTAAGATCTGCTGTTGGAGCTGATGGATTAATGCAGAGTACTAGTTTCACCATGTTGTACTTTGTATAATGACCTATATGAAGATTATTCTTCCTCTAACCATGGAGAGCCCTGGAATAAATGCTCGGAGCAAGTTAAAGACTAAGTAGCATATATGCTGATCTTCATTATGATCAGCTCAAGGTTGACTCTGAACACCAGACTGACTGAAACTGAACTGTACCTGTCATAAATAAGAACCAGTTACTGGATCAGAGGTCGGATGCTGAGTCATAACCCTCAACATGATTGGACAAATCTCTCCTTTCATACCCAATCATGATGCTATCACCTGTTAACCTGTTAACCTGTGTAATGTTCCAAACAGGTGGTTTTGTTTCAGCATTCCACACCATTCCCAGTTTTTCACTGGCAGTCAAAACGTGTTTGCATTTACAAAAATGCGTGTGTGTACTGTTTTCAGTGGAGATGAAAGAAAGTCCAAAAGTCCAAAAAAATTTCAAAAATTGTTTACATCAATGTGACGAAGAGCACATCGTCACCTGGCTTTGCACACATGGCATCATCTGACTTTTGACTAAGTGTGACTGCATATGCATATATTAGGTATAAAACATTCTGTCAATGAAGATCTTTCTCTTCTGATTCAAATGTCTTCCCCAAGTATCCACAGTGCATCTTTCAGATACAGAATAATATTGAAAGGTGTGCTGACTGCTGCTGAAGACAAACATCCTGACAC
>CAEMYA010001002.1:0-13297 GCA_903131615.1 Diplodus sargus | reverse complement strand
GTATTATTTTATCAAGAGATATATTTTTTATTCATTTTGTATCTTGTCTTATCACTCAGTGCCTGCTCTATCTGATTGTCTGTACTTTTGCAAATGTTAAATAAAGATTTTCATACAAAAAAAATAATAGGTTAGGTCCTCCTGCAGTACACGGAGGCAGCTCCCCTCCTGTGTGGGCGTGGCTTCAGCGCCTCTAACTGACACGCCCCCAGCGTTTCACAGCAGAGAGAAGTGCTTGTTTTTCCATGATTTTGAGACCTAATTTTATATACTTGGCAATTTTTTTAATCTTTCAAATTTGGCTCAGTGGTCAATGACACATGTTTCTGTGGTATGACAAACTCATCACACAAATTTATTTTTGCTTTACACGGACTTTAAAAATCTATCTTCCTCCTCCTTTTGAGGCAGTTCATCTGGGTCAATGGGAAAGCACAGAGAAGAAGTCTGGCTCTGAAATATCATGAGAAATTCTTGGTCGCAGCTGCTCTGACAGAGAGGCAGGTGGAGCTCCAGGCCCTCTGGTGAAGTGTTCTGAGTGAAATTAAATGGCAATGGCTATAACTTTATGAGCTGATTGGAATATACATATGAGAGGGCACTTTGAGATGGTTTAAAGACATGTAATGAGCATTGCCGTTGCTGTGTCATAAACAAACCAGGACATAACTTTGACCTTTTTTGCATCTCTCACCTATTTTCTGTTCACTCTCTATTACCTGAGATAAAGACATAAAAAGCCCTTCAAAATATTTATATCTGAATGTCCCTGTCACCTTGCAAATGATTTGTTTTGCCACTGACAGGCTGAGGGTGTTATTCCAAGTGTCTGACAACATTACGGAAACAATTCCTAAGGAGATGGACCTTTTTGTTCGTAAGATCCTTTTGTAACCAGAAACACAAGTCTCACTCAAGGAGAAGTATTTTGAGGGGCTTTTAATGACTTCATCACAAGTAATAGAGAGTGAACAGAAAACGAGACATAGATTCAACAAAGGTCCTGAGTGTGACTCACTGGTGTTGGTGTTCACAGATGTTTTTCACAGCAAGTCTATTCAAACCCTGTTCTACAACACTTGTTAAATGATGTGCGATGTAAAGCAGCAGCCTATCTCTCAGCGCGGTTTGTTTCATCTGTTGCCATGTTTTTATTTCAGCAGGCTGTAGATCCAGAAGCCTTCACTAAGCGGCTGATATCTGCAATATCTGGCTCTACAGAAATATCCATTTGTGAAGCAGCTTTGTCTGACAACAAAAATGTCATGAAGAGAGGATAAGACTGACTGATGAGGATTTATATGAGTTTATAACACACATATATTTTTGGGGCTTTATGGCTTTATTGATAGAACAGCTTGAAGACATTACAGAAAAAAGGATGAGAGAGGGAGAGTAACACGCAGCAAAGGGCCCCAAACCGGGACTCAAACCCAAGTCCCCTGCAGCGAGGACAAAGCCTCTGTACATGGGACGCCTGCTCTACCAACTGAGCTAAACGGCACCGCTACACATATACTTATAAATGCAAAACACATGCAAACTTATTGTGACCTTTAACACCAGACAAGCAAACAGGGCAAAGCTTCTTTCAAATGCAAAAGCGGAACTAGTAGAGAGAGGGATTAAAACCGAAGTAGAGAGAAGTTACTGCACAACCGAATTATGACATCAGATAACACAATCCAACACTATCATTGAAAAACATCTAAGTAGACTAAAATATCGACAGAAAAAAAGAGGAAACATGTCTGAAGTCTGTGCTGGTGCTAAGCCAATGTGCTGTATGTAACACTGTCATCCTTTGCTTCAACCTGCAGGGAAAAAATGTGTAAAAAAAAATGTAAAAAGATGAACGAAAATATAATGTTATGTTTTGGGAATGGAAAAACACTTTCTGAACAACATGTGATAATCAGTGTGACACTGGATTTTGTTCATTTTTACCTTTAGGACACGTTTTGGCTTTTTAAAAGCCACAGAGCTGTACGTCACGTCCACATCGCTCTCAGTACATGAAGTCTGCACGAGGAAGGAGAGACAGTTATGAATGAGATGACCACTCTCTGTTTTTGATTAATTTCAAGTAATTTTAGATCAAAGGGTGTTTTACGCTGTTTTATCCTGGGCCAAGAGTTAACCCTGTAGTGACTGTAAAACCCCTGAGGCAATGATTTGTGATTTGGGGGAAAAAGTGATGAAATTAAAAATCAACATCTAAACCATTTTTTGACCTACAACTAAATAGTCATAAACAAAGTACTGAACAACATGACAATCAGTGAGACACTCTGTTTTCTTGACATTTACCTTCTGCAAACTTTTTGGCCTGTTGAAAGCCACAGAGCTGTACATCACATCCACATCACTCTCTGTGCATGAAGTCTGCATGTGGAAGGAGAAGAGACAGTTATGAATGAGATTATCACTTTATGATTTTGATTAAACTCAAATAATTTTACAACCAAAGGGCTTTTCACACAGCATAGCCCTGGGATAGAGGTTGAGATTTTGACATTCTTTAATACTTCATGACTTCTCTGTTTACTGTAGCCCTGTTTCACACCGGCCATTTTAAGCCCAGTGCTTTCAAGCTATAACCACGTAATGCTCAGGGTTAACCCTGCTCTGGAGCAAGGCCAGCAAGCCCTGGAGTAAAGTCTTGAGAAGTGCGAGGATTGTGAACACTTTCTTAGCCACAATAATTGGAACACTTTGCAGTTCTACAGCCAATCTGTAAATGATTCTATCTGATGACGATCTGATGTAATCTCTATTTTATCTTATAGAAATAAATATCTATCTCTAAGGGAAGCATCTTCTACATCAGAATATGTTCCTTAATCATTTTGAGTAGTAAACAAATGGCCTGTAAACTGTCCATCCTGACAGCGTTCTTTGACAAAAGTTGATGGAAAAACAACTTATCCACAGTAAAAACATTGTGGACTCTCCTTGTGCGAGGATTGTGAACACTTTCTTAGCCACAATAATTGGAACACTTTGCAGTTCTACACCCAAGCTGGAAAAATTCTTTCTGATGAATGTTATCTCTATTTTGTCTTAAAGAAATAAATATCTATCTCTAAGGGAAGCCTCTAACTTCGACATCATTTTGAGTAGTAAACAAATGGCCTGTATACTGTCCATCCTGACAGCTTTCTTTGAGAAAAGTTTTGGGAAAAAATAACCGTATCTTACCGTTGTGGCTGACGCTACAGCTTTGGCCTGCTCTAGAAGTGAAAAAGTAAAGAATCCTGTTACTCTAAATGCACAGTAGTCTATAGTACAAATACATATTTAGAAGTGACAAAAATATTAGTCAAGAAATTAATTTAACAAGACTTACTGTACTTCTTCAACATACACCAGATGAACATGATGACAAATGTGATGAAGATCAACAAGCTCAAAAGGATGATGATGAGGGTCCTTGGGTAAACTGAATCACTGCAGCATAAATACATTATGTAAAAACACACCATGCAAAGTAATTAAGATACACATGAAGCCCTTGTTCAAACACTACAACATTATATTCCAAATTCTATTCATCATCCTTATTACTAAGTACAACCCCAAACCACCCAGTTTTTATCTCTCTATAAAAGCAAGGAATCTCTGTCTGTCTGTCTGTGCATCAAATATCTCTTCGGATCAGGATCAGAATGAACTGAGAGTTTCAACATGGCTGCCGTTTGGTTCAGTGGTGTGCGACTTCGCATTTGTTTGGACTGCAATGATACCGTGAATAAACGGTTCGGTCCCGTTCTGTTCTGTGCATCTAAACTGATTGTTGTAGATTAATGAGACTAAACGAGACCGGACCGTGTCTGTTCGGGTCTGAGGAGAGCGGATTTATACCTGCAGCTGCGCGAGCTGGGCCGGGAGTTAGCCGGCGGTTCAGTCCCGTTCTGTTCTGTGCATCTAAACTGACTGTTGTGGATTAATGAGACTAAACGAGACCGGACCGGTCTGTTCGGGTCTGAGGAGAGCGGATTTATACCTGCAGCGGCGTGCACTGGACTGGGATTTTGCCGGCGGTTCGGTCACGTTCTGTTCTGTGCATCTCAATTGACTGTTGTGGATTAATGGACTAAACAAGACCGGACCGGTCTGTTCGGGTCTGAGGAGATGCGGAGACGCACGGACAACAAAGTGGAATCGTAATCTGTAGATGTTCGTGTTTAGCTAGCGGCTAGCTAGCTGCTAGCCGCTAGCTAACCTACACGGCCCAACTCCCGAGCTGACGGACCGGACGCACCGACCTGTCCAAAACCGGACTTAGGGTAAATAATGTCCACCACGCTTTTACGCGAACATTGCCGTCACGTTTGCTTTGTGTCTGGTGCAGAAGAAACGGTAAAAACGGGCTTTTGTCACGAAAGTGTTCAAGCAGCAAGTTTGGTTGTAGAGGAACAGGAAGTTGTGGGAGGGACTTCAGCGGATGAGTGACAGGCAACGACGGTCGGTGTAGAGACAGCGATATTGAGAATTGAGAGATTTGTAACATTGAGCGTGTTTGGAGAGTATAGTTAGTGTGGTATGTAGTGTTTGGTTTAGTGTGTTTAGTGTGTAGTGGAGTCGTTTTTTTGTTTAATGAGTCAAAACAATGAGAAGAAGCTGAATTTGGAGCAGGCAGTGCAGCTCTACATTCAGCTGGAAGGAGCTCAGGCAGACCTGAGCATTGCCTGCATTTAAATGTAAATAGTTACACATAACTTTGTAAATGTTTATAATGTATGCACTTATTCAGCAAACAACAATTTATATTTGCATTATAAGTAATAAAAATGTTTGTTAAACATATTTGTGGTTTTCACAGTAAAACAATCTAACTTTTTCTACTCGGATTTTATGTTTTTTTGTGATTTTAGGTCCATTGTGTTAGTACAATATGTCAAAATGAAAAAATGACTGTACAGTCACACATGTGAGGTTGTGCTGAAAATAATCACACCAAGTAAAAAGTTTTAAGGTGAAATATAATGGCAAAATCAAGAATAGTCGCAAAAAATATCCTTGACTTTCCACCTTCAAACACAGCCTCATTTGGCCATCCATGAAAATGCCTCTTAACCTCCCACTTTTCTGTAGGAACACATATTTCCTATGGGCACTGCACTAGTATTAAACAATATGTACAGAGATTACTTTGCAACTTTTGTTTAATTTGACCACAAAATGGCTGCAGTTCTCTTCATGCCTTACCTTTGCTGTTCACTCTGATCTGTGGTAGTTTCTTCGTCTACAGAAGCAGTGGTGGGATTCTCAGGCTCAGTGGTGGTTAAGAGTGTTGTTGCTGCAACAGTGGCTTTAATCCAAAACAAGACCATGATGAGTAAGATGATAAATACTTATTCCTATTTTCTCTTCTATGTTAAATTACACCAATTACCAAAAGACTGCACCTGACTAATATGTATAAACTGATATTTTATACTTTTTTAATTGTAGTACTTACTAGTGGTAGGTTTCTCAGTAACAGTTAAATGCACTGGCATCTGGAAACCTCCTTTGTCACACCAATACCAGCCGCTGCTCTCTGTCCTGAGTCCACTCATAGCCACAGTAAAAACATTGTGGACTCTCCTATTGGTCGTCACTTCTGTTCCATCTATTAATCCAGATGGCTCCGTCACACAGGAGCTGCCCAGCCTGCACCACTTTATTACTCCACGGTTAGAATGGTGACCCTTGATAGTTATTTTTTCTCCAACAAATCCTTGAATCTCCTGATGATCCACATTGAGAGCGGGTGTACCTTCAGGGGAAAATGATTAAGCAGAAAAATGTGGGTAGTCTAATAATCAGTCTCCAGAGCAAACAATGAACCCTCCTCAGTGTTTTTCATCCAAATTGTTGAAATTAAACAAAAGAGTTGAATAAAGATGTCTAAAGGGTTCTTACCTCTGGTGACTGACAGGTGAAAATACTTTCCTTCATCTCCCAGTTTTTTAATATCCACAGCACACCAGTAATAACCAGCGTCCTGTTCATTCAGATCTTTTATGGTCACAGTGAAGATTCTTTGGATTTTGTCATCAGAAATTAAAAACTTTCCTGAACTCCTGCTCATATGCAGTTTGTTTTAACTGCATATGAGCAGGAGTTCCAATAACTCCCTTTACATAAGTATTTCACATTGCTTATGTATCGTGGCTCATATAGACATGGGATAGAGATTGAGCCTCCAGCCTTCACTGACACTTTACTGACTGTAGTTATGCTGTGTATTCCTGCAACAAACAGAGATCCATCATTTACTGCAGATGTAGGAAACAATATTCTTCTTTTATATGACCTGCCCACTGACAATGATGTTCACTGCTTTATAGTAGACAGACTTTTCTATGCTGTCACTCATCACACTCATCTGACTGATGTTTAAATAATACCAGAATATATTTATGTATATTTAAATACTCATGCCTTGTTCATCTGACATGAGCAGCTCAAACATGATATTAAACATTTTTACACATACAACGACCCCTGTGACTGACCTGTGAGTCCCGTGAGGATGACAAGAATTCTGAGATGAACGGCCATGTTGCAGAGAAAGTGAGAAATGAACATGCAACACCAATCATCTACTTCCTGATTTCTTGAAGAAGCAATAGCATGTGTTAAAAATCTATCTTCCTCCTCCTTTTAAGGCAGTTCATTTGGTTTTATTGCAGAACACACAGTTATGGAGTTACATTTTGCATTGTTGATTGAACAATTGTACATAGTAAGTAAAGCTATATGAAACAGTTACAAAGCACTTTTCATTATTGAAATAAAATCACAAAACATCTCAACATTTGTCAATCGATAGGTATTTCAATTTCAGCTTTTATTTGAATCCTTTTCATTTATTTAATACAATAATTCAATCCGCTGGCCTTTAATTATGCCAGATATCATAAAACAACTCTGGATCGACCATGAGATCTGCTGGAGACTATCAATAAACAATTAAATGATCAGATATACCAATAAATAGATTAAAGTGCTCTGGAATCATTGGAGCCTTCAATGGCTATATGTTATCTCTGCCCCCGCTTATCCGGGACCGGGTCGCGGGGGCAGCTGTCTGAGCAGGGACGCCCAGATTTCCCTCACCATGGACACTTCCCCTAGCTCCTCCGGGAGGATCCCAAGGCATTCCCAGGCCAGCTGGGTGACATAGTCACTCGAGCGTGTCCTGGGTCTTCCTCGGGGTCTCCTCCCGGCGGGACATGCCAGGAACACCTCCCGAGGGAGGCGTCCAGGGGGCATCCGATATAGATGCCCGAGCCACCTCAGCTGGCTCCTCTCAATGTGGAGGAGCAGCGGCTCTACTCCGAGCTCCTCCCGGGTGACAGAGCTCCTCACCGTCCTCATCTGTAAGGGAGCCCCGCCACCCTGCGGAGGAAACTCATTTCGGCCGCTTGTATCCGGGATCTTATTCTTTCGGTCGTGACCGAAAGTTCATGATCATAGGTGAGGGTAGGAACGTAGATTGAGCGGTAAATCTCTTTTCACCACGACAGACCGATACAACGACCGCATTACTGCGGACACTGCACCGATCCGCCTGTCAATCTCACGCTCCATCCTTCCCTCACTCGTGAACAAGACCCCAAGATACTTGAACTCCTCCACTTGAGGCAAGAACTCTCCCCCAACCCGGATGGAGCAAGCCACCTTTTTCCGGTCGAGAACCCTGGTCTCAGACTTGGAGGTGCTGATTTTCATCCCAGCTGCTTCACACTCGGCTGCAAACCACCCCAGAACATGCTGGAGGTCCTGGCTCGACGGAGCCAACAAGACAACATCGTCCGCAAAAAGCAGAGATGGAATCCAGTAGCTCCCGAACCAGACCCCCTCCGGCACCTGACTGCGCCTAGAAATTCTGTCCATAAAAATAATGAACAGAACCGGTGACAAAGGGCAGCCCTGCCGGAGTCCAACATGCACCGGGAACAGGTCTGACTTACTGCCGGCAATGCGAACCAGGCTGCTGCTCCGGTCGTACAGGGACTATACAGCAGAGGGCCTCCGACCCCGTACTCCCAGAGCACCTCCCACAGAATGCCACGAGGGACACGGTCGAATTCCTTCTCCAAGTCCACAAAACATATGTGGACTGGTTGGGCAAACTCCCATGAACCCTCGAGCACCCTGAGGAGGGTATAGAGCTGGTCCAGTGTTCCACGGCCAGGACGAGAACCACCTTGTTCCTCCTGAATCTGAGGTTCGACTATCGGCCGAATTCTCCTCTCCAGTACCCTGGAGTAGACTTTCCAAGGGAGGCTGAGGAGTGTGATCCCCCGATAGTTGGAACACACCCTCTGGTCCCCTTTTGTGAAAAGAGGGACCACCACCCCAGTCTGCCACTCCAGAGGCACTGTCCCCAACTGCCACGCGATACTGCAGAGACGTGTCAGCCAAGACAGCCCCACAACATCCAGAGACTTGAGGTACTCAGGGCAGATCTCATCCACCCCCGGTGCTTTGCCACTGAGGAGCTTCCCAACTACCTCAGTGACTTCGGCTTGGGTGATGAATGAATCCACCTCTGAGTCCCCAGCCTCTGCTTCCTCTATGGAAGGCGTGTCAGTGGGATTGAGGAGATCCTCGAAGTATTCCTTCCACCGCCTGACGATATCCCCAGTCGAGGTCAACAGCTCCGTAAACAGTGTTGGTGGAGGGCTGCTTCCCCCTCCTGAGGCGCCGGATGGTTTGCCAGAATTTCCTCGAGGCTGACAGGTAGTCCTCCTCCATGGCCTCCCTGAACTTTTCCCAGACTTGAGTTTTTGCTTCGGCGACCGCCCGTGCTGCCGCACGCTTGACCTGCCGGTACCCGTCTGCTGCCTCAGGAGACCCCCGTGCCAACCATCCTCGATAGGACTCCTTCTTCAGCTTGACAGCATCCCTCGGGGATTGCCGCCATGACAGGCACCGGCGACCTTATGGCCACAGCTCCGAACAGCCGCGTCAACAATGGAAGCAGAGAACATGGTCCATTCGGACTCAATGTCGTCCCCAGCCTCCTCCGGGATCTGGTCAAAGCTCTCCCGGAGGTGGGAGTTCAAGACCTTCCTGACAGAGGGTTCCGCCAGACGTTCCCAGCAGACCCTCACAATACGTTTGGGTCTGCCCAGTCTGTCCAGCTTCCTCCCCTGCCAGCGGATTCAACTCACCACCAGGTGGTGATCAGTTGACAGCTCAGCCCCTCTCTTTACCTGAGTGTCCAAGAAATACGGCCGGAGGTCAGATGACACGACCACAAAGTCGATCATTGACCTCTGGCCTAGGGTGTCCTGGTGCCACGTGCACTGATGGACACCCTTATGCTTGAACATGGTGTTTGTTATGGACAAACTGTGACTAGCACAGAAGTCCAGTAACAAAGCACCACTCGGGTTCAGATCGGGGAGGCCGTTCCTCCCAATCACACCCCTCCAGGTAACACTGTCGCAGCCCACGTGAGCGTTGAAGTCCCCCAGTAAAACAACGGAGTCCCCGGTTGGAGCACTCTCCAGTACCCCTCCCAGGGACTCCAAGAAGGCCGGGTACTCTGCACTGCTGTTCGGCCCATAAGCCGAAACAACAGTGAGAGAGCCTCTCTCAAGGAGTTGGGTTCCAGAGCCCAGACTGTGCGTGGAGGTGAGCCTGACTATCTCTAGCCGGTACCACTCAACCTCCCGCACTAGCTCAGGCTCTTTCCCCCCCAGCGAGGTGACATTCCATGTCCCCATGGCCAGAGTCACTGTCCGGGGATTGGGTCGCCGGGGCCCCCGCCCACGACCGTCACCCAAATCACATGGCACTGGCCCCCTCTGAACCCTCCTGCGGGTGATGAACCTACTGCAAGGCGGGCCCACGTCACTCTTTCAGGCTGAGCCTGGCCGGGTCCCACAGGCTAAGACCCGGCCTCAGACTTGGAGGTGCTGATTTTCATCCCAGCTGCTTCACACTCGGCTGCAAACGGGCTAAGCCCGGCGGGTCCCGCAGGCTAAGACCCGGCCACCAGGCGCTCGCCTGCGAGCCTCAACCCCAGGCCTGGCTCCAGGGTGGGGCCCCGGTAACGCCATTCTGGGCGACGTGAAGGACCTTGTTTTCATACTTGTCATCAGGGGCATTGGAACCGCTCTTAGTCTGACCTGTCACCTAGGACCTGTTTGCCTTGGGAGACTCTACCAGGGGCATTAAGCCCCAGACAACATAGCTCCTAGGATCATTCGTGTACTCAAACCCCTCCACCACGGTAAGGTGGCGGTTCAGAGGAGGACACTTTCACCGTGTAATAATTTTAGTGCATGTATACCACGCAAAGCAGTGCTGCGTCTCCCGCGAATGATTGTGTACTATAGTCCGTGAACGCACCGTTCCCCTTAGTAAGTAAACGTGAACCTCAGGGCTGAATCATGAACTGAATGGCGGATCGTTAGCTGCTTATCAGTTCACCAGAATTTCGGTTCGTTCCGTGAAGGAATCTTTTGAACGAATCATTTTAATGAACGGATTCTAGAGATTCAGTATAGTAAAAAGAACTGCCGTTGCCATCACTAATGAGCAGCAGCCACTCCGCTCTTAAGCTGTTTGGAGACGCATCCTCGTGCACCTGCAGCTGCAGGGGTGGACTGAACCATTATGTATTGTGAGGGGTGAGAGGGGCCTCAGACAGGCTCCACTATTTTTTTTTTAATACAGGGTAAAGTCTCTCATCCTATTTATTCTGCCAATGTTAAGCTACTTATGACACTAATTACTTAGAAATAAAAATAATAATAAAATAAAAACAACATTTTTATTTCAGGCCTTTCAAGAGCCCCCCTGCCCCACTGGGGCCCTGGTAATCAGTCCCACTTTTCCCCCCAGTTCGACACCCCTGCCTCGTGTGACTCATTGGTGTTGGTGTTCACAGATGTTTTTCACAGCAAGTCTATTCAAACCCTGTTCTACAACAATTGTTAAAAGATGTGCGATATAAAGCAGCAGTCTATCTCTCAGCGCGGTTTGTTTAATCTTTTGCCAATGTTTTTATTTCAGCTGACTGTAGATCCAGAAATCTGCACGAGCCTTCACTAAGCGGCTGATATCTGCACTATCTAGAAACATCCGTTTGTGAAGCAGCTTTGTCTGACAATAAAAATGTCATGAAGAGAGGACAAGACTGACCGATGAAGATTTATATGAGTTTATAACACACACATACACTTATTTTTTAAAGTATATTTGTTTGGCCTTCATGGCTTTATTGATAGAACAGCTTGAAGACATGACAGGAAAAAGGATGAGAGAGCATCTGTACACCGGATGCCTGCTCTACCAACTGAGCTAAACAGCACCTCGACACACACACTTATAAATGCAAAACACATGCAAACTTATTGTGACCTTTAACACCCGACAAGCAAACAGGGCAAAGCTTCTTTCAAATGCAAAAGATGAACCAGTAGAGAGAGGGTTTAAAACTGAAATAGAGAGAAGTTACTGCACAACCGAATTATGTCATCAGATAACACAATCCAACACTATCATTGAAAAAACTCATCTATGTAGACTAAAATGTGGGCAGACAAACAGAGGAAACATGTCTGAAGGCTGTGCTGGTGCTAAGCCAATGTGCTATATGTAACACTGTCATCCTTTGCTTCATCCTGCAGGGAAAAAAGATGTAAAAAGAAATGTAAAAAGATAAACAAAAATATTATGTTATGTTTTGGGAAGAAAAAAACACTTTCTGAACAACATATCTATCTATCTATCTATCTATCTATCTATCTATCTATCTATCTATCTATCTATCTATCTATCTATCTTCTACATCAGAATATGTTCCCTGATCATTTTGAGTAGTAAACAAATGGCCTGTATACTGTCCATCCTGACAGCTTTCTTTGAGAAAAGTTGAGGGAAAAACAACCCTATCTTACCGTTGTGGCTGACGCTGCAGCTTTGGCCTGCTCTAAAAGTGAAAAAGTAAAAACTCCTGTTACTCTTAATGCACACTAGTCTGTAGTGGAAAAATTACAAAAGTATTTAGACATGAAATTAATTTAACAAAACTTACTGTGCTTTTTCAACATAAACCAGATGAACATGATGACAAATGTGATGAAGATCAACAAGCTCAAAAGGATGATGATGAGGGTCCTTTGGTAAACTGAATCACTGCAGCATAAATACATTATGTAAAAACACACCATGCAAAGTAATTAAGATACACAGGATGCCCTTGTTCAAACATTACTACATTATAATACACATTTTATTCATCATCCTTATTACTAAGTACAACACCAGACCTTATAGAACCCAGTCCTATATTAACAATATGTACAGAGATTACTTTGCAACTTTTGTTTAATTTGACCACAAAATGGCTGCAGTTCTCTTCATGCCTTACCTTTGCTGTTCACTCTGAACTGTGGTAGTTTCTTCGTCTACAGAAGCAGTGGGGGGATTCTCAGGCTCAGTGGTGGTTAAGAGTGTTGTTGCTGCAACAGTGGCTTTAATCCAAAACAACACAATGATGAGTAAGATGACAAATACTTATTCCTATTATCTCTTTTATGTTCAATGACATCATTTACCAAACGACTGCACCTAACTAATCTCTCTATAAAAGCAAGGAATCTCTGTCTGTGTGCGTGTGTGTTTCTGTGCCTCAAATATCTCTGCAGATCAGGATCAGACTGACCTGAGAGTTTCAACATGGCTGCCGTTTGGTTCAGTGGTGTGCAACTTCGCATTTGTTTGGACTGCAATGATACGTGAATAAATTATTTGCATTCGCACCAGAGTCAATGACTGCAGATCTCAAGCCTACGACAAGAAACATTAAGAAGAACATTAACAAGCAGATTTATACCTGCTGCGGTGCGAGCTGGGCCGGGAGTTAGCCGGCAGTTCGGTCCCATTCTGTTCTGTGCATCTAAACTGACTGTTGTGGATTAATGAGACTAAACAAGACCGGGCCGGTCTGTTCGGGTCTGAGGAGAGCGGATTTATACCTGCAGCACCGCGAGCTGGGCCGGGATTTTGCCGGCGGTTCGGTCCCGTTCTGTTCTGTGCATGATCGAAACTGACTGTTGTGGATTAATGAGACTAGACGAGTCCGGGCTGAGACTGTTCGGGTCTGAGGAGATGCGGAGACGCGCGGACAACAAAGCGGAATCGTAATCTGTGGATGATCGTGTGTAGCTAGCTGCTAGCCGCTAGCCCACCTCCCGAGTTAACAGACCGGATGCACCGGCATGTCCAGAACTGGACTTAGGGTAAATAATGTCCGCCACGCTTTTTCATGAACATTGCCGTC
>CAEMYA010001001.1:5971-24271 GCA_903131615.1 Diplodus sargus | reverse complement strand
AACTGAGAAAGGAACGAATCAGTTCCTCAAGTGATTCCGTTCACTTCGTTCACTCAAACGATTCCTTCTTTTGAACGACACGTTCGCGACCGACACAACACTACCCTACATCCCTTCTATGTACAGGAATATAAAACAAAGTGAAAAACATTGGTAGATGTACTTCTGGGATAAAATGCGTTACCCCCATGTCGACAAGAGGCAACAGTGCTGAATCAGTTTATAAGATGGTCGGGGTGACTGAAATGGATAACTAACTTTACTCATATGTTCACCTGTATGAGTATGCTACACGTCACTTATTTCAATCGTCCCGTTCATGATTGCGATTGTTAAAATTATCGAAGGGAATTTAAACAATCACTTCACAGACCAGGTGTATATTTGGGACCAAGCTATTATTTAGTATGATTCTGGACTCTTGGTTTAGCAACATAAACCTGATCTTGTACAAGCAGCAGCGATTAGCAGGAGGCTAAGTATTAGCAACTTCCGACAATGCGTTAGCCGCTGTCACCAGGCTATTTACATGGTAAATCAGCCCACACAACCTAACCACTATTACAGCAACTGTAGTTGTTAGAGGAATAATAATAATAATAATAATTTAGCAGTTTACCTGTCCAAGAGAAGAACAGCGAGCTCCAAGTCCAACTTCAACCCAATGTTATCCCGAACTTCTCTCCATCTTTCAAACGCAACGCCGATGTTGATACGCGTTTTATTGCGTTTGTTGTCGGACTGTCTTTTAGACTCCCGTTTTGACAAATCTGTCTTCCTCTTCTTCGGTTGCTTTGCACTGAAAGAGGGTGTTTCCAACCGTGGAATCGCGATCTTTCCAGTCCTGTCATCCGCCATTCCTACATACTGGGTTTCCACTGAAGAGACGTGAACGCGCATCTGCTTTAGTAGAACAGCCAATCACAGGGCTCGCTCTCTCCGCTGCTCTGTGATTGGTCAAAGTCTTCCGTCACGGGGCAGATTCTTTGCAGGTTGAAAACAGAGCCTAGTGGAGGCACAGAGGTCTGCTCTTCTCTCATATGATGTCACATCACTTCATTTACATTATCCCCAAGGTTATTATGGAAGTTTTTGCAGAATATTGCTAAAAATAAGCTGCCTACCGCGCCTTTAAGTTCAAAGTTTACAATCGACTGCCAACATTGTCAACTGTGTTACAGTGGCTGGTAACACGGTTGACAGGCAACACAGTTGACATTTCAGCCATTTTAGGGCCTTGTGCTCACTGCAGACCTCAGACCTGTCACCATATGACTTTGATCAACTCGTGTTTTCATAATAGTTGGGGGCCTTAAGCACATAAATAGGTCATTTCGCGCAAATTCATCTAAAAGCGCCAAATTTGGCACAGATGTAGCTCAGGTCATACTGAAATGATTTAGCTAGGGCGCCAGAGCCAGTGACCCTCGGGGCCAAGATGGCCGCCAAATCCAATATGGCCGCTGCCCGAAAAGGGTTCCGACTATAACTTTTAAACCTTTACATGAGCTACAAATACAAACTTGATGTCTTTTTCAGCTTAACTGATCATGGGAAACACATAGGAATGTTAATATTTATGACCCGGTGCATCTGGACCCCTTATCCCTCCAATTCCAACATGGCCGCCTCCCAAAAAAGCAGTTTTGGCTGTAATATGGGCCTTACACCCCATTGTTTGCGCCAATTCATCTTCAAGCACCAAATTTGGCACGGATGCAGCTGAGGGCATACTGAAATGATTAAGCTAGGGCGCCAGAGCCAGCGACCCTCGGGGCCAAGATGGCAGCCAAATCCAATATGGCCGCTGCCCGAAAAGGGTTCCGACTATAACTTTTGAACCACATGAGCTACAAATACAAACTTGGTGTCTTTTTCAGCTTAACTGATCATGGGAAACACATAAGAATGTTAATATTTATGACCCGGTGCATCTGGACCCCTTAGCCCTCCAATTCCAATATGGCCGCTGTCCAAAAAAGCAGTTTTGGCTGTAATATGGGCCTTATACCCCATTGTTTGCGCCAATTCATCTACAAGCACCAAATTGGCACAGATGCAGCTGAGTGCATACTGAAATGATTTAGCCAGGGTGCCCGAGCCAATGGTCCCTGAGACCAAGATGGTGGCCAAATCCAATATGGCCACTTACATTGACGATTGGGTATATCAGGACCCCCCAAATTCCCTAAATTCAATATGGTCACTGTCCGAAAAAGGGTTTTGGCTACAAATATTTAACCAAATGCGCTACGAATAAGGATGTGGTGTCTATTTTATGTTTATTGACCACAGGAAGTCCATTGGCATATTTATATTTATGCTTGTGTAAGTCTGGAACCTGTATTCTTTTCAAGACTGTGGTTGAAAATCTTTTTTTTACAACAACAAGCTCTTTGCAAGGACTTTGCAGACCATTTCAGAATTCATTATCACTTACCATAACTGGATCACTCATCATCTCCACCATCATTGTTTGTACAAGCACCCTCACACGCACATATAGAAGTGCAACGAACTCCAGCTTTACAGCACTTGCAGGCTTTTCAGCTTTTCAACTTTTCAACTTTTTCAGCAATCCAGCTTTTTCCGAAAAATTTTTAAGATTGCCGCAGATGGGAAAAGCTTCAAATCCTCTTCAAAACTCATCGCCTTTCAACCTCTTTTTGCTCCTCATACATTGCACGAGAGACACCATTCAAACTTTAAAGCACTCAGCAGATCTTGAACTATTGGACCTGTATTCAGTTTTAAAAAATCTTGTACGGTCTTGAAATAATCGCAGTTTTAGTTTGAGCGACTTTTAGCCCGTCTTCTGCGTTTATAATGGGTGTGTATTGCGTCCGCTAGAGTGAGTGACATCACCAACTGCCGCACGCCAGAGTGTAGAGCTGCCACGAAAAAAAATGTCAAACTTGTTTTCAGCTTGAGTTTGATCCCTCACCTTTTACTTGACATAGACAATATATACATAGAAATGAAGGAAATATTGTGGGCTTTCAACTGATGGTCTCATTTCAGATGTGAGACTTACGGTTTTGGATCTAGAAGCCCGAGACCGACAGCAACTCTCAATCCTGTCCCATAAGCCGCAATGTTAATTTTGAGCCGAATTTTCCGGAAATTAGCAGACGATACCTGATTTGTCTATCGCTCTACCGCCCTCATTTTACACTCTTCAGAAATAAAAACGACATGACCGCGTTCAGCAACTCGTCCTGTCACTCACCATACAATTATTTTGACGATAACCCTCACAGTTTTTTCAGAAATCGCAGGAGTTTGGGAGGTGTTGTCCCATTCATTCCTTCTGGGGGACATTTTTGTCTCTGTCCCTGGTCCTGATACAGCATGTCTGCAGCCATTTCAAGCTCTTTCTGCCTTTAACTTTTCATCTTTAAGCCTTTTTTCACCTCTTTAAGCTCTTTCTGCCTTTATTTCTGCCTTTAACTTTTCACCTTTTCAGTCTTTTTTCACCTTTTTAATCTCTTTCAGCCCCCATACTCTGCAACTTTTCGCCCTTTTTCAGTTGTTTTTCACCTTTTTAAGCTCTTTCTGCCCTTAACTTTTCACCTTTTCAGTCTTTTTTCACCTTTTTAATCTCTTTCAGCCCCCATACTCTGCAACTTTTCGCCCTTTTTCAGTTGTTTTTCACCTTTTTAAGCTCTTTCTGCCCTTCACTTTCCACCTTTTCAGTCTTTTTTCATCTTTTTAATCTCTTTCTGCCGCCATACTCTGCAACTTTTTGGGCTTTTTGAGTCTTTTTTCACCTTTTTAAGCTCTTTCTGCCTTTAACTTTCTTCATCACCCGGAAATCGCAATTTGTCTCGTTAAATCATGGATATTGGTGTTGAAACTTGCCTGAAAAGCTGGAGTTTGAAAGTGGCTTATTTTTTTCTCTTTGGCTCTTTTTCCGAACAGGAATACCGCACAATAGTGCGCGTTCCTAAAGCACAAGATTTTGACTCTGCTCCTGTGGTGACGTTACCACAGGAGGCTACTTGCATAAGCATCGGCTCACAGCCGTCCTCAGCCAGACTTTCTGAGTGAGCACACCGAATCTGCTTATTTCTCTGTCATTTTCACTATAGGCTTATAGATAAAAACAGCTGCATACTCAACATGCAGCGAGGCATTACCAAATGAACACAGATTAATTCGTCCTGAACGGACATAATAACAGCCAGTCTCGTGCCAGAACTGCCTGCAAAACATGAAAACAGGGAATGACGGAGCGGAGTGCATAGAAAAACAAAGCGCACACAGTATTCTGCCCTCCCACACACCGCGCTGATTCGCTAGCACACCGCCAATCAGAACGGCCATTCAGCTGGCACACAACCAATCAGAGAATCTAAACGCTTAAGACATCCATCGGTTGGGCTGGTATGTTCCTGCCTTTAAGCTCTTTCTGCCTTTAACTTTTCACCTTTCAACCTTTTTCCACCTCTTCAAGCTCTTTCATCCCTCTTTCTCGACAACCTTTTGGCCTTTTCAGTCTTTTTTCACCTTTTAAAGCTCTTTCTGCCCTCTTACTCGAGAAACTTTTCAGTCTTTTCAGTCTTTTTTCACCTTTTTATGATCTATCAGACATCTTACTCTACAGCTTTTTAGCCTTTTCAGATATTTATCTGTCTGCCTTTTCAACTCCTTCAAACACTCTGCTTCAAGTTCAGCTATGAAAATCTTCAACTTTTTCAAGTCTTTCAGCCCTTTTCAACTTTTCTGTCTCTTCATCTTTTTAAAATATTCATCTTTCTGCCTTTTCAGCTTCTTTATACATTCAGCTTCATGTTCAGCTACAGAAAGTGTTCAGCTATCAAGATGTTCTACATTTTAAGCTCTTTCTGCCTTGACCTTTTCAACTTTTCAGATTTTGAACTTTTTCAGCTTTTGAACTTTTTCAGCTTTTCTGCATTACATTCAGCAGATTTAGCTTCAGACTTCAGCATTCACACTGTATTTTCGTAGGAAATGCAAATTTTTCTAGTTATTAGTGTGAATACCGCAAGCCCTGCACACTATTGTTCTTCTGGAATTTATTTTTCTTTCTTTTTATTATTCCTGCTTCCGTACGTTTTTCGTCCGCTTTCTTCTCCTTCAAATCTTGAACGATTGAAACCATTCAAATATCAAAATGTGCAGCTTTTTAAGGACATTACTGCTTGTATTACTGCTCTATCTCTTTTCTACCTTTTATACTTTTGGAAATATTAAGCTTTTTATGCAACATTTTTCCCATTCATCCTTATGGGGATTTTTTCAAATTTCATTCTGCTATAACTTCAGCATACGTTCAGCTATTCAAACCATTCAAATGTTAAAATGTTCAGCTTGTTCAGCTCTTTCAACCCTCTGCTGTTCAGCTTTTCAACTTTTCAACGTTTTCAGAAATTCAGCTTTTTCCCAAAACATTTTAACATTGCCACAGATGGGAAAAGCTTCAAATCCTCTTCAAAACTCATCGCCTTTCAACCTCTTTTTGCTCCTCATACATTGAGCGAGAGACACCATTCAAACGTTAAAGCACTCAGCAGATCTTGAACTATTGGACCTGTATTCAGTTTTTAAAAATCTTGTACGGTCTTGAAATAATCGCAGTTTTAGTTTGAGCGACTTTTAGCCCGTCTTCTGAGTTTATAATGGGTGTGTATTGCGTCGGCTAGAGTGAGTGACATCACCAACTGCCGCAAGCCAGAGTGTAGAGCTGCGTCGAAAAAAATGTTCAAACTTGTTTTCAGCTCGAGTTTCATCCCTCACCTTTTACCTGACATAGACAATATATGCATAGAAATGTAGGAAATCTTGTGGGCTTTCAGCTGATGGTCTCATTTCAGATGTGGGACTTACGGTTTTGGATCTAGAAGCCCGAGACCGACAGCAACTCTCAATCCTGTCCCATAAGCCGCAATGTTAATTTTGAGCCAAATTTTTCGAAAAATAGCAGACAGAACCTGATTTGTCTATCGCTCTGCCGCCCTCATTTTACACTCTTCAGAAATAAAAATGACATGACCGCGTTCAGCAACTCCTCCTGTCACTCACCATACAATTATTTTGACGATAACCCTCACAGTTTTTTCAGAAATCGCAGGAGTTTGGGAGGCGTTCTCCCATTCATTCCTTCTGGGGGACATTTTCGTCTCTGTCCCTGGTCCTGATACAGCATGTCTGCAGCCATTTCAAGCTGTTCCTGCCTTTAACTTTTCACCTTTTAGCCTTTTTTCACCTCTTTAAGCTCTTTTTCCTTTAACTGTCCTCCTTTTCAGTCTTTTTTCACCTTTTTAATCTCTTTCAGCCCTCATACTCTGCAACTTTTCGGCCTTTTCAGTCATTTTTCACCTTTTTTGTTCCTAAAGCTCGAGATTTTGACTCTGCTCCTCTGGTGACGTTACCACAGGAGGCTACTTGCATAAGCATCGGCTCACAGCCGTCCTCAGCCAGACTTTCTGAGTGAGCACGCCGAATCTGCTTATTTCTCTGTCATTTTCACTGTAGGCTTACAGATAAAAACAGCTGCATACTCAACATGCAGCGAGGCATTACCAAATGAACACAGATTAATTCGTCCTGAACGGACATAATAACAGCCAGTCTCGTGCCAGAACTGCCTGCAAAACATGAAAACGGGGAATGACGGAGCGGCGTGCATAGAAAAAACAAAGCACACACAGTATTCCGCCCTCCCAAGCAGCACGCTGATTCGCTAGCACACCGCCAATCAGAACGGCCATTCAGCTGGCACACAACCAATCAGAGAATCCAATGGCTCAGACGTCCGACAGCCCTTCTCCTCAGACTTTGCATGCTCAATCGGAGCAGACAACGTCCAAACGGCTCCGAAAGCTTCCAACGCAGCTGAACACACCGAACAGACATGTTCCCGACCTCGTCCGAATCTCTCCAAACGCTTCAGACGTCCAACGGTTGGGCCGGTGTGTTTCTGCCTTTAAGCTCTTTCTGCCTTTAACTTTTCACCTTTCAGCCTTTTTTCACCCTTAAGCTCTTTCAGCCCTCTTACTCCAAAGCCTTTTGAGCCTTTTCACATGTTCATCTTTCTGCCTTTTCAACTCGTTCAAACATTCAGCTTCATGTTCAGCAATTAAAATGTTAAACCTTTTCAACTCTTTCAGCCCCTTTTGGCTTTTCTGCCTTTTCAGCTTTTTAAAATATTCATCTTTCTTTTGAGCTACAGACACCATTACAACTTTATAATATATAAATATATCTTACTGTACAGCTTTTTAGCTTTTTCAGATTTTCATCTTTCTGCCTTTTCAACTCCTTCAAACATTCCGCTTCATGTTCAGCTATGAAAATGTTCACCTTTTTAAACTCTTCCAGCCCTCTTACTCCACAGCTGTTGATCCTTCTTAACCTTTTTTATGCTTTTTTTCGGCTCTCTCTTTATCATCCTTTCAAACCTTCATGAGCTTTTTCGCCCCTCTGCCTCTACATCTTCTCAACCTTTTTTCAACCTTTTTAACCTCTTTCTGCCCCCTTTGGCTTTTCTGCCTTTTCAGCTTTTTAAAATATTCATCTTTCTTTTGAGCTACAGACACCATTTCAACTTTATAATATATAAATATGTTGGTGATAACCCTTACAGTTTTTTCAAAAATCGCAGGGGTTTGGCAGGCATTTTGCCATTCATTCTAATTGCGACATGTTCATCTTTGACTTGGCTCCTGCTCCACCATGTGTGAAGCCATTTTAAGCTCTTTCTGCCTATAACTTTTCTCCTTTTCAATCTTTTTTCACCTTTTTAAGCTCTTTCAGCCCTCTTACTCCACAGCCTTTTGAGCCTTTTCACATATTCATCTTTCTGCCTTTTCAACTCCTTCAAACATTCAGCTTCATGGTCAGCAATTAAAATGTTCAACCTTATCAACTCTTTCAGCCCTCTTTGACTTTTCTGCCTTTTCAGCTTTTTAAAACATTCATCTTTCTTTTGAGCTACAGACACCATTACAACTTTATAATATATAAATATGTTGGTGATAACCCTTACAGTTTTTTCAAAAATCGCAGGGGTTTGGCAGGCATTTTGCCATTCATTCTAATAGGGACCTGTTCATCTTAGACTCGGCTCCTGCTCCACCATGTGTGCAGCCATTTTAAGCTCTTTCTGCCTCCTCCTCCTTCTCCTTTTCAACCTTTTTTCACCTCTTTAAGCTTTTTCTGCCCTCTTACTTGGCAACTTTTCGGTCTTTTCAGTCTTTTTTTACCTTTTTAAGCTCTATCAGACATCTTACTCTACAGCTTTTTAGCCTTTTCAACTCCTTCAACCATTCCGCTTCATGTTCAGGCATGAAAATGTTTTTCAACCCTTTCAGCCCTTTTCAACTTTTCTGTCTCTTCATCTTTTTAAAAATGTTCATCTTTCTGCCTTTTCAGCTTCTTTATACATTCAGCTTCATGTTCAGCTAGAGAAAGGGTTCGGCTATCAACATGTTCAACATTTTAAGCTCTTTCGGCCTTGACTTTTCCAACTTTTCAGCTTTTCGACTTTTTCAGTTTTTTCGGAAATTTCAAATCTTAACTCCTTCCACATTTTTCAACAGATTCACTCCATTCAAACATAGAACATTCATCTCAATTGGGAATCAATTGCGTCTATTTTTCTAATTGATGTCATTCATAATTTCAGAAATATTAGACCTTTTTCGGCCTTTTTTTCCCATTCAAGCAGATGACGGAATCTTCAAAAATCTTCGATTTTCACACTTTTTCATGCATTTTCAAAGCTAATCTAATAATTCATACGTCCACATTAAAACTCCATTCAAACTGTGAGACGTTCACAAAGATTAGGACTTTATTCCCTAAATTAGGTTTTTTCACAGCATTCATACCTTTTTCCACAGTCGCACTTCAAACATTGGAAACTTTTCAGCCACTTTGAGATTTTTGCATTGGTGTGTATGGGGTGGAATGTTGACAGTCAGAGTGCAGAGGCCAACTGAGCTGCCCAATATTCAGAAAATCTTGACCGCCTTCCTGTGTACCGACCCACCTCGCCTGCCTACTCCTTGCCGGATTTGTTTGCCCCGCTGACCGCCTTCCTGTGTACCGACCCACCTCGCCTGCCTACTCCTTGCCGGATTTGTTTGCCCCGCTGCTTGACCCTCTGTGTACCGAACCCTGACTTCAGTAAACTTTATTACTTGCTCGATTCTGTCTCAGTCGTGCTTTTGAGTCCTCACAGTCGTCTGTCAGCCGTGATACATACACATATAAAGCCATGCTTAAGCACACTCTCACATGCACACAAACGCACGCGCACACACACACACACACACACACACACACACACACACACACACACATTAAGCCATGCTTAAGCACATACTCACATGCACACAAACACACACACACACAAATGCAGTCAGATATGCATGTGTAAGCATGCACACATGACCACACATGTACAGACACACACACACACACACACACACACACACACACAGTATATTTCCCAACATAACTATATTCATGATTTTCTTTTTTCTGTCATTCAAGCTGGGAACCCCATTCAAATAATTAAATGTCTTAATCATCGATATATTGAGATTTATTGAATTTCTCAGTCCGATTCAGAGAATTTGATTCATTCTCACTGTAACATCTCTTCTTACTCCATCAGCTGCTTTTCAACACAAATTTAAGCTAGCATTGCAGTTTGGCTCAAACCTTATATTCTATTTTTAATGCTTCATTCTCACCAAACTATTAGGAAGCTTTATTCTCTTCAGATGAGAGTTCAAGTAGATTAAAGCAACCAATTCAGTTTGGCCTCAGTTTTTTAACCAATTCTACATTATTTTCAACCCAGGAACTCTGTTTAAAATTATTTAAATATTTCCAATCATCGACACATGAAGATTTATTACATTTCTGTCTGATTCAGAGTCTTTGACTCATTCTCACTGTAACGTCTCTTCAAACTCTCTATATTTTAATGCTTAATTCTCCCCCAACTATTACAAAGCTTCATTCTCTTCAGATGAGACTTCAGATGAATTAAAGCTACCAATTCAGTCTAGCTTTAGTTTTTGAACAAATTCTACATTATTTCACAGTTTTTTAGATATTGTGGACATTATTCAAAGTTCTCACAGCCAGCAGTCCGCATTTAGCTTCAGCTGCTCGCGAGGAGCATTCACAACCGCAAGTTCTTCAGAACTTGCCTTTTCTAGTTGTAAAACATCTAATGCAAGTTCACGTGAACAAGTTGGTAACACAGTTGACAAGGAATTAATCTACTCTATGTGCACACCATATTATTGATAAAATACTGAAGAGGAGAAGGAGAGACTCAACACACCCTCTTCACATCTCCCTCCAAAAAGGAAATGACATCAAGTGATGTTGGACAAGTGACTTTAGAGCAAACCATCACTGATTTATAGGCGATATTTCAAAGAGTAACACGGTTGACAGAGATTTCTCGGACAGGCACAAAGTAGTTGATTTAATGTACATGAATAAACAAAGTAGATTTTAAAATCCCTTTCTCATGTTTTAATAATTATTTTGAACAAGTATTTATGAAAATATTCTACAAAAACATGTCATTTAGGTTTAATCTGAGGAGCAAAACCTGACATTTAGCAAATCGGACAGCAAAAAAACAACAAATTCCAGTTTAGTATATGCATTTTTTGCTAAATAAATGATGGGATCCGTTGACTTTTTGTATTACATAAACGAGAAATGTGCCCTGATGTAAAATTGATCATTGCTTGCAGTGAATAAATAAATAAATTGATAAATCAAGTCTATGGACATGAAATGTACCCCTAATTATAGAATCACTCATATATATATATATATATATATATATATATGTATAATGAATACATTAAATTATGGTTCGTTAATCACAATGCAGGTAAAAGCTTGAATTAATTGGATATTGATATTAACTAATATTGGCCAGCCCTTATGTTATGCATAGACTGTTATGGATAGGCAATTTGTGTTTATATTGAGCTTGTGTTGTGTAAACTACCCTGAAGATGTTAAATGCTGTGCAAGGTGCTACTGTTTGTTTGTTGTTGTTTCTTTTTTGTTTTTTCCTAGATGTATTCATTGATTAATTTGATGTTGATGATGATTTTCTCTTCTTGCCTTTGAGAGAGAGAGAGAGAGAGAGAGAGAGAGAGAGAGAGAGAATGGCAAGGACCTATTTCCTGTTCCAAAAAAGGCCCGATCCTGAGGAGCCAGAAATCGTCGACGTTGACGGCAACATAGATGTTCATGAGGTTAGCAATCACAGACATTTTTGGGAATTCCTGCATGGCAATATCTGCCTCCCCTTATAATCCCCATTGCCTCAGGTATACATTTGACATGGATGGTGGTCCATATGCGTAACTGACAGACATATTTGCAGACGTTGCAGCCCAGAAGGCATGTGCTGTGCGCTCTTCCCAGCAGCCTTATGATGCTCCTCTTCCTCTCACCTTATTGCATGCTTCTCCTGATTGGAGTGATGGGGTCACTGTTTTCCACTCTGGGAATGCACAATTCGTGCAATTTCACGTCCACCTTAAACAATTGGTATATGGGAAATGGTCTGCATTTCTTTAGCGCTTTTCCAGTCGAACGACAGCTCAAAGCAATGTACAATACATGCCACATTCACCCATTCACACACACATTCATACACTGATGATGGAGGCTGCCATGCAAGGCACCAACTGCTCATCAGGAGCAATTAGGGGTTCAGTATCTTGCTCAAAGACACTTCGACATGTAACTGGGGGGAGCCGGGATTTGAACTGTGACCTTCCGATCACTGAGAACAGAACAGAGAACACGGCATGCCCTGGATAGCGATAGCCTTAGAGAGGCTCCCAAACAAGATGAAGGGATGTTTGTTTTGTTGTTTCGTTCGCTTTTCCGCTTTTTATCCCCCTGAGGGGTTGCAGGGCTTACTGGGGCCAAATCCAGTTTAACTCATGGGCGAAGGCCAGGGCACACCCTGAATGAGTCGCCGGCTCATTGCTGGACCCTTACTGATGGTGGTGGCTGGCCCACAGGGTGCCAACTGCACATCAGGAGCAATTCTGGGGTTCAGCATCTTGCTCAAGGATGACATGTAGCTCAGTCGAGGGATTCGAACCAGCGACTTTCCAATCACTGGTCCACCAGCTCTACCCACTGACCGACAGCCGCCCTGGGATGTTTGTTATTATTTTAATTATATCAAGAATTGTTTATCACTGTTATTATTGATATGCCTATATTCATATTTGTTGCAGGTGGAGGTGGAAACATCACCGCTGCTGTTGTCAGTCCCTTCCAACACTTATTATAAGTGGAGTGATGCAGAGATGGAGCTGATTAACTGTGATGCTACTGTTAGCCACAGGGTGGCATACAGAAAGTATGTTAAAAAATGCAGGAGACGCAGCTGGGTGGTGAGGAGCTTTCCTGCATTCAGGAGGAAGCGACAGAGGATGAGGAGAGTGCAGTAGAAAATATGAAAGCAAAATGTTTTGCCACTGCATTTGTTGTGTAAAATGTGTTGAGTTGTGACGTTTGTGTGTGACAATTGTTGTGATTTGTTGTCACAAAGTTAAAAAAAATGTGAACCCCTCCCCTCAAACTAATGGCAGTGTCTCTTTTTTTCTATTTCTGCTGTTCCAATCCAAATATAGACAAAAATTAAAAAACGATAGGAGGTTTAAGCAAGCTTGCTCCCGGGGCAGTGCATCGTATGTGCTGTTGCCCATGGCAAGAGAGGTAGATCATCACCTGCGGTTCTGCATCACTTGTGATGTCTTTCGCTGCGTCTTTGCACAGCCAAATTCAAAGTGTGGCAGTTGTAGTGCAACAATCACCACTGGTGTTGCATCATGACCTTTTGGCTGGATTCATCACATCTGCTGCTCCCGGGGCAGTGCATCGTATGTGCTGTTGTCCGTTGCAAGACAAGTAGATCATCAGCTGTGCGTCCGCAGCAGATATGATACAGTGCTGCACGGTCACGGCTGCTTGTGTGTGTGTGTGTATATGTGTGTGTGTTTTCACAGTGTATAATTGATTAAGAATTAGGCCAGACGCCACCCACTCCCGAGTGTGTAGCACCTTTGGTTCCCGAGTAATGATGGTTTGAAGTTTTCCCATAAGAAATGAATGGGCGAAGGATTTGGTGAAAATTGACAAAGTGTCAGTGGCAAAATCCTTCCTCCAGGACATGTTTAGGAGCACATTTCAGGCCATTTGGAGCCTATTTGACTATGGAAAAAAGTGCGGTGGGGATCCACCCCGAGGTTCCCCCACAACCCCATACCCCTGGTACTCGGATAGCTGCGAGGCGTGGAGGCTTAAAGCTTCTGTGATCCTCTGGTGTCTTGAAGAATCTCCAGAATCACTAAAGGTAAACCAAAGAGTCCACACCATACAGCTGAACTTGAAATAGCAATGCCTCCCTTTGTTCCAATGACACATTCAAGATTTCATGCTTCTATGCAGTTGGCAGGCGCACGATTCACATTGTCATTTTTAAAGGTGGACATGGAGGGAGGCACCGGCACTCTGCCACAGCAGCTGAGAGGGAAGAGCTGAGACGCAGCGATGTTCCAGTATCCCGCCGCGGTTTCTCCGAGACAGGTGCGTCAGTGCTGAGAGACAAGAAGGTCAGCGAAAAACCAGGGACACCTTATTATTTAGAGGTGAACCTTGACTTCCTGGGACTTATTTTTTTGTAGTAAATGCACAATCACAGAAAAGATCTGTATGATAAGTGAACCCCTCCCCTCAAACTAATGGCAGTGTCTCTTTTTTTTCTATCTGTTCTGTTCCTATCCAAATATAGACAAAGATGAAAAAAGATTTAAAGATTTCAAAGCAGTATTACCTTTAATTGCATCACTGGCGCTGACCCACCAGTTGTGCTGCAGGGGTGCATTTGCAGGGATGTATGTGTCTGAGTGTGAACTGTAACTACTCAGGTGCTTGTCACAACTGTAGCCCATTGTATGAAGTTGCAGAGCCCACAAGTCTTACCTGCCGAGGCCGTGGCGATTTTTACATTGTGACCTGTTGACCTTTCAGCCAAATCCTGTGTGTGTGTGTGTGTGTGTGTGTCTGTCTGTCTGTGTGTGTTGTTCGACATGTTTTGGACTAGTTTGTGATAGACACCCATTTCAGTGTGTTCATTATATAGCATTTACAGCTGTATTTTGCCACAAGTTATGTGGCTGAACTGTAAGTTGTCAAAAGGAGGATCAAGTGAAGGTCATTCGCAGACTGATAAAGAGTCAGGAAACCTCAGAGGCGTCACTTCGACTTTTCAGAGTGGCCCGAACCAGAATTACGCGTGTGGGGGAAAAAAACAAAAACAAAACAGCTCTTCTGGTGTGAAATCAGCTCTGATATGTTGTCATTTGTGCATTGTACAAGTACCAGAATGTGTGGCTTGTATAGCATGTATGATATGTATATTTATTGCATTTAAGCATTTGCTGTGGATTCTTTGTCTCCTCTTATTTGTCGACAGCAAAACCTGGCAGCAGTATTGGAGAAAGATGAACGTGTTGGTGTGGTTAATGGACGAGAGGATATGGTGGCAGTCTCCAGCATCGGCTCAGCTACCCCCTACATTTCTCAAAAGCCTCCTCCTGGTGCTGGATCACGTCTTCACGGACAAATGCAGGTCAGAGACAAACACAAAAATGGAATCAAACTACTGTATCCGGGCAGCGCCACCGATGAACAGTTATACTTACTGCTGAATTGCAACAGGTAAGTGAAACAGGTAACTGCTTCCATGGTATCACATGCAATTTATTGTAAAACTTAGTATATATATATATATATATATATATATATATACATATATATATATATATATATAGTTACAGTTAGTAACCTCCACATGGGCTCTGCCTTGACGAGGCGTGGAGGCTTAAAGCTTCTGTGATCCTCTGGTGTCTTGAAGAATCTCCAGAATCACTAAAGCTAAACCAAAGAGTCCGCACCATACAGCTGAACTTGAAATAGCAATGCCTCCCTTTGTTCCAACAACACATTCAAGATTTCATGCTTCTATGCAGTTGGCAGGCGCACGATTCACATTGTCATTTTTAAAGGTGGACATGGAGGGAGGCACCTGCACTCTGCCACAGCAGCTGAGAGGGAAGAGCTGAGACGCAGCGATGTTCCAGTATCCCGCCGCGGTTTCTCCGAGACAGGTACGTCAGTGCTGAGAGAGAAGAAGGTCAGTGAAAAACCGGGGATACCTTATTATTAAGAGGTGAACCTTGACTTTCTTGGACTTATTTTTTTGTAGTAAATGCACAATCACAGTAAAGATCTGTCTGATAAGTGAACCCCTCCCCTCAAACTAATGGCAGAGGTGCTGCCCAACCACAAGTGCTGCGGGGCTGCAATGTCACCTCTTGACCTTTGACATGTCAACGGCTGTAAGTCTGGGACGCAGGCGGCCACAAGTGTTTTTGTAAATAAACATCCCCTGCTGCTTTTGAATAAAGTTCATGCTTGCTCGAGTAATTCTGGATGTTTGTGTAACATTTTCACATGATCTGTGTTTCTGCTGTGTGAGCAACGAAGGGCAAAAGGTACCTTTTTTGTAATTATCTTGGTGACTTCCTGTAGCATGTTTTTACACACACACACACACACACACACATATTTACACACACACATATATATATATATATATATATATATATATATATATATATATATATATATATATATACATATACATATAGATAGATAGATAGATTGATACATATATGTGTCTCTTTGTTTTGTAAGAGTGTCTGAGACTGACTTTCACAAATCTAAACTGTTTTCATATGTGGTCACCTGTCTCCATCTAGTGGACAAAACAAGCAATTGAATCCACATCATGAAATTGTAGATTTTAGAAGCACACCACTTACAAACCATGAAAAAGCAGTGGTTTTCACCTGAAATCAAATGGAAATGCAATCAATGGAACCCAAAGACTATTGTTAGCAGAAGTGAAGTGTTTTAGTGTTTCATCTTCGACATCCCCTTTGTTTTTCCTTGTATAATCATGTCCAAACTATGCCATATTTGACTCATTTCATCAGCTCAGTGTCTCTGGTAGAATGAAATGCATTCCGTGTCACCTGCAATGTTTGTCTGAACCCTTTGTTTCTCAAATAAATTAGTTAAAGAAAAGACAGTGCCTTTGTGTTTTTAACTTTTTTCTGTCACCCTTTCTTTGTCAATCTAATGTTAACAAGACTTTTTTTTCCTTCTCAGCGAAAACATTTATTTAAAACATGGTTATCATAACAACAAACCACAACAAACAAACAAACATAGCATGAACTTAACTAGAACAGTCCCCACAACTTCCCAAACATCACAGCACACGTGTTTTTTTAATCGTCCAGCCACTCCAGGTCCATGCCCTCCCCTTTGAAGGACGGCCGCCTTACTCCGTAGTCCCAACACAATTCAGCGTTAACGGCTATGTCTGTGGTGGCCAAGAACAGGACAGTGTCTTTGGCTCCGTCTGGAAAGTTAAGTCGGAAGACCACGGGCTTAACATTAAAAGCCTTGCCCGAGTGATTAATTCTTCGGCCAAAAGTGTCCTTGGCAGGCTGACACTCGCAGGGGAAGGTCTGCGAATCGAGGCACATCTTCGTGCCGAACCTGCCCTTAAAAAAGAACAGGTAGCACATAGCTCCCTCCTCCAGGTCTTCCATCCTCTTCTTCCCCTCAGATTCTGATATGAGCTCTCCATGGTAGTCGCATATGACTTCCCCTTTGGAGAAGGGCATGGTGGCAATGACACCTGCACAGAAGAGCACAAGAAAAAAAACAACACATAAACAGCTGTTGTTTAGCCGCCATTGCAAAGTCCTTACAGGAAAGTTGTGCTTTTCTGTCTCTCCTCACCTTTACCCTTTGGTTCTCCAAAATCTTTTAAGGCAAGCCCCCTCCACTTTTGCTCCACCACTGATTTCATGACATCTTCATTTTCCTCAATGGCATCCTTTCATGGGGACACCCACGCCTGACGCACATCACTGAAAGAGGGGACATTTGTCAACCACCCCTCCTTTGTGACGATGGCTTTCACTTTTTCCTCTTTCGGACACTGCCTGCCACAGGAAGCTGGGAGGAAAAGAGTGAGTGAGTGAGCGAGTGAGGCAGTGAGTGAGTGAGTGAGTGAACAAGTGAGTGAGGCAGTGAGTAAGGCAGTCAGTCAGGCAGTCAGTGTGTGTGTCAGTCACACATGCGATGACGAAAGAAGATGCAGTCATATTGAGACACTAAGAAAGTTTTCCACAGACAGCATACAATATATTTTGGACAAAGACAAAGCTGGTGCCTACCAGCGACATGTAGCACACGCTTCTCGTACTGCAAACGTCTCCATGTGAAATAGTGGGTCCGTTGACCTTCAAATCCAGCGTCGGCCATGTCATCTTTGGACGGGGGGAGGGCACCGACCGTTACGGGGAATTCTTTCACGAAAGCGTCCCATCGGTCATCAAATGAGCCTTTCGCTGACGCCAAACTGCAGGAAGAGAAAAGCACACATCACAATCGGGCAGTTGTGACCTTCGGACGCGTTGCCGTCGGCACCGAAACAGACAGTGTTTACCTTTTGTCCTGGTCAGCCATCCCTGCGGCCTCGGATGTCCCCGCGGCCTCGGACGTCCCCGCGGCCTCGGACGTCTCCACGGCCTTGGAACTCTCAGCCGCCTTGGACGTGACGTTCGGACGGCTCGGGCCCTGTCCCCCGGCAATGTTTTCACAGCTGTGTTGTGGAGGAGAGGGGGAACAGACAGAGACCAAAACAAAAACAAAAAACAGAGACAGAGAAAAATAAATGTTCAAGTCACAGCTTACGTTCAGTGGTTGCAATATGCCCTGTCTGAAGTCAAGAACAAGCCATCTAACAATACTAGCACTAATAATTACCAGTTAAAAGTTACAAAAGCGGCCTGCTAGTTCTGGAAGCTTAATGAGTGAAATGGCCTCACCCCTGTTTAAGAAAAGAAAAGCACACTCACTGCTTCCACAGACGGTGCAAATCGGTCCTTGGATTGGCCACCGGTAGGCCCGTGCTCCCCAGGAAGAAACATCCGTTGTCGTCTTCTGCTTCATGTTGCTTCTTCAGGTAGAGCGGCCTGATGCAGGTGAAGTAGGCACCGAACCACTGTCGGTGGGAGACGAAATGTCAAGATGTTTTTTTCAAGTCAGTCATCTGTGGAAATGGTTTCCTTACTTGAAAGTAAAAAAAAAAAAAACAACAACCAAAACACCCCAAGGAAA
>CAEMYA010000999.1:59452-72447 GCA_903131615.1 Diplodus sargus | reverse complement strand
GGGGGGGGGGGTTGAAGTAACTTGGGTTGTTTTTAGGTGATGAACTGTGGCTAAAGAAAAATTGGGTGGGATTTTTGGAGTCCATTGAGGGCAGACTGAAGAGGTGGAGGAGGCTTTTGCCCTTTATGTCTTGTAGAGGTAGGACCCTTGTTATTAATAACCTAGCGTCCTCCTCTTTATGGCACAGGCTGGTGGTGATCTGTGGCTTTTCCGGCTGCAGTTTATCCAGAGACTGCTGTATGGACCACAAGACCTGGTGTGGAGACCTCTGGCTCAGCTGATCCTGCAGAGTGTCGGAGGTCTAGGATTACAGGAGTCTGTGTTTTTAATGGATTTTAAGACTGTAAACCTTTTCTCCCTTCCTGTGTTTTACCGTGGACTTCTTAGTGTGTGGAAATCGCTGTGGAGACAGAGGGTTCGGCATGAATCTCTGTTTTGGCTGTCACGGAGGCCCTCAGAAGAACAGGGATTTCTACTCTTAGAGCCATGCTGGAGTACACTGCCCAATCTACAGGAGACAGCAGGATTGGCAGTTGGTCTGGGGTGGAGATCGCAGAGGATCGTCGGCCGAATGCTCAGTCACTGGAGAGCTTGTCTGATGGGACAGGAGCATCACCTGCTGGGAGAGTACAGCCGTGGTCTAAATGCCCCCTGTTCTGATGGCCCGTTCCCCTCCTTCATCATTTGCCCCAGTTCAAACCAACAGTGTGAGGTGAGCCTGAAGGAGGCCAAGGGCAAGGCACTGTCAGCTCTGATGATGAAGTGTCTGAACAGACAGAAGCTGCAGCACTGGTCCCAGCTACCATGGAGAGCTCACCTGGCCTTGGGCGAGGGGGTCCAGCCTGAATGGAGGAGTCTCTACAAACCTCCACTCTCCAAGAGGGTGGAGGCGGACCTCCAGTGGACACTCCTGATTTTAGCTGTAAATGCTTTTATATCCATCCTGAACTCTGCTGTCCCAAACACCTGTCCTTTTTGTGTGGCAGTAGAAACTGTATTTCACTGTTTTGCAGAGTGTCCTCGTCTTATTCCTCTCTTCTCCATGTTGGACTGTTTGTTCAGGAAGGCAGGAGAGGTTTTCTCTCTCACAACCTTCATTCTTGGCTTTCAATATAAAGAGACTCAAAAGGACAAATGCCAAATGATGAACTTTATTCTGGGTCAATCAAAGATGGCTGTGTACGTGAGTAGGAAGAGGACGGTGGAGGACAGTGTGGACTTTGACATTGTTCTGTTGCTGAGCAGAATGATAAAAGTGAGGATCTTGATTGATTTTAATTATTACAGAGAAATGCAGGATCTGGAGCGTTTCACAATGATGTGGACTCATGGTGGTGTACTGTGCTCCGTCCAGGAGAATGAACTCTTGCTCTCAGATCAGCTGGTCAGATCTATCTGTTTCAGATTTTATTCTATTTCATTTTTCTGATGTGAACTGATATGACTTACACAGATTTAATAAAGATTTGTTGAAAAATCAAAAGAAAAAAATCTCTCCTCCCCTCCCCCTCTATGAGTAACTATGAGTCATTAATGAACATGGGGCATCACCCTGAAAACGGGGATCAATAATCAAATGAATTACCTTTAGTCTCATAGCCTGAAAGTTAGTCAACTTGTCAATATTATGAAAAAAATTTCAATAATTAGACAAGAGGGAAGGTGTGAATCTGAGCACTGACCATCTCAACCAGCAGTTATTACAATATGGGATTGTGCAAAATAATCACAGATGCTGCTCAGTTAAAATCAACGGTGTTTATTAAAGTTTTTCTCCACAAAACAAACCACCTACTTTAACAGTTTCCTCCAAAAACTAGCAACAGCAAAACATAAGCAAGCCAAACATGTAACTGGGTGGAGGTGTGTGTGTGTGTGTGTGTGTGTGTGTGTGTGTGTGTGTGTGTGTGTGTGTGTGTGTGTGTGTGTGTGTCAGGAAGTCCCCAATAAAGACTACAAAGATGGCCGATCATGGCTTGGGAAGTCACGTTCACCAGACTACAAATTAGTATGCGTGACTTAGGAAGTCTTGTCGAAGAGACTACAGGAAACACCGGGCGCGAGAACACGGATTCCAAGGTGATGAATTCAGATTCACTGATTCATATACCTCGAATTCAAAAATGGCGGCAGTGACTGTATCAACCAAAGGTGATGACTACACGTGCGCGCGAGGTTTGAACAAAGGCAGCGGTTGGCGCCGTCTTTGATCTCGTGTACGGTTTGGTCACACGAGAGGTGAATTTATAGGGAAAATACTCACAGTCCCAAAAAGGTATCCGTGCTACCAGGAGGAGTCCGTCTTTAAAGTCAATAAAGGGGATATGCTGGACACACGTCTTATGTAATAGCGAGGTTATTAACTATACGTTTATAACAGATCGCCCAAAAGAGTGTGTGTGTGTGTGTTAGTAAAAGAGGGAAGAAGCTAAGTGGGACTTAGCAGACAACAATGAAACAAACACAACGACCATGTGGTGCACAGCCGTCGTCTCCCTCGAACAGTGGCAGACAAGCGAATCGAGGTTCGTTTATCATCCGCTGATCGAGTCGGAATACGACATATTGTTGTCACACACGGCGGCAAGACTGTACAGGCTGGATTAGCCTGAATGAGCTCCTAGCGGGCGTAGCAAACACAGTTAGCACACAGTACAGATAACCATAAATCAGACTCGGCGGTCCTTTCACAACAAAATAAAAGCACAACAAAGAAAACCAAGCTATATACTATCTGTTTCTGCCCAAACAAAAGTCTCTTACTTGGTTGCCGCTTGTTGCGGTGGTGTGGGTGCCCATTTGACTCGAAGCTCCCACTCGTTCGGGGAGCACAGGGTCAAGCTTTAGCGTCTTAAATGCTGACGGCAGGCTGTTCACAGCGTTATGTCGACTCAATGGAGGGACGGACCTCGGGGATCTCATCTCTTTCTGAAGATAATCTTTTCCTTCTGCAGGTGGTGAGGAAAGGGCTGGGTTGTGCAGCGTTCCTGGATCCAAACCATAATGACGAACGCCCGAACAAAAACGAAAGTAAAACAAAAACAGTCTCTGTCTTGTCCAGCGAGGAAAGAGCTGAAATTAGCTCAATGAAAAACGTTTCTCAAAGTTGTACCCTTATGGCAGCAGTTGCGTGACACCGAAGTCTCTTCACAACATAAGCTCCCGGGAATATGAAGGGCAGGAATTCGCCGTGACCTTTTAACGTGGGAGTGACGTCATTGTGATCCTGGCGGAGCTTCCGGGCTCACAGCCAATAGGGACCGAGTGACATCTTGGGGGCAGGTCAACCTGGTCACGTTTTTCACACCTGGTCGGCCTTTTTTCCTGTTCTTTGTTCTGTAGTTCTTCTTGTGAGGCCCTGGAAGTTAGGCTTCTGGCTTCAACTACAGGCCTCTCTTGGTCTCTTTGTTTGAGACATGTGCATGAGGGCACGAGGCCCAACACTGCTCTACACTGTAGATCGTCTAAAAAGGACCTAAAGCTGAACAACAGCCACTTTATTATCGTGCTGGATTTATTGAGGAAGCAAAGAGAGAAAAATGTTTTTATGACTCATCTAACGTTATCTCAGCCAATTAAAAAACGGTCACTACATCTGACTGTGTCGGTAATGTTTGAACAGGTCAGGCTGATCATTATTTGTTGCTACTCCTTTAATGACTTGTTTTTCACGTCAGGTCGTTCAATGTTAACACTCTCAAACTTCAGTGAGGATGATAATTATATTGATCTGATGCTGTCTTTCTTACCTGTCAGTGTTATCAACCATGAGGTGACTTTATACATGATTTTGACCTTCAATAATGCACATTTTAGCGAAAAGAATGGTTCAAGCACTGAGAGCGACATTCCAACATACACAGATCAGCCACAATATTAAAAGGACCAAGAGGTAAAGTAAATAAACATTGATCATCTTGTTTAAATGCAGTCTTCTGCTGGGAAACCTTAGGTCATGTCATTGATGTGGATGCTACTTGATGTGCACAACACACCTGAACACTGTTTCAGACTAAGTATTTCCCGGCTCAACAACAACAGCGTTATTGTTACAAACTGCTCAGAAATGGTTAGAGAAACATAATAAAGTATTCAAGCATTTGACTTGGCCTCCAAGTTTCCCAGATCCCAATCCAATCCAGCATCAGTGGTCTGAGCCGGAACAGGTCCGATCATACTTGTTCTGCAACAGTGTTCTGGTGTGTGGTGCACGTCAAGTAGCATCCACATGTATATCAGGACCCAAGGTTTCCCAGAATATTTCATTGTAACAAAGTGATCAATGTTTTTCACTTCACCTATTAGTCTTTTTAACGTTCTGACTGATGGGTGTACAGGTTCTAATCAATCATTTATGTTTGTGTGCTGTGTTTACAGAGTTCTGTTGACATGCTCCATGTGATCAGTGTTATCAAACTGATGTCCTGCACGTGTCTGTTTTCTGGTAATTTCTGGTAATGATTGATCAGCATGAGACACTATTTAAGGCTGAGATGAACACAGACACTACACGGTAGAACTGAACAGATGTGTTTTCCTCTGTTGCTGCTGATCTGCTCTCTCTGCACGGCTCAGCTTCAAACAGAGTCTGACGACCAATTATTCCACTTGGGGATCAAACTGAAGCTGAGAGAAGAGAACCAACAAATACTGCTGACCAACAACAGAGATGTACACAGACATCCATGCTGCGCTGAGAGAGATGAGCGCCTCGTTGGCTGAACAGAGGGTGGATATGAGGCACTTACAGAGAGAGAATGAAGGTACAGTAGTATGTAAGGTAGTGAGGGAAGTTCTACCAATAAGAACCACTGCTTTGTTACAGGAGGTTTTTGCATACTGTAACACTGAACTGTTTTGCAGTATGACCTGCAGGTAAAGATGAGTCAAAGAAAAGCTCCTGGGAGACATTACAACGCTCTTCTTAATGTACACAGTGAACTCTGAAGGACAGAAACAAAACAAGACCAGCGTGCTCACAGATATTAATCAGCACAAATACAAGTACAGTATAGTCTGATGTGTGCGTCTGTAGGTTTGGTCATCAACCAAAGTATTGGACTGATTAAGATGTTGACCTGATGGTGGCCTAGATAAAAAGATGAGGGATCACAAAGGATGTTACTATTCATCCTGAGGAGAACATGAATGCTGTACCAAACTTCATGACTGTCATCAAATAGTTATTGAGACGATTTAGTTGTTGTTAAATGTTAACTTCACTGTGTTAATTGAAATCCTGACCTGATGATCACAGTAGATAAAATATAAATATAAATTTCAGTGTCAAAGTGGTGGACTGACTGAATGACTGACAGTGACATCTTATAGAGTCAAGCAGCTAATGTGGCTACAACAGTAACTCAGAATTTACAGAAGCTTTCCAAGGAAATTGATGTTGCAGTAAAAACTAACATACAGACATTTATATCATTATTCAAGCTCAAGCAGCGAAACTGAAAGAACTGGAGTTACAGAAGACTGAGTCGGAGAAGCAGAAGACTGAGCTGGAGAAGCAGAAGACTGAGGTGGAGAAGCAGAAGACTGAGCTGGACAAACTAAAGCAAGAGTTTCAAGGTACTGCGTGGAGAACACTGTAGCCACCATGATGTGTAGAGAGCAATGATGGATAATACTACATCAAATCTACAAATTAAAAACAACAACAATCAAAGCTTTTACATTTATGTCGTGAATCACTTTGAGATTTTATTGTTTTAATCTCAAACTAAAAAAAAGACTGAAAGAAAAGAAGACTGAGGCTGACAAGTTAAATCAACAACTTCAAGGTTCTGTGTGGAGAACAACTGATGATGAAAGTGATTTACTTTCATCATGAAAATGAATAAATGAGAAAAAAAATCATGCAGAGGTGGGTTGAGTAGCCAAAAACTGTACTCAAGTAAAAGTACTGTTACTTCTCATGAACAGTTACTCAGGTAGAAATGAAGGTAGTCATCAAAATAACTACTTGAGTACAAAAATACTGCTTGAAAAAGTTAATTGAGTAGTTACTGAAAGAATAAATAAAAAAGAAGAAAAACACTGGCACATTTCTGTCTTATTTGAAGCAGGTCAAGCTGAAATGTTTCCAACCACAGATGTTCTTCATCAGGTAAAGAAGTGAACACACACCTGTATTTATTTTAGACACAGTAACAACTCATCAGTGGTAGGACTGATAACAGAGCTCCAGCAGACCTGGGCCCAGCTGCCTCTTAACAGAATGTGCATGAGTGCATAAAATAACAAAAGTAGTGCCTTTGTTTCCAAATGTAACAGAGTAAAAGTACACATTTTTCTCAGAAAATCTATTCAAGTAACATTAAAACTAACTGCATTAATAAGTCTGCAAAAAATACAATTTACCACTTAAAGTTACTTAAGTACATCTAACAGAGTAAATGTAACTAGTTACCGCTGAAATCAGGACAAAGAAACACTGAGTAAACTCATTACAATTCATTCTGTTGCTTATGTCTGAATTCTCCTGACCAGTTTAAGTGCTTTTTAACACAATATCTAAATGTTTAATGGCCAAAGCCAACCATGATGAAATACATGTATCTATCAAACATAGGTGTATGTGTCCACAGGTTACAGACAAATATGTCATGTTGTGACTTTTCCCCAGCACAAACAGCAGAGCTGATCTCCATTAAAGCCAGGACTAATGTCACAGAAAACCAGTTGGAGGCTCTAAAGAGAGATGGAGAAGACTGAGGACTAATCCAGCAATTCAATATTTCATTCCAGAAATGTTTCTACCGCCACTTTGAGAATGGTTCAAATGCAACAATGTTCCGCATTGGCAGTGGCTCCCCGAGCAGGACAATGTGCCTTGTTAATGAGTGATCATCACCAGCTCTTGTTCTTCCAAAGTCAGACTTTATGATCATGCTGGATTTTTTTTTTATCATCTAACCATTGATTCTGATGTCATCTCAGCCAATTAACAACCTGAGGGAGGTCACTATATCTGACTGTGTCGTTAATGTTTGAACAGGTCGGGCTGATCATTATTTGTTGCTACTCCTTTAATGACTTGTTTTTCACGTCAGGTCATTCAATGTTTACACTCTCAAACTTCAGTGAGGATGACAATGATATTGGTCTGATGCTGTCTTTCTTACCTGTCAGTGTTCTCAGCCATGAGGTGATTTTATACATGATTTTGACCTTTAATGCGCATTTTAGCAAAAAGAATGGTTCAAGTATTGAAAACTACATTCCAACATATCAGCCACAATCTGATCAGGATTAAGAGGTAAAGTGACTAACATTTATCATCTTGTGTCCGCTGGGAAACTTTAGGTCATGTCATTGATGTGGATGCTACTTGACATGCACAACCCACCTGAACACTGTTGCAGAAAAAGTATTTCCCCACACAACAACAACAACGTTCCATGTTGGCAGTGGCTCCCCAACAAATCAGAAACAAGCGCGTTGTAATGAAAACAGTGATAATTAAATATCTTTGACCATCAAGATTGTTTTCATTTGAGACACTTTTGATTAATTTCAGCACAAACAGCAGAGCTGATCTCCATCAAAGCCAGGACTAATGTCACAGAAAACCAGGTGGAGGGTCTAAAGAGAGACGAAAAAGGTGAGATTGAGAACTAAACCAGCAACTCAATATTTAAACAGTTTAGTTCTCATAATATTTGTCTAATGTAAAACCGTGTGTGATGTGAATAGCACAAAAACACTGAGAATAATAAGAACCTTTAGATAACTTCATTGTGAAACATGCTCATCGTTGCTGTAACATCAATCACGTTAAAACAAGTCTCTTTCTCTCTCAGTCAAACAGGTGGCTTTCTCAGCATCACTGTTGGCTTCAGGCTCAGAATATACTGGACCAGTTAAAACACACACTCCTCTGGTCTTCAGACACGTCGTGACAAACATTGGAAACGCCTACAACCCAAACACAGGTACTCAAAGTCATAAAATTGATACATTTGAAATTCTGACTATGTTGACATCAACCTGGTTGACAGATGTTACAGCAGTTGATTCTTCATTTAAAATGTTCCACAGGTTTTTTCACTGCACCAGTGAGAGGAGCCTACCACTTTGAGTTCTACATATTTGGCCATGGACATGCTTCACATGCTTCAGCTGCTGTGTTGGTCAAGAATGGAGAACAGATTTTTATTGCATATGCACATCAGCCGTCCTATGATGTGAACACTTCTAATGGTGTCACGTTGCTTCTAGAGGTCGGAGATGTTGTGTTTATGCGTCAGTGGACTAACACAAGGATACAGGACAGTCAAAATCATCATACCACCTTCAGTGGTCATCTGCTTTTCACCATGTGAGCAGGAAACTCCTTTTTCTTTAACTATATGAAAACCTGTCCACACTGTAGTGTGTATCACTACTTCTTGATAGATGTGTCATTTCTTTCTCTTTCATATGACAGCTGATTTACAACAACAATCAACAAACAAACAATCTTTTTGATCAGAAAAAGTTTATGAATTTTTCATTTGCACGTAATTTCTGATTTACATCAAAATGCTCAGTGATGGACAGCTAGAGAACTTGTGACATTATTTCAAACACTAGATTAGAGAAGTGAACTAATTTGTGAGAAAGATGTGGAAATGTTTGCCTTTTCTTAACTACCTGAATATGTTGACACACAGAATTATGGTATTTTGTTATGATTATAAAGGCTGGATGACAAAGGTTTGCATCAACAATCATTTGTACATATTAAACGTATTATTATTGTGTTCTTGTGCATTTGAATAAAAACATAAAGATATCATTGCATTACTGTCTGTGTCTTTTCGTCAGCACGATACATTTCTTTCTGATGAAGTATCCTCTTGTTGTGAGCAGAAGAACAAATAAATGTGTCAGTTTGCATGTACAGAATTTAAGATTCACCAAAAGTAATTTATCACTGGACAACTGTTAAACCCACTACTCAAACATAAATTGTACTTTAGTGAGGAATATATTGTGACTGAAACTGACAGTTTTGTTCTCATTATTGTACTTAAAGTCTCCAGATCATTCAGTACACACAGTAGTTATTTAGATTCATTTCAAATCTTAAATAGCTGTTGTCACAGATGTTGATGGGATTAAACCTCAATCAACAGTCACTCTGATCTATTTTCAGTTCAGTAGCTCAACACTTTGTCATATTATGACTTAATGTTTCAGCACTTGTCTTTGGTTTTGGGAAGATGAAATGGGACTCGACAACTCGTTGTTTTTAATGGGCACAAGTCTTTTAAACACATCAGCGTTACCCCGTTTAAAGCTTAGAGTATTTTTAAAAATTAAAGCAAAGAAACTGCAGTTTCTCTCCATTAGCTTCTGGAGGAACCAGTCATCGGAGGAGCCACGCTGGATGTGGAGGACGGGTCCACTCCAGGACCAGTGTTGGGGCTCAAAAAAGTAATATATTACACACTACACATTACTCTCAAAAAATAGTAATGCCTTACATTACATGATTACTTCCTGAAGAAAGTAACTAGCTACACTTCAGGTAAGTCGCACGCTGCAGCATGTTCTGCTCGTGTTGTTGGTGCTGCCATTGTTATCCCATCTCCCCTTGTGCCAAACCCCAAACAATCACTGTTCCATGTGACAGATTACAGTAATGCGTTACGTGTTACTGTAATCACATTACTGTTTTTCACCCAACACTGTCCAGGACTGAGGAGGATCCTGATGGCTGCAGGGGTCCTAACACTTAGACAGGTGGTGGAGGCGGCAGGGAGCGACCTGCAGGACGGAGAGGCCATGGTGGAGCAGCTGGGGGTGAGGTCCACCAGGTTCATACACCTGGTGCTGACCACATGGAGGAAGGCGTTAACAGAGGAGGAACTGTTTTTATAGAAGGAATATGGAGAAGGGTTGGAGGAGCCAGACCCGGAGGACCCATTCCCAGAGATTACTCTGACTGCCAACCTGGAGGGGTCCTCTGGGAAACCGTTGGACAAGACTTGGAGCTGGACCTGTACACAGCCAGTGGGAAATCTTTTTATGAACAGTGTGCTGTGTTTTTTAACAAGAAAGGACTGGAGGAGCGGGGGGACACTGTGTGAAGGGGGCGGCTGCAGACGACAGGAACAAATTAACCACGTTGGAGAAGTTTTTATAAAGCACCATCAAAGAAAAGAACTGGAGATCTAACAGGAGAATCCTACACACCATTGCTGTGAATAGTTTTGTTTCTGTTTTGAATCCCACTGAAAGAAATGAATGTCCTTTTTGTAAATCACCTGAGTTGATTTTTAAAGACTGTTTTAATCATTTTAGAGAAGAGTGGTCTTTTAATGGTTTTATTTTTGGTGCACAATATCACAAAGTGAACGCTGAGTGGCAACTTTTAAAGTTTTTAATGGGGGAAGCGAAAATGGTAATCTACATAACAAGAAGGAATAAAATGAGAGGAAAGGAAAATGTTTTAGGAAGAGTGTTTGTTGCATTAGTTACAAACTGATGAAGAGTCTGGATGTTTTTATCAAATTGTGGTGTCTTAATGATGTTGTCTGTTCTCTGGTGGAGGAAGAGTTAGTTTTTTACTCTTTTTACTCTGTAGGGGTTTTTCTTTGGAAAATGGTTTTATGATGTTTCAACTGTGAACTGAAGAAAATATTCAAATTAAGCTTGAGTGAGTTTCAAACTTTTTTTCTTGTAATGTTGTAAATAGAGTGTATTGTAGTCTATTCTAGTGTTAGTGTGTACATAGGGGTTTTGGGGTTCTTGGAGAGGTTGTGTGAGTGTTTGCAGTTGGCCGGTGGCTGCTAGTCGGCTTGCTGCACATCATGGACTTAAACAACTGACGAGGAAACAAGGCATTAAGATCGCACCGAGTTTCTCTTCTTCCGTGGAGGACTGTAGTCTGGCTGTGGGGCAGGTTGTGGGTCACAGCAGCATTAAGTCCACTGCTCGTATGAACAACACAGTGGTGATCTTTGTGGACAGCGTAGAGAAAGCTAATGCTGTGGAGGAGAATGGGATCGTCATAAACGATACGTTCGTCTCTGTTTTGTCTCCCGCTACACCTGCAAAAAAGGTCACTCTGTCAAATGTTCCTCTGTTTATAGGAGATGAAATACTAATACAGGAGTTATCCACACATGAAAAAATAGTATCTTCTATTAAGAAAGTTCCCTCAGGCTGTAAGTCACCACTACTAGAACATGTACTGTAGTATCACACATACTGAATAACAAGAGTGAAGAGTTAAACTTAGCCTTCAAGCTCAGAGTGGATAATTTTGACTATGTCATCTTTGCAGCATCTGACACAATGAGATGTTTTGGTTGTAGCAAAGAGGGACATCTCATCAGAGCGTGCCCAGAGAGGAACTCTACACCAGGACAAAGTGAAACTGAAAAGGCAGCTGCTGGAGGAAACAAAGATCAGAATGATGTCCAGCAAATGGGGAAGACAGTCAAAACTGTGTGGAGGGACAGGTAGAGTACAGCAGGACAGTCAGGTGAGTGAGGGAGGACAAGAGGATGCAGGTGGAGCACAGCAGGACAGTCAGATGTGTAAAGAAAGACAGGGGGAGCCAGGTAAAGGAAAAAAAAGTTGTAAAACAAGTAGATACTTGTGCAAATGGAGCAGCTATGGATGTAAATGAAGTTGACATGGAAGGTGATGATGAAGTCCTAATGATGCCTCATCTCAAAAGAAAAACTAGAAGTAACAGTGGAAAGTCACAGGCCAAAACTGGGTCAGTGATGATGATCAACAGGGAGGAGGACTCAGTTGCTGACAGTGGGAGTGAATCCTCTGAGTCCAAAGTGGTCGATAGTCAAAAGAGTAAAAGAGTTAAGAGTGCAGGAAAAATCAAACTGATCTTACAGAGAACAAAGAACATGAAGTGTGGAGGATTATTTCTCTGATAAGGAGCTGCTGTTTAAATCTGTCCGGCTACACTTAGTCAATAAAGGGAGAGGAGGTTTTACTGTCCAGGAGGTGTTCAGACTGAGAAGAATTCGAATGCGTATGCTCCTGTTACAGGACATGACAGAGTGCAATTTTTACAAGTTCTTAACACCGGTTTAAACAAAGTTAATGTTGAGGATTTTTTATCTTTAGGAGGGGATTTTAATTGCACTGAAAATGATTTTATCGACCAGAATCATTTAGAACCTCACAGTCCATCACAGCGCCCACTGAAGCAACTTTTACAAGAACATGTTTTAGTAGATGTGTGGAGAAGGATGAATGGCGATGAGAGACAATATTCTTGGGCTTATTTTAGAGAGAACTTAGTTTCTCTGGCTCGGTTGGACCGCTTTTATTGTTTTAAACATCATTTTAGCTAGGGATGCACCGATCTGACTTTTTCAGTCCCGATACCGATACCAATGCCTGGACTTTGTGTATCTGTCGCTACCCGATAACGATCCGATACCATTGTTAAATTAATAGAAGACCAAGAGATCCAATCCCAGCGATGGAGCCTGGGGTGAAGTGACAGCAGAGGTTCAGGAGCTCCTGCGCTCAACACCTGAAGACCAGCGACCATCCAACATCGCCGCAAGCCGGGGGAGACCGAAGCAGCAGAGGAGAGCGACAAAGCAGCCAGGCGGTGAATAGCCCGGAGGTTGTGGTGGAGGGAGGACCAACAGCTGATTGGTGAGGCTAACAACTGATGGCAGGGCAAACAGCTGATCAGTGGAGTCAGGTGTGCAGCCTTCAAAGTTAGTAATATTAAGTGCAAAGTCCTGCAAACAGGAATTCAAAACCTGAGAATAAACTAATAAAAAGGTGGTCAAACAACAACTTGTGCTCTTCCAGCATGCGACACACGTGCCGCTCACGAATGACGTAGGATGTGCTGAGACGGAGAGAAAAAAAACTGGATCAGCCCGTGGATCTGTTAATTTTTCCGATCCCCGATCCAGCTATTTTTTTTTTTTAATCAAATATTTATTTATTTCCATTCAAACACAATGCAATGATGATGTACAGTCACTGAATATACCGTTACATCA
>CAEMYA010000999.1:33168-58133 GCA_903131615.1 Diplodus sargus | reverse complement strand
CCCCACCCTATATACATAGAAAAAGAAAAAAACACTATTTCAAATCCAAAGGAAAAAAGACAAATAAAATAAAATAAAAATAGAATCAGGACACAGCAGCTAAAGGAAACAACAAAAGGAAAAAACAGAAAGCAGACAAACAGACAGAAAAGGGACTCTTGGAGCAGCTAATATAGAGCTATTGAGTGATTTAAGATGCATGAAGTGAGTGGTTCAGACACACCATGGACCACAAGCATCAGAGTGTGCCCTTCAATGCTTCAGCCATAATGAGCCACATATTTACATTCGCCTCTTTGGCCCCATTTATACGGGCTGTCGACAGCTCCATGTACGTAACATCAAGAAAGGTTAAAACCCATTGTCTGATGGACAAGGTGTGAGGGGGCTTCCAACGTACTGCGATCATTTTCTTAGCAGCTGTCAGCCCTGCCAACATTACACGTTTCTGACATACAGGGACTTGAAGTGCTGAAAGATCATTTAATAATAATACTGGTATGGTCACAGGCACTGTCTCTGAAATGAGCGCCGTCAGCTCAGCGGCCACAACCTGCCAAAATCGCGCAACGGAAGGGCATCCCACATCATGTGAAGGAAAGTGCCAGTGGTTTTCAATGTACACAGGGTGCATGAGGGATCATTGATAACTTTCATAGAATGTAGCTTGTCCCGGTCAAAATCCTGATCCAATCCGGGGACATCACCCCTCCATAACCTGTCAACTGGGAGCGTTTTGTAGGTGGCCTCAAGCAGGTATAAGTATAGAGTGGATACCATTCCCCTCACAGCTCTTTTAGTAAGAATCAGCTCATGAAGTGGATGTGTGGGCAGAGGGTGTTGCCACGGCACCCTGTATGCTTTAAGGGCTGCTTTCAGTTGTAGATAGAAAAAGAAGGAGGTTCCTGGCAGATTAAAGCTATTCTTGATGTTTCGAAAGGAGCGTAAACCATCTAAGCCCCAAAATATCACCCAAAAAATGTATCCCTCCCTTTTCCCACTGAGAGTAGGTGACCGGTCTCCCCCCGATCAGTAAACCTATGTTATGAGAAATTGGAGATTGCATGTGCCTTCTGCAAGATATATTACAAATCCTTTCCACTGAGCGCCAGAACTGGATCAGACAGGTCACAATGGGCCCGAAATGTAATTGACTCTGCCTCACAGAAATATTCGCAAATAAAACATCTGCCAAAGACCACGGGTGCACCATTCCTTCTTCCATTGTACGCCAAGAAACTGCCGTCAGAAAGCCCCTGCCTGTATTGAAAAGTTGATCATGCTGAGAAGCAATGGGCCAAGAAGATCCCAGAAGGCTGCATAAAATTCTGGTGGTATGCCGTCGAGCCCGGGTGATTTGTCCCTTTGCATACTGAGCACAGCCTTCTTAAGTTCTTCGAGAGTAATCGGTTTTGCTAAATCATTTGCCTCCTCCACTGTAAGGCGAGGTAACTTCAAACAAGCCAAAAAATTGTCACATTCGACTTTATTGAGAGATGTGTTTGATTTGTACAGGTCACTGAGCAGAGCACGCCTTTATGATCAAAGAGAGGGCTATGGGAAGCAGAGATACGCTATGAATATTTTGAAATAGTTTAGGGGATGCAAATATGTAGTCGATCCTTGAGGAAGATTTGTGTTGAGCAGAGAAAAAGGAGTAATCACTTATTGATGGGTTTGTCAAGCGCCACAAATCTGTGAGCCCCAGGCTGTTAGCCCAGGCCTGCCCCAGGCTGTTAGCCCAGTTCCGGATCCTTTGTCTCAGATTTGCCAGTCCTATCACTAGCCTCCTTCCAAACCGTGTTGAAATCTCCCCCCACAATGAACGAATAATCACTCAGCTCCAGCATACTACTTGACAAATTGTCGTAAAAAACTCTGTCAAAACAGTTTGGTGCATACACCAAAAATGAAGGCTATTTTCCTGTTACTAATTGCTATCTTAACAATTGTCAGTCTGCCCTCTGCATCAGACCAAGTGTCTTGAATTTTCATTCCAAAGCTATGTCTGGCTACGATAGCCACACCCTTGGTCTTTGTTCCAGATGTGGAGGAAGCTACCACATGACAATGTTTATCCGCAAGGCATCTAATATCAGCAGCCAGGAGATGCGTCTCCTGTAATAATGCTATGTCGATTTTCCTCCTGCGTAATAAACCCAGTGTACTAATCCTTTTGTGAGGGTTATTCAAACCGCCTGCGTTCCAACTCAGAAAATTAAGTTCAGGCATGATTTAGGGTGTTGGCCTCTGTAATCGATGCTGACAGAGACATGAAGACAGCACCTGTGACCATCTGAAAAAATGAACCCAAACAGACATATAAACAACTTAGACCAGTCGAGCCCCTATCTCTCTGCACAAAAAGAAAGTGACCACGTAATCCACAGTGTAAGCCGCTCCACATTAAAACAAATAGAAAAAAGGAAAAAAACAAAACAACAACAACAACAAAGAAGTTCAAGCCCACCCCCCACCCAGTGCAACCCCCCAAGAGCACAAGAACATGCCCTGGATATGAACCCCCCCCATTACTTGGCTCCGTGACTATAGTCGGAAATTGGGCGGCAATAGGACAGTGGTTGCAGACTAAGGTAGTGGTCTTACCATTATATGCGTCTGTACCACCAGGAGTATAGCTATAGACTACTCCATAGTGTGAGGAAATCTCTTAACGTGCAAAAACAAGGATGCTCCTCAGCTAATTCTGTGTTCTAACATTAGACTATCGATAAATCAAGTCTGCCGGGGAGTCATTGCAGTGAAACAGACCAACACTCAGGTAGATCGAGGCAGATAACATTGCACAATTACTTTGTAACAGAAGTTGCACACCTCATGACAATAACAGCAGCTCATAGTGACTGGGGATTATCTCGACTTGTGATGAGCAAAACAAAATAAATAGGTCAACTCAAGCTGTCAATAAAAACATCACAAAACCCCCAGATGCGATTGCATCATAACAAAAGGAATAAATCTGCATTTAGGAAGATACCTAGACCTGAGACTAACTAGGCACTTTAATATAAGGTCAAAAAACACCCAAAAAAAGGCAGTGAAGTGTAATGTGCATGTTACCTTGCCTCAGCATTCATTGTAATGACCACAACTCGAACAGGTGCTTAAAGTCTGAAACAATACTTGAATGTGGAAGAAAAGGGAAAGATGATCCACCGTACTCCGTTGTGCCATCCGCCACGTTGAAAAGGAAAAGCGGCTGAGAGCCAGGTGGTATGAAGGTGTGAAGGCGTGACGACTTCAGGAATGAAGGAGAAAATGTCATCTTAATAAGTCCACGGACTAACTTATTCCAGGAAGATTTTGGATGATGAGACTTCTATAAATCCATAAGCTGCGGTTTGCATCAGGACGACGATCCGGTACTGTTTATGGGTCCTCCGCCGCCTGTGAGGTACTGGCCCAGGTGTGCCAGCTGACCGACTCCACAGCCAGAGCCCGCGGTGACCTCTCGTTAGGGAGTTGAGGAAATCTTCTGCTTCTCTGGGGCTGTTGAAGACACGATAGGCCGCCCCATCTTTGACCTTCAGGGTCGCCGGATAAAGGAGAAAAAATTCAGCTCCTCTTTCTCGCGCGGCGTCCATCACCTGGGTAAATGCCTGTCGACGCTTGACTGTGTGGTTACTATAGTCAGCGGCGAATCTCACTCTCTTGCCGTCAACGGTGATTGGATCCTTCTTCGCAGCTTGGAGGATCGCCTGCTGCATCGTGTAGCGGAGGACGTTAGATATTGCACACTGTTCGATCCCTCGACCCCCTCTTTCCAGAGGTGGGAGTAAGTCGCATACGTGCAAGTCATAAGGAAGTCTCAAGTCTTAACCTTCAAGTCCCAAGCAAGTCCCAAATTAACTGTGATGAAAATAAAGCAAGTCAAGTCGAGTCATTACTATTACTCGAGCAAGTCAAGTCAAGTTATGGCTAAAGATCAAACAAGTCACAAGAAGTTTGTATGAATGTATTTTTCATATCTGTAGACACAGTAAACAGAAGAGGGTGGTTACTCAATAATATGATGTTAATGCATAGTTGATCAATTTTATATATTTTTTTCAAACCCATGAATACAGGAATAAGATTAGATTAACATCAACCCTGGGACTGCAGCATACTGCACATCCTGACAGCTGAGAATATTACTCTCAGGTATTGTTTCCCTCCCCCGCTATAAAAGGAGGCTGAGAGTCACAGACATGTCTGTTCTGTACTGAAATGTGTGTTTCTCTTCTATAAAATACATTCTACATCTCGGAGGCGACATCTTCACACATACGGCCAACTTCTCCTTTCAAACGGGGCAGAGCTCCGTGAGAAACGGTAGGAGAGACACAGACACAACACCTGAGGGAGAAGACGGTCCGTCGTGGACGTGCACGAAAAAACAAGTGCGTCGCACCGAATGTGTGCAGATACAGTGTCGTGTTGGGTTGTGAGCGCGCACAATGCGCGTCTACATTTAACATAATGGCTTTGTGCGCACTGAAGATGCTACATCTGAAACACACACACGCTTTAACCAAGACGGCGGCCAAAATCACCTACGGATGAAATAATCTTTGAATCCAAATGTGATAATTATGGGAGCTCCCTCCACACTGCCTCTCCTCCTCTGATCCTATCGGCCACAGTGCCACTCTGGCACGCAGCACGTCATAAGGTGGCAGAGGGCAAAGTATCAAAAACGAAACTAACGTCTCAATATGCGCAAAAAAGAAAGAAAGAAAAGCCAAGACTTTCGAGTCATCTGTGTCAAGTCTAAGTCAAGTCTCAAGTTATGAATGCCAAGTCAAAGTCAAGTCGAGTCTTTCATCGGTGTTAGTCAAGTAAGTCTCAAGTCCTCAAATTTGCGACTCGAGTCCGACTCGAGTCAAGTCATGTGACTCGAGTCCCCCACCTCTGCCTCTTTCAAACCGATGACAGGAACGTTGCAGCGTCTGCTCCTGTCCTCCATGTCCGCCAGTTTAAGTTCAAGCGTATGCAGCACAGACTCGTGGTTAGCCACTGCTCTCGAGTTTTCTTTGACAGTGTTCTTCAGAGCCGAAATTTCTGCTTTCACTACTCCAATACTCGTCGAGAGCGAGGCCAGATCAGACTGAATCGCGTTCAATTTATCCTCTGTGCCTTTACCCATTTCATGAAGTTGAGCGAACCGAGGCTCAAGATATTCACGTTGTCTCTCCATTAGCGTGTCTGCAATAGCATTCAGTTCAGTAGCACGAATTCCTTTGTTTGACTTCGCGGAGGCACCGCCTGCACTGTTCTTCTTCCCAGATTCAGTCATTTTTGCCCCAAATGATTAAAAGCGCCACGAATAACAGCATAAAGAATGACTTGAAAGGATAGACTAGTCAAAAACGGGGAGAATGGGGGAAGCGCAAACAGCCTAAGCCGCCATTTTATCCAGCCGGTCACGTGACCTCCCCCGATCCAGCTATTTTGTCAATATCTGGGCCAATATCCAATCTTAATATCTGATCGGTGCACCCCTAATTTTAGCATCTTAAAGAAGTGTAAAATGCTGCCGGTTGGTTTTACGGATCGCTCCCTGTTTTTTTGTAATGTTTTAATCAACAACCTAAAACCTAAAAGTGCATATTGGCACTTTAACACAGCTTTATTGTGTGATGCTAATTTGAAGGATGTTTTTAGGTTGTTTTGGGCAGCCTTTAAGAACAGAAAGGAGGATTCTAACTCTTTGAGGCAGTGGTGGGATTGTGGGAAAGTGAAAATAAAGCAGCTCTGTCAGCTGTACAACCTCAACGTCACTTGGGACATTATCAGGTCAATGAACGATCTGGAGACTGAAATTGTGGAACTACAGAGTTTAGCAGAGTCCACTGAAAAGTACCAGAAGACATTAATGCTGTGTTGGAGGAACCACTGGGTCCACGGGAATTCTTCACGGCTCTGCAGGACATGGATGGGGGAAAAAAACCCAGTATTGATGGGATTTCAGTGGAGTTCTATAAAGAGTTCTGGAAGGACATGGGTGAAGATCTTTCAGCAGTTTTAATGAGAGTTTTAAAGACATGTTGCTCCTGCTAAGTTGCAGGAGAGCAGTTTAACTCTTTCACCAAAAAAAGGAGATCTGCAAGAGATCAAGAACTGGCGTCCTGTATCTCCTCTTTGTTCTGACTATAAAATCCTGTCCAAAGTGTCGGCCAACAGACTGAAGAAGATGATGGAATATGTAGTTCATGAGGACCAGACCTACTGTGTGCCTGGTAGGTCTATTCTGGACAATGTGTCCTTAATTCGAGATGTTTTGGAAATCTCAAGGTATTAAAACTGGCCTCATTTCTCTAGACCAGGAAAAGGCTTTTGACTGGGTTGAGGACCTTTACCTCTGGAAGACTTTGGAGAGTTTTAGCCTCAGCCCAGGTCTCATAGCTATGATCAAGGTATTGTACGAGGATGCTGAGAGTGTACTGAAGATTAATGGAGGTCTTAGTGCCCATTTTTAAGTGTGCTGGGGGGTAAGACAGGGCTGCTCTCTCTCAGGGATGTTGTATTCATTGTCTATTGAACCTTTATTACACAAAATAAGGGCAAATATTGAAGGTCTGATTTTAAAGGATTTTAACAGAAGCCAGTAAACTGGACAAAGAGTAAAGCACTGGCAACTGGGAGTTCGGGGAGGAGTATGCCCAGTCTACCGGGGGGCTTAACATGGAGGAAGGATGGTTTTAAATATCTCGGTGTGTATGTTGCAACGAGACCATAGTCCAGAAAAACTGGGAGGGAGTAGAGGAGAAAATAGAAGGAAGGCTTGTGAAATGGAAACTGTCCTTCAGAGGCAGAGTGCTGGTCATAAATAACTTGGTGGCTTCTGCTCTGTGGCATCAGCTGGCCTGCATGGTTCCACCTAAAGGCCTAACACAAAGGCTACAGGCCATACTAGTAGACTTTTTCTGGGATCGATTACATTGGGTGCCCCAGCGTGTTGTTTTTACCAAAGGAAGAAGGGGGACATGGTCTGATACACATAGAAAGCAGAGTAACAACCTTCAGACTGCAGTTTGTTCAAAAGTTTCTTTTAGCTCCGAAAAAAGTTGTGTGGAGGGACGTGGCAAGCTACATTTTAAAGAGGACAAATGGTCTGAGTTTAGACACTGCACTGTTTTTAATGGATTTAAAAAAATTTTTAATGTGTGTGGATTACCTCCTTTTAGAGTTCTCAATGGGTCGGGCCGGCCCGACAAACCCAACCGGACCCGCAGGTTCGGGTCGGGTTTGGGCCGAAAAATTACGCAAATGAGCCGGGTCGGGCCGGGCCTCTGGCTTCCTTTTTTATAAAACACATTTCCTAAAACACATTTCTTGCAGGTTGTAAATTATATATTGTTTGTTGTGAATCATCGCTGTTCACGTGTGGAGAAGAGTAAGTCTGGCTGCCTGCTTCAAGGGGAGGAGCAGACGCAGAACTGACGCCGCTGCGTGACGTATACTCACCCCTATAGCCTGGCTGGAGAAGATGGAATTGGCTAAAAGTAAACTTGCCTCAGGCGAATTCACCCTTGCTTTTCGAGGAGTGGGGAAATCGTCTGTTTCTGTCTCTCCGGATATATTTACCCACTGGTTGAAGCGCGGTGTCTTCTTTGCAGCGGGAGCGGGTGCTGCTGCTGACGTTGACGCAGCACCTGTCTCCTGGCTCGCGACACCTTTCCGTCTGCTGTCTGTCTGATCATGATAACAAGTGTATGAAGAAAACAATGCAGGCACGCGGGGGGTCGGGTTCGGGCAGACAATTCATGCTGGTGTGTCGGGCTGCGTAGCGCTCGGGCTTGAAAACCTGCGGGCCGGGTCGGGTCGGGTCGGGTTGTAATTTTCAAGCCCGTTGAGAACTCTACCTCCTTTGCAGTCATTGCAGTCATTGCAGCGAATGCTTTTATTTCTGTGATCAACCCCACTGTTTTAAGTAAATGTCCATTTTGTGAGGGAGGAAAGACAGTGTTTCATTGTTTTTATGAGTGCAAAAGACAAAGTAAGTTGACATACACAATTACTGCATCAACACCTGCATATCAAAGACTCAATTAATGTTTTTATCCTGATTGTCAAAGCTGGATGACAAAAACTAACACCAATAATTGTCTGTACATATTAAATGTTATTGTTATTGGCTTTTTTCACATTTCAATACAAGCATAAACATGTCAGTGCAGTACTGTCTGTGGACCTTTTTTCAAAACATTGTTTCGGAATGAATTATCTTCTTATTGTTGGCAGACAACAAAATAAATGTTTCACGTCTGTTTGGAAGTATGAAATGTACGTTTGACCAAAAGTATTCATGCCCTTCACCTCCTCTGCAGTCTCTCTCTCTCTCCCTCTCTCTCTGTATGTGTGTGGGTGGATGCCTTAGTGGAGACAGGTGGACCTGGGTGGAGCCACATCAGCTGCATCCTGTCCTATAAATAAGAATCATACAAAGACTCAGCTCTGCCATATCCACCTCGCTAGATCGTAGTACCTGCTCATTCCTTCTGCTCGGCTCAGTCCCATCCTCCTCAGCCCTGTTTATCTGCTCTGTGTCTCTGTTCATTCACATTGAACTTTTGAGAAGCTGTTGTCACAGATGTTTATGAGATTAAAGCTGATCAACAGCCACTCTGATCCATTTTCAGTAGAGAAGTTCTACACTTGTCATATTATGACTTTATGACTTTGCACTTGTCTGTCAGTGGATGTTGTTGTTAAATGTGTTGTTGTTCTTCCAAAGTCAGACTTTGTTATCGTGCTGGATTTATTGAGGAAGCAAAGAGAGAAAAATGTTCTTCATTACTCATCTAACATGTTTCTGATGTTATCTCAGCCAATTAACAACCTGAGGGAGGCCACTACATCTGACTGTGTTGTTAATGTTTGAACAGGTCGGGCTGATCAGGTTTTGTTTGTTACTCCTTTAAGGACTTGTTTTTCATGTCAGGTCATTCAATGTTTACACTCTCAAACTTCAGTTAGGTAGTATTTCACCACTCAACAACAACAACAACATTCCACGTTGGCAGTGGCTTCTCGAACAGGACAATGTGCCGTGTTACAAACTGCACAGGGATGGCCCGAGAAACATGACAAAGTATTGAACGTGTCGACTTGGACTCCAAGTTTCCCAGATCCCAGTCCAATCCAGCATCCATGGTCTGAGAACGAACAAGTCCGATCATACTTGTTCTGCAACAGTGTTCTGGTGGGTGGTGCACGTCAAGTAGCATCCACATGAATATCAGGACCCAAGGTCTCCCAGAACATTTCATTGTAACAAAGTGATCAATGTTTTTCACTTCACCTATTAGTCTTTTTAATATTCTGACTGATGGGTGTACATGTTCTAATGAATCATTTATGTTTGTGTGCTGTGTTTTCAGTGTTCTGATGACATGCTCCATGTGATCAGTGTTATCAAACTGATGTCCTGCACGTGTCTGTTTTCTGGTCATTTCTGGTAATGATTGATCAGCATCAGACACTATTTAAGGCTGAGATGAACACAGAAACTACACAGTAGAACTGAACAGACGGTCACTTTGAGAATGGAGATGACAATGTGTTTTCCTCTGTTGCTGCTGATCTGCTCCCTCTGCACGGCTCAGCTTCAAACAGAGTCTGACAACCACATTATTCCACCTGGAGATCAAACTGAAGCTGAGAGAAGAGAACCAACAAATGCTGCTGACCAACAACAGAGATGTACACAAGACATCCATGCTGTGCTGAGAGAGATGAGCGCCTCGTTGGCTGAACAGAGGCTGGAGATAAGGATCTTACAGAGAGAGAATGAAGGTGGTGTATCATTTTTTTTTTAACAATATGACTCGTAGACAAAGATGAGTCAAAGAAAAGCTTCTAAATATCAGCAGTTTGTCAGCTTAGCAACAGCAACAACATTTGAGATGGCGAGATTTGTGACAGTCAGGCCACCAGGTTTTGAGGTACACATTTTGGTAGTACAATAGAACTATTAAAAACATGAGTTTTATGATGAGTGGACTAATGTTTTTTGAGTTATGGCCAATTCATTCTAAGACCTGCTCTTTCCAAGGGTATTTAGAGTGAAATCAACCATGTTGTTTGACATTTGTATAGTTACAACTAATTTGGTGTTGATTGATTCAAATTTGAAAAAGAAGACGTCACTTTAATGTTTCAGTTATGCTAACTAGAGCAAAATCCATCATGGCTGCTCCACATGCTCCTGGAGACTTTTTACAAACAGCACTTTGAGCTGCACTTAGTGGACTGAGTGTCCAATTTCAAGTCAGCTGGACTTACTGTTTTGTTGTTATGGCCTAGCAAAAATTGCATTAATAATAGCAACACTATGTGACCAATTTGGTTTATATTGCACCTCAGGCCAAGTTTCATGTTTCAACTCATGGGACTTTGATCGATGACACAAGACAAATAATTTTGAACTGGAACAAAAACAATATATTTGGCTTGAACCCAAATTAGTACTAACAAAATGTACAGCAAAGGTTGATATGAGCATTATTTAGCCTTATAGATGAAAAGTTAGATGATAGTTGTAAGGACACTTACGTTACACCCCGCCTTTCCCAAACCCTGCTGTTCTGGACATGGACTTCAATTCATCGGAATGAATCGTAAGACCCCGCTATTCCCAAAAGGCTATTGGGGAAACCCCTCCATTCCGAAATCCCCCCACTCCGAACTAACCCTAACCTTAATCCACTTCAGAATTGTGCGAGTGCAGCTGGAAGTATGGATTTCAGCACCACAGATAGCGGTGTTTATTTTCGGAACAGCAGTGTTTTGGAATGGAGGGGTTTTGCAATGGAGGTGTGTCGGTAGGCCTGGGCGATAAACTGAAAATTTACCGATACCGAAATTTACGACAATAACCGACGTCATTTTGGCCATGATGGTATATTCGGTGTCATAGGCGTACCATCCACTAGGGACAGGGGGACACGTTAGGTCCACTTGATTAATCTACCCGGCGTATGTGCTTATTTTACATTAATTTGATGGAAAACTCCGCCCCCAAATGCAACACCATCTATGCCAGGTTAGTAATCAAGTGAACCCACTCTCGCTGTGAGTCGCGGACAGTTTGGGTAATAATGCTGCGTTTAAAGGCTGCAACAGGTCACTGTCTTCTGCCGGGCCGGTCCATTAATCAAACAATTGTGTTTTATTTTTTAATAACTCAAAGTAATGACTGTATTTCCAGCTAGAAAACGCGCATCTCTCTCCTCCCTCCATTGTTGTTTGCATTTGTGTCTCTGCGTGGTCTGACACGTGAGTGACCTCATGCTGAGAAACGTGACTTCTCGCGTATGTGTCGTCACTCCCCGAGACGCAAGAAGAAAGCAAAAATATATATTTTTACTAAGGAAAATGACATAGTAACGCGTTACCGGCATCACTGATTGTGTAGTTTAAGTGCAACATGGAGTATGAAGATGTAAAGAAAAAAATAAAAACAGTAGAATTACCTTTGAGGAAGTGTGGAGGAAAGTCGGAGGTGTGGACCCATTTTAAACAAGTCGTGGGCTGTGATAATAACATGTGTCGGCTTTGTCAAGTGCATTAAGTGCGACACCTGTTGCATTATTCATTAAGATTTCTGTGGTTCAAACAACTCACAATTGTAGTAGAGAACGTCAGTTATAACAGCCCACGTATTAAACAGTTGTCGGGTTTAAATCGGTCTCGGGCTCATGATTACATTCAGTGTGTCGGGCCGGGCTCGGACACGACGTGCATGGGCTCGGGTCGGGCTTGATTCTAAGCTCTACTTGGGTCCAGCCGCGACTTTACTGAGGTTCACCCAGTGTGAGCAGCAGGAGGACGGTCAGCTCACCTCCCTGAATATGGCACTGAATTGCTTACTGATTTAGGGACTGTCATCAAATTACTTAGCATAAATATATTGATACAAAATAATTGCAGTTCTTTCAATATCTTCCATGTCATTGGGCCCAGTGACTCCAGCAGCAGATTGTATTAGTAAACTGGACGAATGAGACACAGCTATGTTTATTGTACTTTAGTGCTTCCTCTATTTTATATGAAAATTAATATACAGAAATCTTGATTTTTCTCAATAGCTTCCATGTCATGTGACCCACTGACTTCTGAAACAGATTCTGTGTCTATCAAAAATATATAATGATAAAGAAAATAATGGTAACAAAAAGTTCTCTAATGCTCAAGAGGTTGACATATTATCAAGCAGCATTGTCAACTTCTCCACTATTTTGTCACATGTCTTAGATTCTGATTCTGAAGTCCTCAAAGTGTTTATTTATTTACATCCAACCTCTTCCACCACCTGCAGCACAACCACGTGATTCAAGAAATAAAAAAAGCGAGAAGCTTAAAATTTGTTTATAAGAGACTGTATATTTTATACTTTTAAACTTATTCAGTTGTTGTCATTTCAAGTAATCTGTGCTTTTCAGTCGTTCTTAACTACTAAATAAATAGTCCTTTAAAGTGGCATTTCTGTAAATACGCAGGATTTTTGTTCCTTTTTTTGGGGGGGGGTTACTTATCGTTCATTTATCGTTATCGAGGTGAGTTGCTCAATATATCGTGATATTGATCTGAGGCCATATCGCCCAGCCCTATGTGTCGGAATTGAAGGCTGTCCCCCTTAAAAACACAAATGTCAAAATCAGTGTGGAGTTTATTGAAATTTTAAACTGATGATGGCTGCAGATGAAATATCAGAAGATCAGGCAAATTCTTACAATCCATCCTGTGGTGAACATGTCTGTCATGCTGATCTGTCCAGTCGTTGTGACAACATGTGACTGAGCAAAAAAATGTTTCTGGCTGATGGCAGAACAATTAACCCACTGGGGACCAAAATTTCTGTACAAAATGTCCCTGATAAAACAGTTGTGAAGATATTTTGGTCTGGGCCAGAGTGGTTGAATCACTAACAGTGTCATCACATAGAGTCATGCATTTTTTGTGGCTACAAAAGTAAATGAACACTTTTCAAGTTTCTCAAGAAAAGTGATCATTCAGTACATAAAAACTAACAGACATTTATTTCTTTAATCAAGTGCAAGGAGCTAAACTGAGAGTACTGGAGTTACAGAAGACTGAGATGGACAAACAACTTCAAGGTACTGTGTAGAGAGCAATGACAAATACTATTCTATGGAATTTACAAAGAACAATATTATATGTCCATAATGTTTTTTATATTATTTTAAGCACAAAAAGCTAAACTGAAGGTACTGGAGTTACAGAAGACTGAAGTTGACACGTTGACTCTTTTCCAGCACAAACAGCAGAGCTGATCTCCATTAAAGCCAGGACTAATGTCACAGAAAACCAGGTGGAGGCTCTAAATAGAGACGGAGAAGGTAAGACTGAGAACTATACCAGCAATTAAATATTAAAACAGTTTAGTTCTCATAATATTTGTCTAATGTAAAACCTTATCTGATGTGAATAGCACAAAAACACTGAGAATAAAATGTGCCTTTAGATGTCTTAATTGTGAAACATGCTCATCGTTGCTGTAACATCAGTCACTTTAAAACAAGTATGTTTCTCTCTCAGTCAAACAGGTGGCTTTCTCAGCTTCACTGTTGGCTTCAGGCGGTGCAGATATTGGACCATTTAACACACACACTCTTCTGGTCTTCAGATACGTTGTAACAAACATTGGAAATGCTTACACCCCAAACACAGGTACTCAAATTCAGAAAATTAAATAATATATTGAATTGTTGGCTATGTCGACATCAACCTGGTTGACAGATGTTGCAGCAGTTGATTCTTCATTTAAAATGTCCCACAGGATTTTTCACTGCACCAGTGAGAGGAGCCTACCACTTTGAGTTCCACATATATGGACATGGACACGCTTCACATCCTTCAGCTGCTGGGTTGGTCAAGAATGGAGAACATATTTTTATTGCATATGTACATCAGCCGTCCTATAGTGTGAACCCTTCTAATGGTGTCACATTGCTTCTAGAGGTCGGAGATGTTGTGTTTATGCGTCAGTCGGGTAACACAAGGATATATGACAATGAAAGTCATCATACCACCTTCAGTGGTCATCTGATTTTCACCATGTGAGCAGGAAACTCCTTTTCCTTTAACTATATGAAAACCTGCCCACACTGTAGTGTGTATCACTACTTCTTGATAGATGTGTCATTTCTTTCTCTTTATGTTCTTGTGCATTTGAATAAAAACAATATCATTGCATTACTGTCTGTGTATTTTCTTCAACACGATACTTTTCTTTCAGATGAAATATCCTCTTATTGTGAGCAGAAGAACAAATAAATGTGTCTTATCAGTTTGGGGATGAGGGTATTTAGAAATTTCAACAAACACGTTGTGTTGTTGCTCTTCAAGAGTCAGACTTTAAAACCGCGCTGGATTTATTCAGTAAGCAAAGAGAGAAAACTCTCATCTGTAATGAGTCATCTGATCTCAGCTGATTAACATTCTGAAGGAGGTCACTACATCTGACTGTGTCATTAATGTTTGACCAGGTCGAGATGATAATCTTTTGCTTTCTACTCCTTCAATGACTTGTTGTTTTTTCACAAAATAATGATGTTCAATGTTTACACACTTCAACTTTATTGACATTGACAATTATATTGATCTGATGCTGTCTTTCTCTGTCTTTATCAGCAATGATGTGACTGTAAACCGATTTCAATTTTTGGAGTAAATTAAATGTGTTGGTAACTCCTAAAATGACACAGTGAGATTTTCTGTGTTACTGACATACACAACACTGAGACAGATATCATAACAAACTCTTTGAATTTTGGTGAACTGATTATTCAAGTACTGGGAGCTACATTCATGTTTGAGTGCTGTGTTTTCAGTGTTGTTTTCCTGACAACGTGCTCAACATAATCAGTGTTATCAACAAAATCTGCTGCACACGTCTCATATAATATTTCTGGTAATGATTGATCAGCATCAGACACTATTTAAGGTTGAGATGAACACAGAAACTACACAGTAGAACTGAACGGACGGTCACTGAGAATGGAGATGACAATGTGTTTTCCTCTGTTGCTGCTGATCTGCTCTCTCTGCATGGCTCAACTTCAAACAGAGTCTGACAACCAAATTACTCCACTTGGAGATCAAACTGAAGCTGAGAGAAGAGAACCAACAAATGCTGCTGACCAACAACAGAGATGTACACAAGACATCCACGCTGTGCTGAGAGAGATGAGCGCCTCGTTGGCTGAACAGAGGGTGGAGATGAGGCACTTACAGAGAGAGAATGAAGGTAGAGTATGACCTTTTTAACAATATGACTTGCAGACAGAGATGAGTCAAAAAGAAGATTCTGTTAAACTTGATAGAGTTCTTCTAAATAAATAGTGTGTCCGCTTAGCAACAGCAAGAACAGTTTTGGCCAGATTTGTATAATGTTGTAACACTGAACTGTTTTGCAGTACCTGCAGGTAAAGATGAGTCAAAGAAAAGCTCCTGGGTACGGAAGCCCTAAACGGGCATGCATTCATATGTTTTATTTCCTCTTTTTTCCTCGAGATTTTGTGATAATGAAACTTTGTCTTCCCGAGATAACGTTATAATTAATTAGAGATCTCGAGAAAACAAAACGATAGTGTAGTATATTAAATCACTGCAGGGAACATCATTCAGTGTAGCAATGTCAGAGGAGCAGGAGCATATCCATCACCGCGTCACATATCTATTCAATCAAGGCCCGACACAGGCTGACATAGCATTATGCCTTGCTATTACAGATAATATACACATTAATGTGCGCAATCTAAATGAGCCTGATGTCGTTGTTGTAGCATCCCCAGCTGGATGATGGTCAGACTCTCTACTGATGGTCCAAAGTGTTTATGACAGGAACCTTGTACAATCGAACACACCTTCGAACACACTGTAAGAGCTTGTACCCTTTATCAACCAGGTGCTCAGTAAATAATTTTCATCACGTTCAGCAAAAAACATGCCGGCACACTTCCAACACGCAGACACTCACGATTTACAAGAACATGGATGTTTTAGGTTCACAGTGAGACGCTTTCAAAATAAAAGTCCTGCAATAGGGTCTAATCTCTCTATAAAAGCAAGGAATCTCTGTCTGTCTGTCTGTGTGTGTGTGTATGTGTGTGTTCCTCAAATATCTCTGTGGATCAGGATCAGACTGACCTGAGAGTTTCAACATGGCTGCTGCTTGGTTTAATGGTGTGCAACTTCGCATTTGTTTGGACTACAATGATACCGTGAATAAATTATTTCATAAATGCTTTACAAATTCCGCGAGCATTGTCCACCGGAGCCACCACAGTCACGTGCACACCAGAGCCAATCACTGCAGAGCTCAACCCCACGACATACCTCAAGAAACAAGCAGATTTATACCTGCAGCGGTGCGAGCTGGACCGGGATTTCGCCGACGGTTCGGTCCAGTTCTGTTCTGTGCATCTAAACTGACTGTAGTGGATTAATGAGACTTAACGAGTCCGGACCGAGTCTGTTTGGGTCTGAGGAAATCCGGAGACGCGCGGACAACAAAGTGGAATCGGAATCTGTGGATGTTCGTGTGTAGCTAGCTGCTAGCCCACCGACACGGCCCACCTCCTGAGTCGATGGACCGGATGCACTGGCACGTCCAAAACCGGACTTAGGGTAAATAATGTCTGCCACGCTTTTTCGCGAACATTGCCGTCACATTTGCTTTGTGTCTGGTACAGGAAGAAACGGTAAAAACAGGCTTTTGTCACGAAAGTGTCCAAGCAGCAAGTTTGGTTGCTGAGGAACAGGCGGAAGTTGTGGGAGGGACGTCAGCGGATGAGTGACAGCAGCAGTGACGTGTTGGAGACAGCCACAGAGATAGCGAGTTTTGAGAGTTGAGAGATTCGTGACATATAGCATGTTTGGAGTGTATAGTGAGTGTGTTATAGTGTTTAGTGTGTAGGGTAGTCGTTTTTTTGTGTTGTGAGTCAAAACAAGGAGGAGACTGCTGAATGTGGAACAGGCAGAAATGAGCTGAGCCCTGAGCCTGAGGCATTGCCTTCATTTAAATGTAAATAGTTACACATAACTTTGTAAATTTCAAAAACTTATACACAAATTTAGCAAACAACAATTTATATATGCATTATAACAAAAACAGCCAATTATATCCCTGACATCACACCTTCAAACACAACCTCATTTGGCCATCCATGAAAAAGCTACTTAACCTCCCACTTTTCTATAGGAATACATGCTTCCTACGGGCATTGCACTAGTATAATTAATTAAATAATAACCTGGCTTCCAAGAACATCAGTAAACTAAATGAAAACAAGATATTCTTATAAACAACCGTGGCTCAGGTGGTAGAGCTGTCAGGCCTGGCAAAATGAGGACTCAGATGCAGTCAGAGAACGAGTTCGACAGGCTTTATTTCTGATATTCACTTGTACCTTCTTCAGAAGGAGTGATAACCAAGAAGGCTACAAACTCTACCTCGTCTGCTTAGACAGAGGAATAGAATAAGAAAACAAATGAAAGAAACACGGAATGAGAAACAGAAAATCTCTCCAGAAGGAGGAACAAGCAGAAGCAAAAAACTACACTGATCTGAGAACAGACTAAACTATGAAATGTAACACCAACAGAAAATCACTCTTCAACGAGGAGAAGGACAAAAGGCTATACAAGTATCTATGCTACACTGAGCTGAGAAACATACAAATTAAAGCGCTCCACCAGGAGGAAAAAACAAAACAAATGCTATGAAACTATCTAGAAAACAAAAAAGGTTCACACTGACCAAAAAACGTTATCAAAATCAAAATCACTCTTCTTCAGAGGCATACAAGGAAACAGAAAAACAAGCGAGGCAATACTTATCAACAAGACTGTGGCAAGGCTGTGAAAGGCTGGAGATTCATGACACGACGAAATACTCTGGCGACGAGACAGGGGAAGACAAAGACAATATATACACCAGGGAAGGGAGCACAGGTGGACACAATCAGGGATTACGGGAGACGTCAGACCGGTGACACAAGAGGAAGGGCAAGTGACCTGAAACGAGAGGGAAGTTACTTTTCAAAATAAAACATGAAGTTCACAAGACAAAAAACCCAAGACAGGACATTCCTCACCGCAGTGTGACAAGAGCGGGTCGGCGGTTCGATCCCCGCTCGGCCAACTGCATCATGGTCGTTGTGTCCGTGGGCAAGACACTTCACCCACCTTGCCTCATGTGAATGTGTATGACTGCTGTATGTTTGAGGCGGTGGTCGGAGGGGCCGTAGGCGCTGAATGGCAGCCGCGCTGAATGGCAGCCACGCTTCCGTCAGCGCTATCGTAGTTTACCACCACCAGTATGACTGTTTGTGAATGAGCGACTTTGGGTCATTGAAAAGCGCTATATAAATCAAGTGAAATTAAAGTTCATTTACGGTCGTTACACTGACTGACTCACACACACACTCTTAATTATATTGTTATAACGGGATCTCAAGAAAATGATCCCGTTATCTATGGCCGTTTAGGGCCTCCGTACATGGGAGACTTGGACTGATTAAGATGTTGACCTGATGGTGGCCTAGATCAAAATATGAGGGACGACAGAGTAGGGCTGGGCGATATGGCCTCAGATCAATATCACAATATATTGAGCAACTCACCTCGATAACGATATATGAACGATAAGTAACCCCCCCCCAAAAAAAGGAACAAAAATCCTGCGTATTTACAGAAATGCCACTCTAAAGGACTGTTTATTTAGTAGTTAAGAACAACTGAAAAGCACAGACTACTTGAAATGACAACTGAAAATGTGACAAAATAGTGGAGAAGTTGACAATGCTGCTTGATAATATGTCAACCTCTTGAGCATTAGAGAACTTTTTGTTACCATTATTTTCTTTATCATTATATATTTTTGATAGACACAGAATCTGTTTCAGAAGTCAGTGGGTCACATGACATGGAAGCTATTGAGAAAAATCAAGATTTCAGCATATTAATATTCATATAAAATAGAGGAAGCACTAAAGTACAATAAACATAGCTGTGTCTCATTCGTCCAGTTTACTAATACAATCTGCTGCTGTAGTCACTGGGCCCATTTACATGGAAGATATTGAAAGAACTGCAATTATTTTGTATTAATATATTTATGCTAAGTAATTTGATGACAGTCCCTAAATCAGTCAGCGATTCAGTGCCATATTCAGGGAGGTGAGCTGACCGTCCTCCTGCTGCTCACACTGGGTGAACCTCAGTAAAGTCGCGGCTGGACCCAAGTAGAGCTAAGAATCAAGCCCGACCTGAGCCCATGCACGTCGTGTCCGAGCCCGGCCCGACACACTGAATGTAATCATGAGCCCGAGACCGATTTAAACCCGACAACTGTTTAATACAGTTCGGGGCAGCTGTAGCTCAGTGGGTAGAGCTGGTAGACTAGTGACCAGAAGGTTGCTGGTTCGAATTCCGGTTCCCCGGGGCGGGCCTGAGCTACATGTCGAAGTATCCTTGCCACAGCCACTCCATCAGTAAGGGTCCTGCGATGAGCTGGCGACTCATCCAGGGTGAACCCTGGCCTACGCCCAATGAGTAGACTGGATTTGGCCCCAGTAAGCCCCGCAACCCCTTAAGGGGAAGTAAGCGGCAACATCCCGCGACCCTCACGGATAAGCGGAACGAAAACGGAACGGAACTGTTTAATACGTGGGCTGTTATAACTGACGTTCTCTACTACAATTGTGAGTTGTTTGAACCACAGAAATCTTAATGAATAATGCAACAAGTGTTGCACTTAATGCACTTGACAAAGCCGACACATGTTATTATCACAGCCCACGACTTGTTTAAAATGGGTCCACACCTCCGACTTTCCTCCACACTTCCTCAAAGTTAATTCTACTGTTTTTATTTTGTTTCTTTACATCTTCATGCTCCATGTTGCACTTAAACTACACAATCAGTGATGCCGGTAATGCGTTACTATGTAATTTTCCTTAGTAAAAACATATATTTTTGCTCTCTTCTTGCGTCTCGGGGCGTGACGTCACATACGCGAGAAGTCACGTTTCTCAGCATGAGGTCACTCACGTGTCAGACCACGCAGAGACACAAATGCAAACAACAATGGAGGGAGGAGAGAGATGCTCGTTTTCTAGCTGGAAATACAGTCATTACTTTGAGTTATTAAAAAATAAAACACAATTGTTTGATCAATGGACCGGCCTGGCAGAAGACAGTGACCTGTTGCAGCCTTTGAACGCAGCATTATTACCCAAACTGTCCGCGACTCACAGCGAGAGTGGGTTCACTTGATTACTAACCTGGCATAGCTGGTGTTGCATTGGGGGGGCGGAGTTTTCCATCAAATTAATGTAGAATAAGCACATACGCGGGGTAGATTAATCAAGTGGACCTAACGTGTCCTCCTGTCCCTAGTGGATGGTACGCCTATGACACCGAATATACCGTCATGGCCAAAATGACGTCGGTTATTGTCGTAAATTTCGGTATCGGTAAATTTTTGGTTTATCGCCCAGGCCTACGACAGAGGCTGTTACTATCGACAAAATAAATACATCTACAAATTCAATACAAATATATTTAACACGCCTGTACACTTATGTTGCATATGACTGTGATGGTTTTTATATTGTTTGAAGTGCAAGCAGCAAAACTGAACGAACAGAAGACTGAAGTGGAGAAGCAGAAGACTGAGATGGAGAAGCAGAAGACTGAGATGGAGAAGCTAAAACAACAACTGCAAGGTACTGTGTGGAGAACATCACGGCTCTAATAATGAAAGGCAATTATAATAATGTTTCATGAACTGAAATGAATCATATATTCAAACATATATAACACAAGTAAGTGTTTTTGCTAAGATAATATCTAAATGTTCAATGACCAAAGCAAACCTTGATAAAGACACTGATTTTAATGATCAAATGTTTTCAACAGAGACAAATCTGTTATGTCACTTTTTTCCAGCACAAACAGTAAAGCAGATCTCTATTAACGGCAGGACGAATGTCACTGAAAAACAAAGGCTCTAAAGAGAGATGGAGATAATAAGACAGCAAACTAATCTAGAAAGTCAACATCTTAGGTTTAATTCTAGATTTTAATACGCATATCGAGGCACAAGGCAGCAACTCAAGTGCGAGCATCAGCAGGAATTTGACCACATCATCAGATTTGGAGAATGTGTGAAAAGATGTGACTTCCTTGGTCCACCATGTGATGCAATAGGACACTTACTGATTTCATGTTAAGTAGAAGTACTGTGTATCAAGACAAGACAGCATCATGAAAGTTTTATGTCAATGACTGTTAGAAAATGCCTTATTCCTGTTGTCAGATGGAGCAGCCTGCTAATTGGCATTGAAGTTAAATGTGACTTTTGGGACAGATTTGACCATTTACACAGAAGTTATTGCTACGTCCTTTTCATGGTAATGATTCTTTGTCACTGAATCGATGTCCAAGGAGAAATCCGAATCTTGACTATATACCGCCATCAAGGCAATTATTATTTCTAAAATTGAGGGGTGTTGTTAGCGTAACTGAATATTGGCATGTAAATGTGCTCAGAACAAGACAATTATCAAACGTGAAGTTTGGTGCTGATTCAATCATGTACAATCGAGATACAACAACACCCTGTTTTATGCAGAATCATTGATATCTGCCACATCACAGCGTTCAAAGAAACTTAAGTATTTAATCCATTCATTTATTTATTATTTAAGGTGTTTGTGATATAAATTGGCCAAAACTTGAAGTTGATAAGGTTAAAGCTATAGGAAGATTTTGTTAAAATACAACATGTGCAAATTGCTAAAAATGAGCAGTAGAAATCACAATGGCTGACTTCCTGTTGGGTTGAGATAGTGACACCAGGGAGTTTTGTGTAAATGTAGGAGCGAAAGATATATGACATGGAACACTCGGTGGTGCTTTGATTGTAAGAGAATATTAGCATGTCAATGTCTTCAGGACTTTTATCAAACGTGAAGTTTGGGGCAGATTCGACTTTGTACAGTGGTGTTATAACAATTTCCTGTTTGGTGGCGAGACATCAGCCTTCGCTGTTCAACAGAAACAATATTCACAATAAAAAAACATCTGAAGAAGGAAGAAAAGAAAAAAAGATGGCACAACTCTCTCTCTCTCTCTCTCTCTCAGTCAAACAGGTGGCTTTCTCAGCTTCACTGTTGGCCTCAGGCAGTGGAAATACTGGCCCATTTAACACACACACTCCTCTGGTCTTCAGACACATCATCACTAACATTGGAAACACCTACAACCCAAACACAGGTATTCAAATTCACACATTTATGTTATGTTGACATCAACCTGGTTGACAGATGTAGCAGCAGTTGATTCTTCATTTAAAATGTCCCACAGGTTTTTTCATTGCACCAGTGAGAGGAGCCTACCACTTTGAGTTACACATATATGGATTTGGACATGCTTCACATCATTCAGGTGCTGTATTGGTCAAGAATGGAGAACATATTTGTATTGCATATGAGCATCAGCCAACCTATCAGGTGAAATCTTCTAATGGTGTCACGCTGCTTCTAGAGGTCGGAGATGTTGTGTCTGTCAGTCTGTGGAGTAACTCATGGGTGTATGACAATGGAAATCATCATACCACCTTCAGTGGTCATCTGATTTTTACCATGTGAGCAGAAAACATTTTCCTTTTTTCTTCAACTGTATTAAAACCTGGCCACACAGTAGCAGTGTATTAGTACTTATTAATGATAAACAAAATGCACAGTGATGGACAATGAGAGAATATTTGTGCCATTTTTAAACACCAGATTAAAGAAGTGAACTAATTTGTGAGAAGATTGTGGAAATGTCTGCTTTTTGTAAAGTAAGTTGACATACAAATGACTGTATCAAAATTTGCAAATCAAAGACAAAAGCTTTGCACCAATTATTATTTGTACATATTAAATATATTGTTATTGTGTTCTTTTAGATTTTAATAAAGGAGTAAAGATACCAGTTTCATGTCTGTTTGGAAGTATGAAATGTAAGACTGACCAAAATTTGTCATGCCCTCCACCTCCTCTAGAGTCTCTCTCTCTCTCTGTATGAGTGTGGGTGGATGCCTGAGTGTAGACAGGTGAGTGGACCTGGGCGGAGCCACATCAGCTGCATCCTATTCTGCAAATAAGAATTCTACAAAGACTCAGCTCTGCCATATCCACCTCGCTAGATCGTAGTACCTGCTCATTCCTTCTGCTCGGCTCCAGTCCCATCCTCCTCAGCCCTGTTTATCTAAATTAAAGCTGTTGTCACAGATGTTTATGAGATTAAGGGCTCTATTTTACGCTCCTGGGTGTGTTGGTCTTGAAATGAGGTGTGGTCAGGGGCAGTGATGGTGGATTACTATGTTGAGTCAGTAGAAAGTGACAGTTCAGAAAGCAACTGATCAGGGTGATACTTTTTATACCTCCCGCCTGATCCATGAAGCACACAGAGGGACGCAGCAGTGGTCTTCCTCCTCCTCCCCCTCGTCCTTTTCATAGGCATTCAAACAGAGTTGTTGATAGTTGAAAGATGATTGTGAAACAGTGGGGCAGAGGGTCCAGCAGCCGAAGATCACATCCCTTTCCCTCAGCAAACAAGAGCGCCACTGTTTATGTGCGGGGCCTTGACCACCTTGTTGTCAGAGCGCGATTTACTCGGCGTTCCTAATATGAGTAGCCAGTGCTGGACCAAGATTGGGGCATGACAGAGGAATAACTCTAACTGGAATCCTCACAGGAAGAAATATATTGACAATCTCATTCTCCTTTATACAAACACGGCACGGGTGAATTACAGCGCTGGTCGTCAGCATTTTTCCCACAATACCTATATTTGCCCATTTCCACAATTGAGGGCATATTTTGCAATTGCTCTCACATTGTTAACTTCTTTAATATAGTGTCATTATTCCATCATGGCAGCCCTGCCTTCTCCCTGGTGTATGTGTTGTTTCCCCTGTCTGTATTATTCCTTCTGTGTCTCTCCCCCTGTCTGTTCTGTGTGTGCATGTGGGCGTGGTCTCTCCTCACAGGCAGCAGCCAGGTGAATCTACTCAGCAATCAACCTCCTATAAAGCCTCTGGATTTTCTCCTCTTTGTCGCCAGATCGTTTCGTCCGTCAGCGTGGTTGTTTGAATCCTGGCTCATCTGTTTTTTTGCCTTTTGTGTCCTGTTTGATTAGCTTGTGTAGCTAATGCTCCTGTATCTGTTTCACCTTGCTTCCGATTGCCGTGCTAACCTTGCAGCCTGTGTTTGCTACTTCCCTGCCTGCCCATGGACTTGCCTACCTACCGCCTACTCTCCTGTGTTTCCTCGATGAGTGAGTACGCTCGAGATGATGGACTTCACTACGCCGTGTTGCAGCACCGCCATCGCTCTGCAGCAGACGTCACACCATGTCACCTTCACCCTCACTGGTGAAATCATGAACCACGACAGGATTTCACATTTTGAACATTAAAAGACTAATTATTCACCGTTACTTGTGGTTCTGAGTCGTGCTTTTGGGTTCAGATCTTGAACAAACTATAACATATAGAACATTATCAGGTTTTCTACCTTAAATTTACATCATGTTATGTTTTCTTACATGATGTCCCGAGCTGATTGTTGAATATAAAGGGGACACTGGACGAGAGGTTTTGCACTCTCTTTACTTTCGATAAGAACGAAACTTAAAAACTTCAGACAACAACGGCTGCATACTACACATGCAGCAAGGCATTACCAAATAAGCACCAATTCATTCGTCCTGAACGGACATAACATTTTCCCCTCTCTGGGGGGGGGGTTCAAACATGAAAGGTAGACAAAAAGTCCTTCAGGTGATCGGGCCGTGTCCTGGCATGCACTGGCCGTGGGGAACACACAGCTGCAGGTGAGGCAAACAGTGGCATGGGGGCTGGGGAGCGATGGTGATGG
>CAEMYA010000999.1:21316-33152 GCA_903131615.1 Diplodus sargus | reverse complement strand
GGGGGGGGGGGGGGGGGGGGGGGGGGGGGGCACTGGGTGTGATGACGTGGAAGTATCTTCAGACTGTGCGGCTGATCGAGGTATGGAATCCTCCTGCTCCGCTCTGGGTGGCCTCATGTCCCCACTGCTCCGAGTTGACATTGCAGTAGGTGCTGGCACCTTCTGAAGGCAGCTAGCCTGCCAGCGGGTGCCGTCATCAAGGAGGTATGTGGCCGGGCCCAGTCGGCGAGCCACTTCCTGTGGAGTGGACCAAAATGATGCCATCCTGTTCTCCCTGTGTGGTCGGTGAGCTCTCACCCAGTCTGTCACTGCGATATCAGGCACCCTGACCCTCTTTTTCTTGTCAAACCACTGTTTCAACTGCTTCTGACGCCGGGTGACTGAGGCTTTGACTGGTGTGAGTGTGTTCTGGGCTGTGATGGGGCGGAGCCTGTCCAGTGGTAGGTTTAACTCCCTACCCAGCATGAGTGAGGCTGGGGAAACCCCCGTGGTCGAATGCTGGGTAGCACGGTAGTGCAACAGTGACAGACGTATTGCTTGTTTAAATGAACAGCCCTGGGCCTGATGTGCTCTGATTCAATTTTTTTGGGATTAAGGGAAGAGTTCCACCCCACCTTTGCCTTCGTTTGCCTGCGAGTGATACAGGGCTGTGCAGATGTGTTGAATCCCCCTGTTTTCAAGGTATGAAGTGAAATCCACAGATATAAACTGTGGCCCATTGTCGGTGGTAATGGTCTATGGAAGGCCCCAACGAGAGAAGAGGGACTCCAGAAAGTCCACAATGACCTGGGAGGTGACGAAGCCGGTGGTGGTCAGTTCAGGCCATTTGGAGTGTAAATCATATATCACGATCAGGAATCGCTGATAGTGGGGGGCACCGTGGATCTCGCCACATATGTCTAGTTGCAGGTGCTCCTATGGCTTGAGGGCCAGGCCAGAGGTTGCAGGGGTGGCGGGGGTTGGTGGCTGGTTTGGCCACTCACAAGGCATGCTGGGCATTCTTTTACAAGTGCCTCAGTGTCTTTGTCTATGCCTGGCCACCACACCAGGTCGCAGCATCTCTGTTTAAGCTTCACTATGCCCAGGTGACCCTCATGAGCCATGGCCAGCACGCGGGCACAAAGGGCCCCTGGAATCACAGTGCAAAGCCCACGTGCCACACGTGTCATTCCAACAAGAGAGCTCCTGCTTAACACGGAAAAAGGCTAAGAGCTCCTCTGGCAATTCCCTTGGCCATCCCTGACGAATGTAGGTACAGAGCTGGGAGTTGACTGGATCTTGCTCTGAGGCTTCCTTCAGGTCCTGAAGAGTGACCGTGGACTCGAGCAGAGTGCGTAGCATGTGAATAATCTCACTTTCAATGTGGTTGGAACTGAACGAGAGAGGAGGTCTGCAACGGCATTATCCCGGCCAGGGGTAAACTGCAGAGTGTAATTGTACTGGCGGAGGCAGTCATACCAACGATGCAATCTCAGCGGCTTATGACCGGTGCCAGTAGAGGAGAGCAGGGATGTCAAGGCCTGGTGGTCTGTTCTCAGCATAAACTGGCAGCCATAAAGGTAAAGGTGCCATCTCTCACAAGCCCACATACAGGCGAGTGCCTCCCGCTCCCCAACTGAGTATCGTTGTTCGGTTTGGTTCAGAGTCCAGGAGGCAAAAGCAACAGGCCTCTCCACGCCGTTCTGTATTTATGAAAGCACAGCCCCTATTGCCATGGCTAAGGCGTCACAAGTAAGCAGGGTGTGACTGGATATGTCAAAATGTGCCAACACAGAAGGTGAGGTAAGTTGGGGCTTGAGAGTTTGCACAGCCTCGGTGCATTCTGGAGACCAGACCGACGGCTCATCTCTCCGAAGTAGCTGGCGCAGCAGGGTTGTTATGACTGAATACTGAGGCATGAACTTCATGTAGTATCCCGTCATGCCCAGGAATGAAGCGAGCTGGGCAGCCGAGGTCGGTTTGGGAACGGAGAGGATGGCCTCCACGTTGGATTGAAGGGGAGAGATGCTCTCAGTGGAAAGTCGGAAGCCTACATATTCGATAGCCGGTGCTGCAAAAACACATTTGCTGCCATTGATGGGTTAGTCCGTGCTTGGCCAGGGCTTCAAATACACTTTGCAGGTGGCCGTCATGGATAGCAGTAGTAGCACCATGTACCACCACATCATCATGGTAAAAGACAACACCTGGTATACCTGGCAGCACTGAGGTCATGACCTTTTGAAAGCAGGAGGGGGCGGAGCAAAGGCCAAACGGCATCCTCGTGTAGCGGAAAACACTGAGGTGTGTAACGAAGGCTGTCATGTTTCTGCTTTCCGGGTGGAGAGGCACCTGGAGATAGCTCTCTCTGAGATCCAGTTTTGAAAAGACGGTGGAGCCATGAAATTGTGCCGTGAGCTCCGCAGACATGGGTAGCGGGTATCTATCCAGGATGACTGCTTTGTTTGCTGCGCGGAGGTCCACACAGACACGCAGAGCCCCTGATTTCTTTCTCACAACTAAATTTGAAATCCATGGTGATGCATCAACCGGCTCGATGATACCAGCATCGAGCAGCCGCTGCAGCTCAACAGACACTCCATCCCTCAGGGCCAGTGGAATACGGCGCAGTGGCTGGACAACTAGTGTCACGGAGGGATCAATGAGGAGTTGATGGGCGAAAGCAGACAGACAGCCTAGCCCCTTGACGCCCACCTCTGATGCGGTCCGGCAGCGACATTCATGTGTCAATGAGTGAAAATCCCAATGCCATGAACAGATCCAGTCCCATTAAATTCATGGCTGTGTCTGGTACCTCAAACCTGCACTAAATGACTGCTGCTGCTGCTCATGTGGCTGTGCACTTATTTGTGCTGCTTGGCATAGTGATGAATCTGTCCGTGTTAATTTTGCTGCATATTCAGCTGCACTTTCAATTTGAAATGCAATGGCAACAGCCCTAGTCAGTGGCACAATGGCTGGCTAAACCTTTCAGGTTGGAGACGTACTGATGGACGGACTCACTAGGGAGTTGATGTCTTTGCCTGAACAGAAACCCTCTCAATAAAACACTCTGTGGGGCAGCAAACTGGTCTTTCAAAAGTTTCACTGTCCCTGCATAGTCTGTATTTTTCCCGTCGCTGATTAGCGTTTCCAGCACACGTTGTCCCTCGACTCCTAAACAGTGCTTCAGCAATGCTGTTTTCCAATCTGCACTGACGTCAGCAAGTCCTGTAGCTTAGAGATGCGTTTCAAAAGACTGATGCCAGCGATTCCACGGTATTGTAGGCTCACCGGGAAGTGCGAGGAAAGGAGGTGGAGGAGGAAGAGAAAATTCAGCCATCCTCGTCGCCAAATGTTGAATATAAAAAGGATGCTGGACGAAAGTTTTTTCACTTAACTCTATTTACTTTCGATAAGAACGAAACTTAAAAACTTCCGACAACAACAGCTGCATACTACACATGCAGCGAGGCATTACCAAACGAACACCGATTCATTCGTCCTGAATGGACATAACATTGATATGGGCATTTTTCCACTGATCGGGATCGGCAATTTTGAACATTGACCCTAATTTTTTTTTTTTTACGTCAGAGCACAATTGGCAGAACACAGATGCAATACTCTGGCAAACCTGTAGATCCGGGGTGCCAATCTTACGGCCCACAGGCCAGGGCTGGGTCTCGCACACTCTTTCACACTTAAGCTGGCTGTACAAGAGGGTCTGCTGTCACAGTGCAGCGTCACAGACTCACCTGCTAATGCAAGGAAAGTGTCAGGCCAATGTAGCGATAGCATATGCAGAATAAGAAAGAACCATATGAAAGTATATACTTCGTTTCAACACAATAAAAAAAACCTATTAAGGAACAGCTTGGATGCAGATGCTTTTTTTCTTAATTATCCAGGAAAATATCAGTTAAGGCTAAGTATCGGATCGGGACTCGGCATCGGCATTTACTAAATATTGAAAGACTCGGATCAGGATCAGGGTAAAAACAACCTCATCGGGACATCCCTACTTTCAAGTGTTTTCTCCACATATCTCTTTTATGACATCTTATCACAGTCTTCACTCTGATCAAAATCTATTTCAAGAAAGTTTTTCAGTTTTCCCAAGTCCTTCATCTTGAATCCTGTCGCGAGCATTTCCTTCACAACCTTCAGTGCTTTTTCATCACTGGCAGCGATCATTACGTTATCAACCCATATTATTATGATCACTTTCTCATTTTCTGTTTCTCTTGTGTAAACACAATGATCAGCATTTTGAGCAGATTTGCACAAACTTTTTGTTTTTCACTCAGATACTCATGTAATGTTCTCTTCCAGCTTCTGCTTTAACCTACATTTCTTTTTCAAGTTTATACACCAACCTTTCATCTTTGTCAGATTTCACCCCATAACCTGGTTGTTTCATGAAGATTTCACAATCTATCTGTGCATGCATGTAGGCAGATTTAACGTCCATCTGATGCAGAATCAGGTTTCCCTGTGCTGCTTTATGCATCAAAACTGTGATACTAGTCTGGTTAGCAGTAAGAGAAAAAGTCTCCTCATAATCTACACCCATCTTATAACTGTATCCACATCCCGTGCCTTGTATTTGTCGGATCCATCAACATTTTGAAAACATAGTCCTTGTTGTCTGCTCAGAAACTTTCTTTACAACATTCCGCTGCTGTTTCTGTCTGCAGGTTGCGTCCAGATGTGTCGTGCTTTGACACTGACTATACTACTGCTCACGTTGACACATCTGAAGCACACTATGCCCGCACCCTTAGCTCCCTGATCACTGGTACTTGCCATAACTGGTGTGGAACTCAGGTGCGCCCGCACTTTCATGGTGTTGTTGTTGGATGCTGTTGTGCACATCTTATTGGTGTCCTTGTAGCTCCATAGCTGAGGTTTTGAATTCAGCAGAGGATGATGAATCGATTCTGCAATTCTCTTCAAAATCATTGCAATTAACAGTCCGTCACTTAAAATTTCTCCAGCATTCCTCAATGCTGTGATAGCTTTCTCTGTGCATATAACATAGTCCATCATACCCTCACTGTTCAGCTTTTGAAGTGAAGTCAGTTCTCTATACAGACTAATTATCGAGGCTTCCCTTTGCCTGCATAATAGTCTCTTATTATCTATAGTGCCTTATGCCCATTGTCTGCACCTTCTTGCATTATCAGTGACAAAAATCAACTCCAATGCCTTATTCTCCTCATCATCAATTCGTGCCACTTCCACTTTGTTACTGTCCTCATCTGCATTGCTACTCTCATCTCTCAAAATGGGACCTTTTTGGTCTAAGTCAGTACTTCTCAAATAGTGGGGCGCGCCCCCCCTGAGGCAGAGCAGGACGCGAAGGTCTATTTCCGATTGATACGTGTCCGCTGCGCTATGTACGCCACACCAGCAAAGCTGATAGGTTTCACTTCCACCAGGTCCGCTGCGCTGCGTGTCTGCTCCAGAACAGCTACGCAGGACTTCTATATCTGGTGGATGCCGGAGCACGACGCAGCAAGTCAGCTGAATTTTGCACCGAGCAGACAGGAAGTCAAGCGCCGAAATAACAATATAAAATCTGGTTACTTTTCAAAATAATACACTCCCTGTTGATGCCAGCACACAAATCTCAAATAAGAGACTAACACAAGCTCTTCTGTTAATCCTTTAGTCAGGAACTATGGAGCAGGAATTATGACGATGCCTACATAGCCCTTGGGTTTATCTTGAACACCACGGACAGTATGAAACCATTTTGATAATCAGGTGATTGTATGCAGAATGCTGCAACTCATACAGTGGTTTATACAGATAAATAAATGTTATCAGGTTCTCAATAGTATTTCAATTCAGGGAGCTCAAAAACTTAGTCTCCCAAAGTGCATATGTTACACCCCTGTAAAGGGGAATATTAAATGAGAAAGACATGGACACGATGTTGCTTCATTCACGTCCAGTGTTGTAATGCACTTTTTCAAAAATACAGTTTTCTCAACGTCACATTGCTATCGAATCAGCAACCGTTATAACAACTATTATCTCAAAAGACTGCTCAGTTAGAAAAATAAAACATTGTACTAGAAACTAGATACTAGATACTAGATAAAATATCTTTACAATGGTTTAAATCAGAATTGACAAACCGTACTTTCAAATGGACAGCAAACTGTATAGCAATATAAACTCATGTTTTACATCTACTTCTGTTCAAATATAAATGAAAGTATATCACATCCGTCATGTATAGTAGTCACAACCAACTTATATCCTGCAAAATGAAAGCTAACATCACTCTTTTACCCTTACAAATAAAAGAATAACAGTGCTACATGGTTATCATCAAATATTCTTGTTAAATGTCAATGCTAGCAAAAAAGCTACGGTGGGTTAGCATTCACGTGGACAAAACTTATTAGCTCTCAAAGTTACTGCAAACTCTAGTATTTTACTTCATATTTATCTTTCACGGCACAGAAAACAGAGAAATGTCAAAAGCCAATTATGTTCACTTTTCTTACCTGTAAAGGGGAATATTAAATGAGAAAGACAAAGACACGATGTTGTTCATTCAGGTCCAGTGTTGTAATGGACGAGTGAAAACACCGTCTTCCCCTCTACCGTCTTAGCTCAGACACAAGCAATCAAAACCCGAACACCAGCGGTGATTCGAGGATTAGCTTTCAAGAAATAACTTAGAAGAAGAAACACTTTAAGAAACACTATAAAACAGTAATCAGAGAGCTTTTCCAAAATAACATAAGGAATTAGTTATGTTTTAAACACAGATATCCCTTTTAACTTATCACTCTATGCTTCCCAGATAGCAAAATTCTTCTGGCCCATGTCTGGCCCTCACCTGACATGTTCATCCGGCCCACATACCGCATGGAATGATGGCACTTGGGCGCTCCGCTTCTGTTTGCCAAAAGTGGGCCACAACCCAGCCATCACAATGCCAGATGTCAGCCAAAAACAGACCATATAAACCAGTACTCACCCGAATGTGGGCCAGATAGTAAATTTCTTCTGGTCCATATCTGGCTCACACCTGACACGTTCATCCGGCCCACATACCGCATGGAATGATGGCACTTGGGCGGTCCGCTTCTGTTTGCCAAAAGTGGGCCACAACCAAGCCATCACAATGCCAGATGTCAGCCAAAAACAGACCATATAACCTAGCACTCAACCGAATGTGGGCTACTGTCGGTTTTTATTCTGGCCCGCCTACCACGTGGAATCATGACACTTTAGTGGTCCACACCTGTTTCCCAGATATGACCCACAGCCTAGTCATAATGCTACGCAGCATTAATGACTAGGCTGACCACTCAAGTGTCATGGATCCATGGGTAAAATTCCCAACGGTGAAGGTTACCGTTTGAGATTTAATTACCAATTACCGCGGTCGGTAACCATGGTGTCAAAAACTTGCGGCGCATGTGCAGCGTGCAACGTGCGCTTGTTATGTAGTGAAGAATACATGGCGGAGGGAGGACGTGACAGCCTTCAAAGAGAACCAAATCTGCAGTCTGGGCGTATTTTGGTTATTATAAGAATGCTCATGGACAGCTGGTCGAGGATGGCAGCCCTGTCTGCAGGAGCTGCGCGAACAAAGTTGCTGCGAGGGGCAGCAATTTACTTACTTTCACTTTACGACCATCACCCGCAACTGTTCAGCGAATGCAAGGTAAGCTAACATTAAGCGCAGGTGCATCATGTATGTGTATGTCGAGTTTTCTCTGTCTAATTTGTTGTTGTCACTAATGTAAACTGACCAAATAGTGGTACAACTGAACAAAGTTGATCCATGATTTATAATTTTGAAACAATTTCCCCCTGGGGATTAATAAAGTATTCTGAATCTGAATTCTGATGTTGCTTAGTAATAAGTAACAATGACAGTAATAATTAATAATGACATGTTTTATTCATTTTTTTCACAGAGAGGATCTGCTGGCCAACCGAGTCCTGCTGCCACTACATCTCATTCTACCTCTGTAATGCAGACATTAAAGGACATTAAAAAACAGGCTGCCTCATCACAAAAAGCTATTGACCTATTTTGCACAGTTTTGATACATTCTTTTATAATTATTTAATGTTGATTTTGCAGTGTTTTGTTAAGGTTTTGGATTTTGACTATTTAAATATTTAATAAATATATCTAAACATAAATCTTGATGAAATTATTTCAATATATCAGTGTTTTTTCAACATTTTGAAGACATTTTAAAAAATACCACGGTATACCAATAACTGTGATAATTTTGGTCACTACTACGGCGGTGTGAAATTGTCATACCGTTACATCCCTACGACTCACACTCTGCATACAACTACATTGAAATAACAGCAGGAGAATACAGCAACAACACTTGGAAAAAAAACAGTTCAATTTTAAGAATCTAGCACATATTTATGAAGCAGAAAATAGCGGCCAAATGAGTAAGAACCACAATTTTCACTTTAAAAGAGAGAGCTGATCTACATTACCTCAGATTCTATTTTGAGAGCAGCCCAGAGGTCCATGAGCTTGTTAACTACTAGGCAGGACATCACTATGGTCTGTAGGCGTCGGGAAAATGTGGTCTCCATCATCTTTCTAATGAGGGGGAAATGTACAAATGCAATCACTATAGTGACATGGAGGAGGGCTGATTCTGTAATAGTGGCTGTGCTGCAGCCTGTAGTATCTTAATACCTGTATTCTGAAGGGTGAAAGAAGCTGCGCACAACTTACACGTCCAGATCATTTTGGAACCAGCAACCTAAAAGGCAAAGAAAAAGATGACAAAGTTTAGACCACCATCTAAACTTTTAAAACAGAATTGCTTACACTTAATATAACAACAAGTTAATTACTATTAGCTTATCAAAATATTATCATGGACTACAGCTATCACTGCTTTAAAATGACAACATGAAAACAACATAAAACAATTTGTTTTATATACGTCTATAGATGGAAAATAGCTCTAGTAAACTTTAAGTTTTTGACAGGTTTTTAAGACAAATCTTGAATTAAATTTTGGACTCTTAGATCAATCATCTTTCTTTTTTGCAAGCAAATACAAAGTTAAGTAAAATAATATCTGTGCTGTGCAAAAGGTTAAATATCAATTAGGAAGATAGTATGTATGAACAGAACACATTCATGGCTTGTTGAATTGAATACAGCAAAAAGTTTTATTTTGACCAAATTGGCAAGTAGAATAAACAATGATATGTGTATGTGGGAGTGTGTATGATTTAGGGTTACCACACTTAAACATTGTCTGAGAAAAAAAATGAAGTTACTGATATTTAGAAAGGGGGGAGTGGTGATAGAATATTTCATTCATTAGATTAATGTTACCTGGTACTATCTTTAACATATCTCCAGTTATCTTCCTTAACTCTGTCTTAACTTCTTGAAACTGGAACAGAGAGATACAATGATGGGAAATACATTCATCACATATCAAAATATACTGTTTGTGAGCTTGGATCCTCTGAGAGATCAGGTTGTAGCCTAGGTTAGCTAATGTTAGCTAGCTTAATCTAGCAGCTAACCATTACATTCATTGAAATTTGTTAGCTAGTTAGCACCACGGTGGCTAGCGAGTTTTGCCTCTGCTGTAAAATTACTTTATTACAATCCATGGCGTTAAATAAGTCAAAGTGAATAAATATTAACATTCAACACTTACAGTAAGTCCTGACTGCTGCCTCCTAGGTCGAGCTTTTTGCCTCCTGTTGCTTCCAGCCGCCAACCAAAGTCCTTCTAGGCAATAATAGAACGTCTCTGCCGCCAACCATCTCTGCAACGTTCAAACTTTTCTTCTTCTGTGTTTTTACAAAGAGCCATTCGGAATCAGTGTAGTATGCGCATCAGCGCCTCCTTCTGCTTCGGAGGGTGAATCAGAAATTAACTCGGAATAAAAAATGATCCCTGCAGCTGCTCAACGCTTAATAAGTAGAAATAAAAAAAATATATAGGCTGCATTAAACAGATGCCAATAAAAATACCAAAAATTAAATAAAAGTAATACATTTTGTCTTCCACTGATGTCACATACATTTCAGACCATTTGCCCCAATCAAATTGTTAGTTGTTGTTAGTAATAGGCTATTATTGCAATTTATTTGTTATGATTGATTTTATTGTATTTCAGCATGTGCTATATAAATTAAGTTTATTTCTAAATCACCCCTATTTAAAACAATAGAAATAACAGGACTTTATCATTCTTAGCATGTATTTACTTACGTAATTCTATTAAGTTGTACTTAAGTGATGCTTTTAAGTTATGCATACTTATACAAAAAATAGTTCCATATAATCAAAAATGATGTGTTACACTTACTCAAAAAGGAACAACATGTTACACCAACTTGACATAATTAAGTTAGTACAACTTTTTCTAAAACTTCGAGTATACAGTACTTGATATGTTTAAATACTTTGAACGTTCAGGTTTACAGGCTGTTTATGAGCTGGAGCTTATTTTTTTTATGTGCATTCAAATCAGAGAATACACTGAAAGACATTGTTGGTCATTACCTTATTGTAAGACTTAACTTTTTTTTTTTTTTATGAATGATTTAATTTATTTAACCTTTGTTTATCCAGGTGAGTCAACTGAGAACTAGTTTTCTTTTGCAATGACGACCTGTAAGATTTAACATCTCAGACAAGAAAAGATTTTATTGATCCCATATCAGAGAAAGTTTCATTAACAAACAACAAATTCATCAACCTAGGCACATGATTTATACTCTTAGATATGAGAGATAATATATAAATATATTGCACTAAGAGAAAAAAGTTAAACTTGACTAGGCCTACTATATGTAATTCCTGCTGGTCATTAAAGAGTGTCAGACTTGTCAGACGAATTAGACTCTGTAACGACTCAGAATTCACCATCCACTTGTTGTGTTGTAATATCTTTTTTTCTCTCAGATGTACTACATTTTATGAACAGTGGTGTTTTTCCTTGTATCATGGGTGCAACAGACGGCTTGTCCTGCACATGGGGATGAAGGGTGTTGTTCATGGTAGACGTTGGCTTAGCTAAAATTCTCCTCTCACCCACCTCCACAGTGGAGAACAGAAGGCAGTTCAGGCCTAAAAGTCCTCAGTTCTCTCACTGCTTCCATAGCCAGCTCCTGACACCTATATATTTACATACTGACATTACCTAACATCAGTATAGCAGCATATATGTGGGCCACTTTAGGCTCACATCCAGATCATCTGATATTGACTGTGCCATATTTTGGGCAAAACTGGCCCAAATATGTTTTAACGTAGCTGGGCCACGTGTGCTACTTTATATGTGGGCCGCTTTAGGCTCACATCCAGATCAGTCGATGCCAACTTGCCATATTTCGGCTAAAACTGGCCCAAATATGTTCCAACAAAGGTGGGCCACGTGTGCTAATTTATATTTGGCTCACATCCAGATCAGTCAATGCCAACTTGCCATATTTTGGCCAAAACTGGCCCAAATATGTTTCAACAAAGGTGGGTCACGTGTGCTACCTTATATGTGGGCCACTTTTGGCTCACATCCAGATCAGTCGATGCCAACTTGCCGTATTTTGGCCAAAACTGGCCCAAATATGTTTCAACAAAGGTAGGTCACGTGTGCTACCTTATATGTAGGCCACTTTTGGCTCACATCCAGATCAGTCGATGCCGACTTTGCCATATTTCTGCCAAAACTGGCCCAAATATGTTTCACTAACACAGACCACGCCAAATACTGATATGAATTTAGAGAGGTTTATTGAACGGTATGAATTTGTAGGATCGACGATGTGTAAGAGGGATGAATTGAGGGTTCGAGAGGAGGGATAGAGG
>CAEMYA010000999.1:6380-17317 GCA_903131615.1 Diplodus sargus | reverse complement strand
GAAAGGATGCTGGGATGGAGGGATGCGTGTGCTCGGGTTGTTTGTGAGGGCTGAGGAAGAAAAGAAGGTTGAGATGACTCTGGAACAGGAAGAGCCTGTGCAGAGTATGATACGACCTGGCCCTCGGAGAGGGCTGATGATGGAGGCTGAGCGTCTTGTGCCGTGCGGCGCGCTGTGACTTCATCGACGTTGCTGCGGACACGCTGCGAACCCGGAAGCGCTCGGGAAGCTCGGCGAGGGAGAGTGTTGTGTTGCTGAGAGTCCGTGAGGAGTTGAAAAAGTTTTGCTTTCTTGTCAGAGCGATGGAAAGGGATATTGAGTTGGCTGAGTTTGTGCTTGAGGCGAGCGACTGTCCAGTCGGAGATGTTTGCGGCTGAGGCGCCGTCGGAGAGTTGACGGGTGAATCCTGGCTGGAGTAGCTTCGCCTGGACGACGAGCGGGTCAGTGATGGCCGTGTGGAGCGGCCGAAGTCCCTCGGACGCCGGAGACGGGATCTTCCCCTAAGGCTGCTGGGCGGCGAAGGTCCGATGATGTCGGAGGTGTTGGAAGATGCATGCCGAGAGCGCCGGGGAATGTGGACGACGGAGCGCATCCGAGGTAGCTGAAAGGATTGGATATTGTCGTTGGATGATGGAGAAGTTTCTGGGACTTCTGGAGTTTGATCTCTTTCGAATGTGTCGCTGTCTGAAGGGTACAGAAGGAGCTGGTCCATTGTTGAGGTAAGCGTTCTTTTTCTTTTTCTTTGTCTTTCGCTGACGGTCTGTCACGGTCATGTGAGGACTGAGTCAAGGAGAAGGAAACGGATGCGGTGTGCTTAAGTACTTCTGGTGCGGAAATGGGATGTGTACGAGGCGTGGTCTTAGTTCCCGAACCTACTTTAACAAACTTCATTTCAACAAAGGTGGGCCATGTGTACTATTTTATATTTGGGCCATTTTTGGCTCACATCCAGATCAGTCAACGCCAACTTGCTGTATTTCGGCCAAAACTGGCCCAAATATGTTTCAACAGAGGTGGGCCACGTGTGCTACCTTATATGTGGGCCACTTTTGGCTTACATCCAGATCAGTTGATGCCAACTTGCCGTATTTTGGCCAAAATTGGCCCAAATATGTTTCAACAAAGGTGAGCCACGTGTGCTAATTCATATTTGGGCCATTTTTGGCTCACATCCAGATCAGTCGATGCCAACTTGCCGTATTTTGGCCAAAACTGGCCCAAATATGTTTCAACAAAGGTGGGCCAAGTGTGCTACCTTATATGTGGGCCACTTTTGGCTCACATCCAGATCAGTCAATGCCAACTTGCCGTATTTCAGCCAAAACTGGCCCAAATATGTTTCAACAAAGGTGGGCCACATGTGCTACCTTATATGTGGGCCACTTTTGGCTCACATCCAGATCAGTTGATGCCAACTTGCCATATGTCGGCCAAAACTGGCCCAAATATGTTTCAACAAAAGTGGGCCACGTGTGCTACCTTATATGTGGGCCACTTTTGGCTCACATCCAGATCAGTTGATGCCAACTTGCCGTATTTCGGCCAAAACTGGCCCAAATATGTTTCAACAAAGGTGGGCTACTTGTGCTGAACCACACGTGGACCAGACTTGGTTCATTTACAGAATAACCATTGCCTACTCTGCCACATATTTGCCAAAGATGGGCCGTATTTGTTTTGTTATATTTGGGCCAAATGTATCATTAACTACATGGGCCAGTTTAGGTTCACATCTGTTTTGTCTGGGCCAGAAGAATGCCTACAGTGCCGGATCAATGCCTGAAGTGGCCCACATCCGTATGCTATTTGGATTGTTTGTCTAGAAGACCAGAGTAGCAGATAACAGATCACTCGATCAGCAGATCACAATGAATTTCACCGTAATCCACTTTTTTAACCTTCATCATTACTTATGATGTTATGTTTTTAACCATGTACTTTCATGAATTAAAGCATTCTTTTGCTTACTATTTTTAGCAAAATCACACAAGTTTCAAAAGCACTTTAGCACTTTTAACAGCACTTTTTTTAACCATTACATATAATGTCTTCCATCTCTGTCAAAAACTAGTCGAGACCAAGGCCTAGTCGACCTTTCTAGTCTGGGTCTTTCGGCCCTGCTGCATGAGTCAGCAAGCCCTCTACTCATGGTAATAGCATGCTAACTTACCCGACATACGGTACACTGCAACATTTCTTTCAGTGACAAAAACTAAATAACTTTCTCTGGGTAGCTCTGGGCTATAACCTGTTATCAGCACGATATGCACAGTGTTCCTAACAGTGCTAGTGTGAGACCAAAACTGGGGCATGACGGAGGAATGAAACACTGTGGGCTGCTCTAACTGGAGTCCTCACAGGAAAATAACTTTATTGACAATCTCATTCTCCTTAGTACAAACACGTCATAGGTGAATGACACTATACAATGTCTGTACTTACAATGTCACCACAATCATGGCCCATTTCGATAATTGAGAGCATATTTTACGTATGTTAACACAGCTGGCCCTTTAATGGGAATAGGAGATGACACGCATGGCTAATTCATGAATACCATATCGTGGTGCCGTATGCCGCCCAGATTATAGACTGTTTAACCAGCAAACTGGACTTGGACACAGCATTAACACACTACCGCTCTACACTGTAAACCGTTTAGAAAGGCCCCTTTATTATCGTGCTGGATTTATTGAGGAAGCAAAGAGAGAAAAATGTTCTTTATTACTCATCTAACATATTTCTGATGTTATCTCAGCCAATTAACAACCTGAAGGAGGTCACTACATCTGACTGTGTCGTTAATGTTTGAAAAGGTCGGGCTGATAACTTTTTATTTGTTACTCATTTAATGACTTGTTTTGTCAGGTCATTCAATGTTTACACTCTCAAATTTCAGTGAGGATAATAATTATTATATTGATCTGATGCTGTCTGTCTTACCTGTGTGCTATCAGTCATGATTTTATACATGATTTTGACCTTCGATAACACACATTTTAGCGAAAAGAATAGTTCATGGATTGAGAGCTACATTCCAACATACACAGATCAGCCACAATATTGAAAGAACTTAGAAGGAAAGTGAATAACATTGATCATCTTGTTTAAATGTAGCGTGCTACTAGGAAAAATTAGGTCATGTCATTGATGTGGATGCTACTTGACGTGCACAACACACCTGAACACTGTTGCAGAAAAAAGTATTTACCTGCACAACAACAACAACAACGTTCCACGTTGGCAGTGGCTCCCCCGAGCAGGACGATGTTCCCTGTTACAGACTGCTCAGGAATGGCCAGAGAAACATAACATAGTATTGAAGGTGTCAACTTGGAGTCCAAATTTCCCAGATCCCAATACAATCAAGCATCCATGGTCTGAGAAGGAACAAGTCTCATCATACTTGGTCTGCAACAGTGTTCTGGTGGGTGGTGCCCGTCAAGTAGCATCTGCATGAATATCAGGATCCAAGGTTTCCCAGAACATTTCATTGTAACAAGGTGATCAATGTTTTTCACTTCACCTATTCATCTTTTAACGTTCTGACTGATGGGTGTACAGGTTCTAATGAATCATTTATGTTTGTGTGCTGTGTTTTCAGAGTTCTGCTGACATGCTCCATGTGATCAGTGTTATCAAACTGATGTCCTGCACGTGTCTGTTTTCTGGTAATTTCTGGTAATGATTGATCAGCATGAGACGCTATTTAAGGCTGAGATAAACACAGAAACTACACAGTAGAACTGAACAGACAGTCACTTTGAGAATGGAGATGACAATGTGTTTTCCTCTGTTGCTGCTGATCTGCTCTCTGTGCACGGCTCAGCTTCAAACAGAGTCTGACAACCAAATTATTCCACTTGGAGAGCAAACTGAAGCTGAAAGAAGAGAACCAACAAATGCTGCTGACCAACAACAGAGATGTACACAAGACATCCATGCTGTGCTGAGAGAGATGAGCGCCTCGTTGGCTGAACAGAGGCTGGAGATAAGGCTCTTACAGAGAGAGAATAAAGGTAGAGTATGACGTTTTTACAGTTTTTCTTGATTGTTTACACACATTTTCTGAAAGCATACCTCATACTCTCAGAACTCTACACACAAATCAAAAAACACACACACAATGGGCAAAACCCCTCAATTCTCCAGCAAAATTAAACTTTACATTCAAAACAATGTAATTTCTTTTCAAAATGGTATTTTGTTTTCAAATGACACACTAAAACCATCATATGAATAGACATTTATAAGAACCAGTTGAACACTGATGTGCTCAATGTAAAACACTATGATGAATGGAAAACACTCCTTCTCCATTCATCATAATGACATAGGCCTTTTTTTGTTCAGTGTTACACTTACTACAGACAGTACGTACATAAGTGTGTTGTAAAATATTTGAGAATATTGTTTTTATACTCAGAACACACAAATATATGGTAACAAATATATTTTATTTTCCCCACAAAAAACAATGTACAGTGTACATCCCAACTAACACAAAGTTGCACATATACTGGTCTACATACAAAACAACAGAAGAATTTACTATATACAGTAAAAAAAAAAGAAAAAACTATATTGCATCCTCTCTTCTGTTTTGCTAAAGCTCTGACAGCTAATTGTAAAACTGTGTGACAGGTGTTTGCCCATGTGATGAGTCAGTGTGCATAGAAGGGCAATTAAATTTAGAATTTTGAATGACAGTGTGTTCCTTGTGAAAACAAGAGATTTTCTTCTTGAAAAATGTGCCAAATGCAGAGAATTGTGTGTAGTGTTTTGAAAAAAGTGTGTTTTAGAACTGCAATTTGAGTGTAAAGCAGGAATTGTGCTTGTAGTTTAGCAGAATTGGTTCAGGGGGTTGGTGCATGAGTTACATGTTGTGGTCATTGTGTCTCATGTACCAGTTTTTGTGTGTAAACAATTGAGAAAAACTGTAACAGTATGACTTGCAGACAGAGATTAGTCAAAGAAAGGATTCTGTTAAACTTTGTAGAGTTCTTTTAAATATCTGCAGTGTGTCACACTGTTTTGTAGTATTCATATACAATTGAAGGACAGAAACAAAACAAGACCAGCGGGCTCACAGATATTAATCAACACAAATACAAAGTACAGTATAGTCTGATGTGTGCGCTTGTAGGATTGGTCATATACCATGACCATCACCTAATGGTGGCCAAGATAAAAAGGTGAATGTCTGTACCAAATTTCATGACTATCATCAAATAGTTATTGAAACTTTTTAATTGGAAAGACACTTAAAACCACAAATTAATTACTTAATTGTGTTGATCGAAAGCCTGATCTGATGACTGCAGTAGATAAAATAGGAATATAAATTTCATCTATCCAATAGTTGTCAAGATCTTTCAGTCTGTGTCAGAGTCATAGACTGACTGAATAACTGACAGTGACATGTCATGGAGTCATGCAGCTAATGTGGCTACAACAGTAACTCAACAATTTACAGAAGCTTTCCTAGGAAATTGATGCTGCAGAAAAAACTAACATACAGGCATTTACTGTATTTCTCAAGCACAAGCCGTTCAACTGAGAGAACAGAAGACTGAGGTGGAGAAGCTGAAGCAACAACTTCAAGGTATTTTGTGAAGAACATCACGGCTCTGAAGAAAACAAACAATCAATGAAACACTGTTTTGAGAAAATAAATTAAAATACATTTTATACAATCTTTTCCTTTGTCTCCCTCTCTCTGTCTCTGTCTCTCTCTCTCAGTCAAACAGGTGGCTTTCTCAGCTTCACTGTTGGCTTCAGGCAGTGGAAACACAGGACCATTTAACACACACACTCCTCTGGTCTTCAGACATATCATCACTAACATTGGAGACGCCTACAACCCAAACACAGGTACTCAAATTCACACATTTATGTTATGCTACCTGGTTGACAGATGTTGCAGCAGTTGATTCTTCATTTAAAATGTCCCACAGGTTTTTTCATTGCACCAGTGAGAGGGGCCTACCACTTTGAGTTACACATATTTGGAATTGGACATGCTTCACATCCTTCAGGCGCTGCGTTGGTCAAGAGTGGAGAACGTATTTGTATTGCATATCAGCATCAGGCGTCTGGTAATGTGAAATCTTCTAATGGTGTCACGCTGCTTCTAGAGGCCGGAGATGTTGTGTCTGTCAGTCTGTGGACTGATTCATGGGTGCATGACAATGGAAATCGTCATACCACCTTCAGTGGTCATCTGCTTTTCAGCATGTGAGCAGGAAACAGTCCTTTTTCTTCAACTGTATGGAAAAACCTGCCGACACTGTAGCAGTGTATTAGTATTTCTTGATAAAAGTGTCATTACTTTCTCTTTTTTACTCAAGCTCATTGTCAACACTGCACAACAACAACAATAACAACAACAACCTTTTGTTAAGAAAAGGTTCATTAAAAGGTTCATCTGCATTTTTTTTTCTGGATTTAAATCAAACTGCATAGTGATGGAAAATTAGAGAATATTTTTGCCATTTAAACACTAGATTAAAGAAGTGTACTAATTTGTGAGAAAATTGTGGAAATGTCTGCTTTTTGTAAATGTTACGGGTCCCAGGATTGGTACCTAAGTAACAAAAGAGATGTCTGTAAAATACAGATAAAGATCAGCAGCAATGAAGACATATATTAATCGTTTGTCATCCAGGTTGCATCTGAGGTACGTGTGGGAGATCCGCCCGAAACAACCTGGGGCACAATAGTTCCTGTGTCACATGTTCCACCTGTTTGCTGCTAACGTTTTCCACACATATTTGTCACACATGAAAAATAAAATAATTAGAGGGTTTACCATATTATTTGGCAAAATATTACACCCAAGAAATTAAAGGAAATTACTTTTCATCTTATCATCATCTTTCAACTTAAAGAGACACCACTAGTGGTCACTATATTTTTGGGGTGTACCACATAAACATATAAGTAAGTTGACATACAGAATTACTGCATCAAAACCTGCAAATCAAAGACTCAGTTAATGTTTTTATCCTGATTATCAAAGCTGGATGACAAAGCTTTGCGCCAATAATTATTTGTACATATTAAATAAATTCTTGTGTTTTTTACTTTTGAATAAAAGCATAAACATATCAGTACAGTACTGTCTGTGGACCTTTCTTCAACGCATTGTAAATTTTAGTTTCAAAATGAAATATCTTCTTATTGTTGGCAGACAACAAAATAAATGTTTCATGTCTGTTTGGAAGTATGAAATGTAAGTTTGACCAAAAGTTCTCATGCCCTCCACCTCCTCTGCAGTCTCTCTCTCTCTCTCTCTCTCTCTCTCTCTCTCTCTCTCTCTCTCTCTCTCTCTCTGAGTCTGCAACGGTGTTCTGGTGGGTGGTGCACGTCAATTAGGATCCACATAAATATCAGGACCCAAGGTTTCCCAGCACATTTCATTGCAACAGAGTGATCAATGTTTTTCACTTCACCTATTAGTCTTTTTAATGTTCTGACTGATGGATGTACACGTTCTGATGAATCATATATATTTGTGTGCTGTGTTTTCAGTGTTCTGATGACATGCTCCATGTGATCAGTGTTATCAAACTGATGTCCTGCACGTGTCTGTTTTCTGGTCAAATTCTGGTAATGATTGATCAGCATGAGACACTATTTAAGGCCGAGATAAACACAGAAACTACACATTAGAACTGAACAGGCGGTCACTTTGAGAATGGAGACGACAATGTGTTTTCCTCTGTTGCTCCTGATCTGCTCTCTCTGCACGGCTCAGCTTCAAACAGAGTCTGACAACCAAATTGTTCCACTTGGAAGGCAAACTGAATCTGAGAGAAGAGAACCAACAAATGCTGCTGACCATCAACAGAGATGTACACAAGACATCCATGCCGTGCTGAGAGAGATGAGTGCCTCGTTGGCTGAACAGAGGCTGTAGATGAGGCTCTTACAGAGAGAGAATGAAGGTACAGTAGTATGTAAGGTAGTGAGGGAAGTTCTACCAATAAGAACCACTGCTTTGTTGCAGGAGGTTTTTGTATAATGTTGTAACACTGAACTGTTTTGCAGTATGACCTGCAGGTAAAGTTGAGTCAAAAAAAAGCTCCTGGGAGACTTTTTGAGTTTCTTCTTAATGTACACAGTTATATCTTACTGTTACAGTGTCCTACAATATTACAACTTCATACACGATTGAAGGACAGAAACAAAACAAGAACAGCGTGCTCACAGATATTAATCAGCACAATTACAAAGTACAGTATAGTCTAATGTGTGTATCTGTAGCTTTGGTCATCAACCAAAGTATTGGACTGATTAACATGTTGACCTGATGGTGGTCTAGATAAAAAGGTGAGGGATCATGACTATCATCAAATATGTATTGAGACATTTTAGTAGGAAAATCACTTTAAACCCAAAATGTTAACTTAATCGTGGTAATTGAAATTCTGACCTGATGATGGCAGTCGATAAATATAATTACAAATTTAATCTATCCAATAGTTGTCAAGATCTTTCAGTCTGTGTCAAAGTGGTGGATTGACTGAATGACTGACAGTGACATCTCATAGAGTCATGCAGCTAATGTGGCTGCAACAGCAACTCCAAATTTTACAGAAGCCTTCCAAGGAAATTGATGTTCCAGTATAAATATACAGGCATTTACTGTATTTCTCAAGAATAAGCAGCTCAAGTGAGAGAATAGAAGAGGTGGAAAAGCTGAAGCAACAACTTCAAGGTACTTTGTGGAGAACAATACGGCTCTAAAGAAGAAAACGAACAATTCACTAACACAGACCACAGCAAATACTGATATGGATTGATAGGGATGAGTGAGGGTCGAGGATAGAGGGATGGAAGGATGGGGGTCGAGGGATGGAGGGATGAAGGGATGAAGGGATGAAGGGAGGACTCTGGGTTGTAGGCAGTAGGATGCAGGAGAAGGTTGATGGACTGGTGTAGGTTGGTGGTGATAGGACGGGAGTGAATCGGGGAAGTTGAGACTCTGGGTGGGGGAGCCGTCTCTCTGCTTCCTCTTATTGGAATGACCCCCTGTATTAAGACAAAGGAGGAGAGAAGAGAAGAGGAGGAAAAAAAGAAGAAGGGTTTGGGGGGGGGTGAAGTCTGAATTAAACAAGAAGAAACGGATATGGTGTGCTTAAATTCTTCTGGTGCGGAAATGGGACGCGTTCGAGGCGTGGTCTTAGTGAAATGAACTTTGATAAAGTAGATTTGGGAACTAACACAGACCACGCCAAATACTGATATGGATTTAGAATGATTTATTGTACAATATGAATTTGTAAGGACCGACAATGTGTAGGAGAGATGGATTGAGGGTTCGGGGAGAGGGATGGAGGGTTGGAGGGATAAGAGGTAAGGGTCGAGGGTAGAAGGATGAGGTAAGGGTCGAAGGTACAGGGATGGAAGGATGGGGGTAGAGGGATGTAGGGATGAAGAGATGAAGGGGGGAGTCGGGGTTGTAGGCAGTAGGAAGACCAAGGCCAAGGATTTTTATAGTGTGATCGTGGATTCCCTGCCTGGAAGCGGTGGAGGTGGCTCCGATGCGGAATGAATGTCCAGAATAAAGCTCTGGGGGTATTCCGGATCTTGAGAGGATTTGGCGGAAATGGTGGTGAAACCAGGAGCATGTGGCAACTTGGCCTGTTTCTGAGACAAACAGAGGGACTTGGGGGGGAAGCTTGATTGGCTAGTCTTGCAGTAACATAACTGCGTATTGGTTCGTATGGACTTAGGTATGAGTCTAGGCGGAAGAGGTGAATGGGTTGAGGTTAACCGGACTGGTTGGTCTTGCTGCGTTTGAGGTGGAAGATGAGGGTGTCGGCGGAATGGATGGAAATGTCGGGTAGAGAGGCTTGTCGAGTTGGTTGAAAGAAGGGAGAGAGGGATGGATTGGTGAACTCTGAGCAGCATAGGAAGCCATAGAAAGCCAATAAGAACTTGGATTCTAGGACTTTGTCGATGTGTGTAAACAGGTAGCCGGAGCGGAGAGTAGTAATACAGCCGGCGAGGAGGTCTGAAGTGAGGGGCAGACGTTTTGGCGTAGGACGTGGTTCGGCCTTAAGTAGGCCTTTCATTAGCATGCTTATATGTGAGTGGGAGGAGGCTGGACACGGAGCCCCTGAGAATAGTTTAACGAGGAAGTTTATGCCGCTGATATAGACCTGGATGGTGGATGATTTTATCTTGAGGATAGAATGGGCGCCCTTTATTGATTATGTCTACGACGGCGCTGTTGTCTGAGTAGATGCCGATGGTCTTCTTTGACCATTCGTGCCCCCAAAGGATGGCTGCTATCAGGACTGGTAACATTTCGTATATAGTGGAGGAGTTGCTGTTTGGTGCATGTGTGAACCAGAAGGAAGTTTGAAATGAGTAAGGCAATCCGGGGGATTTTCTCGGGAGGCAGGGATGCTTGGAGTGAAACGGAGTTGAGGGTGATGTCCAGGAATTCCAAGGAAGTGCTGGGGCATTCCGTTTTTTTCTGAGGCTAGGGGAACTCTGAGTTCGTGGAATGTGGAAGTCAGAGTGTGAAGACCGTGTGGTTACATTGTAACCTTGGTTCTCTGAGTGAAGAGACTATCTCTCCACTCCGTTACATATTCCATATGTACGGGGATATGACCCCCGCTGCTTGTCAGGGTACTTGGATATTTCTTTAAGACACACCGGCTTGCCCGGCCACGCCTCATTGCATAGCTATAAAGCACCTGCGCTGGCGTGTAATCACTGATAGTTTGAGCGAAACGTGTCTCCGAGCGGCCTAAGGACTGGAGAGATAGTCTCTTCACTCAGAGAACCCAGGCTACAATGTAACCACACGTTCTCTATCGTCTCGAGACTATCTCTCCACTCCGTTACATATTCCATATGTACGGGGTAGATCTTTAAGACACCCCGTGAGGAGACGGTGCAACCCACAATCCCATGTG
>CAEMYA010000998.1:0-29747 GCA_903131615.1 Diplodus sargus | reverse complement strand
CGCGTGGACTGCGAGGGCCCGTTCATCACTGCTTGCAGTTTTAATTATTATTATTATTATTATTATTATTATTACTACTATTATTAATAATGTTACACATGTTTACAATGTTTGGTATATGTTTGGTTGATTATTTTGTCTTAGTTAGGAAAGTCTTGTGCCTTTAGTCTCTTCCACATGGTATAAGGTGGACGGTATACAGTTTATTTTAATTCAACAACGGTATCGGATCAGTATCGGGTATCGACAGATACACAAGGTCCAGGCATCGGTATCGGGAGTGAAAAAGTTGGATTGGTGCATCCCTAAACTGAACTGAATCTGAACTGAATCATGTGCTGACAAGTTTACAGACACAGAGACAATTCTCCCCCCTTAAATCTGCAGCCTGGGTAAACAGGCTCAGTGAACTTGGTGTGGAAGGTGTAGATGTGACTCAGAGTGTCAGATAAGACCTCATAGTAAGACAGAGTGCCAGCAGACCAGTCCAGAAACACTCCCAAGTGGCAGATGAAATGAGGTTCAGGTAAACAACGTTTCCGATTATCATGAATTGCATAGAAATCACGATTTGGGCAGTATTGGAATCCTAAACACCAGGACAGTTTATTCCCCCCGAGCCTGGACTGGTCACCATCTCCTTTCCTTGACATCCCTCTGTAGCAAACACCTCCAACAATATCAATCATACAACCCTCCACCTCCCAGTAGCAGCGCCCAGTCAGCCCCTCTCTGCTCAGAACCTGGGGCCAATAATCAAATCTCTGTGAGCGGCCAGGATACAATTGTTCTGATCCACCGGACATCCTCTTGTTACCCTTAGACAGAGTGAGACTGTTGTGTGCTGTGTCTGGGTCCAGAGTGAGATCACAGGCGTCTGATGGAGAGAACGAGACATGATCATGATCACAGTTCATACTGAAAACACACTTATTGATTATTCTGAACACATTTGAAAGAACAGGCTCATATATTTGAACATCACTCACATGCTCCTACGTACTGTTCATGGACAGTGGTGGAAAGTAAATATTTCACTTTGAGAAACTTTCAGTTCCAACTTCAACTGATGATCTTTCACTTTTACTCACAAATCAACACCAACCATAAAAATAACCCCTGATTCCTATTCTCCACCTTCAATATTTTAACAGGTTCTAACTCTAATAAAGTTTTTAAGACACCCACAGACGATCTTTGCGAGAACTGTACAGAACACTTCAGAACCAAAATCAAGGACGTCAGATCCTGCCTCTTATCCCATCAAGTTTTATCTGTTAACACACCTGAACTGTTGTCCTTGCCTAAGGGAAACACTGGAGAGTTTTGCCCTGGTTGATGCAAGGACACTTGGTTGAGTATTTTCCCAAGTAAACCCAACAACCTGCCTTTTAGACCCAATTCCCACATCACTCTTAAAATCATTTTATGGATTCTTTGAGGAACAGTTTTTAAACATCATGAACTGCTCTCTTCAGACAGGTGTCTTTCCCACCGCCTTCAAAACGGCGGTGGTGAAGCCCCTTCTTAAGAAGAGCAACTTAGACCCCAGTGTTTTTAATAACTACCGACCTGTATCCAACTTACCGTTTTTAAGTACAATTTTAGAAAAACTGGCTTTTAACCAAGTTAATGACTTTTTAAACAGAAATAACATCTTAGAGAAACATCAGTCTGGTTTTAGGAGAAACCACAGTACCGAGACAGCACTTTTAAAGATTTTAAACGACATCAGATGGAATTTAGATAACAAAAAGCTCACAGTGTTGGTTCTACTGGATCTAAGCGCTGCTTTTGATACAGTAGACCATCACATTTTATTAAACAGACTCAGCCATCTGGTCAGCCTCTCTGGTACTGTCATCAACTGGTTTTGTTCTTATCTCACAGATCGATGCTTTAATGTAAGTTTGGATACATGTTCCTCGGGAACCCATGAAAGTGGATGTGGGGTTCCCCAAGGGTCAATTTTAGGTCCACTTCTTTTTAATCTTTACATGCTTCCTCTAGGGGACGTCATCAGGAGGCACGGCATCAGCTTCCATAGTTACGCTGATGATACACAACTGTACATCGCCATGTCTCCTGATGACACAGAGCAAATTGATGCCCTTTTTAACGGCATTTTAGACATCAAGTCATGGATGGCAGTAAATTTCCTACAGCTCAACCAGGACAAAACTGAGGTTTTAGTTATAGGTCCTGAAGGCCAGAGAGAGAAACTTTTACCAAAACTACAAGATCTTAAACCAACACAATCAGTAAAAAATCTGGGCATGATTTTTGATTCTGAGCTGAATTTTATTCCACATATCAGAAATATGTAAAAAATTGTTTTTTATCATCTTAAGAACATAGCCAGAGTCCGCCCGTTTCTCTCCCAGGCCAGTACGGAGGTGCTAATGCATGCTTTTATCTCCTGTCGCTTAGATTATTGTAATGCCCTACTCTCTGGTCTTCCCAAAAAGAGTACTCTAAATCTCCAATTATTACAAAATTCAGCCGCACCAGTTTTAAAGTCACTGCATTGTCTCCCCGTCCTCTTCAGGATCAATTTTACGGTTCTTTTACTGTTTTTTAAATGTCTTAATGGCCTTGCGCCCTCCTACTTATCTGACCTGCTTTTACCATATCAACCCTCGCGGACCCTGAGGTCCTCCTCCACTGGCCTTTTATCCATACCAAAACCAAGAACTAAAACCCACGGTGAGGCAGCATTTAGCCACTACGGCCCCCGCTTGTGGAACAGCCTGCCAGAGAACCTCAGGTCTGCAGAGACTGTTGATATTTTTAAGGGAAGGTTAAAGACACACCTTTTTAATCAGGCTTTTAACTAATATTTTAAATTCTTACTCCATTCTTATGTGGTTCTATCGTATTTTATGTTGTCGCTCCTATCTTTTTTTTAAAAAACGATTTTAATCTTAAATAATTTTATTTCTATTTATCTTCGGTACTATTTTTCTATTTTTTTTTATTTTATTAGCTTGTGTATTTTTATGCTTTTAACTGTTCACTCCATTAACTTATCTTTTGTCAGGGTTTTTATCTTATCTTGTGTCTTTATTTTTTAAGGTTTAAACTCCAGAGTTTCCTCAGGGGGGTCCTCCACACTGGGAGCTATGTCTGGGTTGCTGCTGGGGCCCTGTCCTTGGGTCCCTTCGGCCCGGCCAGCTGTTGTCTGTCAGGGTCGAGAGGCCTGAGCACTGGTGCCCCTGTGGCACAGACTGTGACTCCTCCCAGCCCCAAAGGTGGCGTTTCCTCAATCCTCAGTGCCTTGCCATGTCTCCTTATTGCCAGTAGTAAGAGTGTGTGTGTGTGTGTGTGTGTGTATATAGTATGGAAGGTGGGAGGGAGGGGCTTTCTTTAATATTGTTTTATCTTTCTTGTGTAAAGCACATTGTGCTACATGTCCTGTATGAAAAGTGCTCTATAAATAAAGTTGATTTGATTTGATTTGATTTTACTGTCATGTAGCCAACAGTTAGAGTGGAGCAGTCGCTGCTCATTAAACTCTCAGATCTCAGCCTCCGTCCAGCTGTGTTCTTACAGATAGATATAAAAATATCTGCTTAGGATACTTTGAAGATATTTTGCTGATAACAGCTGTATAACTTTACTACAGTAGTCTTTTGAATGCAGGACTCTGGTACTTTTACTTAATTAAAGGATCTGAGTACTTCTTTAACCACTGTGCATCCATAGTACTGTCGCTCATTTCACTTAAGTCCCTCTATAAATCAGTTTCAGTGTCAGCTTCCAGAAAATCTGCTGGACTTTTGTAAGAAAGCTTAAAATGAAGTGTGAGAGTAATAAAAGGAATGAGCAGTCAGGTTTCTGAAGGAGACTCATTTGTTCCATTTGTCTTACAGTGAAAATAAAATACTTACACCAAAGTAAATCTCTTCTGTCTGTGACAGTCTCCACATCAGAGATGACATTAAAAATCTCAGTGAGCAGAATGCCGTTCCTGTAGTGGTAGATGGTTGCTCCGGTGTATTTCTCATTTGTGATGGCCGCGACCAGGAAACGGAAGCTCTTCAAAGATTTGGCAGTATCTTGGAAAGATTTGGCTTTTTTTCTCATTTTGGTTAAAACTTCACCTGAGTAGTACCATGGGACTTCATTGGTTCTTCCTTTAGGTGAATCCAGGTCTTCATTGGTACTTTCTTCAAGTGAATCCAGGTATTTGTCCATCTCATCCAGGCCGGGGTCAGCACTCTGCAGGGAGGTGAAGACGAAGCACAGAGCATCATTGACACCTGCAGCAAGAACCTCTCTGTCCAGCTCTGACTCATTATGGACGATCTTTGTTCCCTCCATCATTTCCACACAGGAGCTGATGACGTTGATTTCTCTCTCTTTATGATCCAGCCACTTGTCTAGTTTTTCATGACTGAATGGTGACTTGTTTCTGTCATCAAGGAGTTTCTTTACTGAGCTCTCGTCTTCTTTACCTTCACGGATGGAGGGAAGTTCCTTCGCCATGGTCGTCTGGAGGTTAGATACGTAACGACTACAACAGTTTTGGAACTTGTTTAACATTTTTTTGATCTGTGGAAGATTCTCTACTGTGTCGTCCAGAGAATCGTCACATCTCATTTGTATTTCTCTTAAATCTTCGAGAGCATTTTGCACCTTCCACACTAATCCAACACTGATCTCTCTCTTCAGCTCAGCTGCTTTTGACTCTAAATTCTTCAGAGGCATCAGCCAGACCTTCACTGGAACACTCTTCCCTCCATCTTCACCCAGCAGCTTTGGGAGTTCTGCATAGGTCTTCACTGCATCTTCAAATGATGTAGGGTTTCTTTCAAGAATGAAGTCTCCGTAGAATTTGCAGGAGAATTTGTTGGTCAGGGCTTTTTCTTCTTCAGTCATCTGAGCGTCAATGCTACCCTCAATATTAAATCTGGGGATCTTCTTGATCACAGCCTCCATGTGGCCCTGGATCTTTTGAACGCTGCTGGCTTCTAACTTCTCACTGTCAAACACAAAGAAAGCATTTGCCCCATAAAGGATTCCTGTGACTACATGTGTTGCCAGTCCCTTCTTGATCACATCTTTCTGTTCGGTGTTCATGGTTCCAAGTTGAGTCATTGACAACTGATTGAAGTGTGTGGTAGCTTTGTAACGACACGTCACTCTGCTCTGATTCTTGAATTTCTTTGTATCCTTCAGATACTTGGCAGATCCTCCAACTTCAACTAGTCCACTCAGGAAACTGACCTTCAGAGAACCTTCAATGTCCATCAGAGAGGACTTGGATTCAATGGAGTCAGATGCAGTTATTTCAAATTCACTACTATATTGAGAACTCCTGATTGTGTTGTTCTGTAGAGTTTTTTCATCCCACAAAGTCAAACCTACAGACAAAAACATAGAGTATGTGTTCAGGCAAACCCCTTTGGTAAGATTCAGTAGAGCTCATGAAACAGAGCTGATGTGGATCATTTAAATCAATAAAAGATATTTTCATTTGTCCAGCAGAACACAGGCAACCTGTTCCAATGGTCTTAAACTTCTTTGGGAAAAATGAGGGAGTACCACATCGTTCTATACTGGGTCCTTTAACATCTACATCACATCAGAAATATTATCACACAAACACCAACAGTATCTTTTTTTATGCAGATGACAGAGTCGTGTATGTGTTTGTCTTCTCCTCCGTGACTGACAGTCATACATAATAACTTCATGATTTGAGTACAACAGATCTGTAGATACCTGTTTCATTTATACTTTTCAACATCAAGATTTACCTGGAATCAGCTCATCTTTCCGACCATCGTACAACATTCCCGGAGTGAAAGGTCGACCCAGAGCAGCCACCGCCATGTCACCTGAGGACAAGTCTCCTCCTGTTGGTAAACAAACAACAACAGCATTTGTGCACATACAGTGATAGAGTGTCAAACCGTTGATTCAGGTGTCTGAAATGAGTGAGAGATAAAATCGTCCAGTTAGTTGGTGCTCCAGTATAATCGGTACCCCGCGTTAATTTTTGTGCAATTAAGTAAGGGATAATGCCCGACGAGGTGTCCATTATCAGGAATTAATGGACGACGCGGAGGCCGAAGAACTGTCCGACGCGCAGCGGAGGACAGTTGCCTCCGCGAAGTGCTGGAAATAAAATATTCAGATTTGATTTGCCAGCTAGCGCATTGATTGAACGGTAAACAGACAATTTGAGTGGAACTTCTTAGTAGGTGTCCGTATATCAGGGGTTAATGCACACCCTTCAGCCAATCAGAATCGAGTATTCCCCCAGACCATGGTATAATTAATCGTAATTAACGCGTTAAAGTCCCGGCCCTTAAATAAATAAATGCATAAATAAATGTATAAATAAATACAGGAATACATAAATAAATACATGAATAAATGTATGTATATAAAAGAATAAATACATTAATAAATAAATAAATGCATACAAACTTCATAAATAAATAAATAAAAGTGTAAATAAAAGAATAAATAAATAAATAAATGCTTTATATTTATTTCTACATTTCTATTCACCTACATTTATTTATTTCTATATTTCTGTGTCCATATGTTACTGAGGTAGGAGGTCCTAACCTCAGCCAACAGCATGATTGGACAAATCGGAGAGCCAGACAAAAGCAAACGATTCCCGGTCCCAAGCCTTGCTGTAACGTTGTAAACCAGCTCCAGTTAGTATAATGGCATCCGGTGTGACAGTTCAACTGGCGTTCATTTTAACTGGCCAGGAACCCAGATGTGCTGGTGGTGTGGTTTAAGATTCCGTCATGTATATGTGTATTCATTTTGACGTGGCTTGAACACTGCTATTCCACACGGAGATGCCGGAGTCTGCGACCTGCAAACCACTGTTAGACGAGCGCTGCAGAGCACAGTGACAGTCTAGGTGTCTGTCCGAAAAAACGTCTATAAATCGTCTAAAAGTGCCCGTTGTCAGTCTTATATCTTTGTCGTGAATGTCTGTACTCTCAAACAACTCATGGGTGGAACAGTTTGAGGCATTTGTTCACACCACCGGCTACCTGCTTGTAGTGATGTGTTGTTGCGAAGTGAACGGCTCCTGCCTGGGAACCAGAGCCGCTTTGTCTCTATTTTTTTTCTGTTCAAGCTGCACGTGATTGGTCAACTACATGATGTGTGGTGGTGTCTGTGTGTCTGCACTGAGCAGGAGGGGTGGGGCTTAGAGAGAGAGAGAGAGAGAGAGAGAGAGAGAGAGAGAGAGAGAGAGAGAGAGAGAGAGAGAGAGAGAGAGAGAGAGAGAGAGAGAGCTACAGAGACAAAATGCTGGAAAGGTGAGAAAATGAGTGACGGCAGGAAACGCAGTAAAATTGAGTGTAGAGTATGCAAGGTTAAAATCTCATATGGAGCAGGCTCTACAAATAACGTGCACAGGCACATAAGAACTGTACAACCATCAGTGCAGTTGGAATAAAAAAAAAAGACAAGCAAGTGAACCTGCTGCTAATGAAGGTGCCAGTTTGTCTACTGCAACTGTTGCTACTGCTGTTGCAACTGTTCTACAATGCACCACCACAACCACCTGGACCTGGACAGTTTGTGCGAAGGGCTATGTACTTTAAAATGTATTTTTGTAGCACTCTGTGCCATGTTGAGTATAATAAGCCATATGAATAATAAACATTTGATATAATGTATGTTTTGTAAATTAGTAATTCATTTTACACATAATTTTTCATTCAGTTTTTGGTAAGAAATTAATTTAAGCAACAAAAAAATCTGAGGAGCCACTTGGGAGCCATAAGAACTGGTTCTATTAAAAGAGCTTTAATTCCCATCACTACCTGCTTGACGGTGTTGTTAAGTCTATTCAGGACAAATTAATCTGTGTTCGTTTGGTAACGCCTCGCTGCATGTTTAGTGTGCAGCTGTTTTTGTCTGAAATTGTTAAGTTTCGTTTTCATTGTAAGTAAAGAGAGTTGCGAGCACAAACTTCTCATCCAGCATCTTTTGATACACAACAGATGTCGTAAACCAATGACGCTCTAGATCCATGTAGGACTGTCAAAGAATCACCGCCAACAAAGTGTCTCCACTAATTCAGTTATAAACACATTTCTCTTTAACGATAACTTTTTCTTCATCCTTCAGTCATTTAAAAGCTTATATTATGAGGCAGCATTACAGGAAACTACAGTAACTAAACAGCTGAAAGTGAACACGATGAAACAGTGAAACACAGCAGATGTTTGTAAGAACAAACAGGTCGAGAGAAACTGAAGAGATTCGGTCAGAAGATACCAAAGCACTGAGAGTTGAACACACTGACTTTGAAAAACCTCTTTCTCTCAGGTGTCCTGCACAGACAGGAGTGGAGTACTGATTTGAGGGGGAGTCCGGTGCTTGTTACGGGTTGGTCGCAGTCACAACACATCATCACAGCCAGTTTGGAGGCGTGGCTTAAACGGGCGGTTAAGTTTCGTTTTCATCGAGAGTAAACAGAGTTAGGACCATAAACTTCTCGTCCAGCGCTCTTCTTATACACAGTGGGTGTGTCTTCAACCAATGACGCTCTTATCTCGATCCATGCAGGATTATCAAAGAATCACCGCTAACAAAATGTGAACGTTTGGTGAATCATGAAACTAGAAAATACAGCGACACATTTTACTGAAGCGACCAACAGGAAACCTCTTTCTTCTTCTCTTCACTTTGAACCTGACTAACAATAAAGAGTCAGACATGTTGAACTCACCTGTTTATCCTCAGTTCTGTCCCCAAAGACAAATAATACCAGTCCCTTCAAACCAGACTCCCTCCTCGTCTCTGACTGAACGTTGGTCGTCGGTTGTTGGACCGGCTGACTCATTCCTGGTTTGCTGCAGTGATCAGAGGGGCTCCCTGCTCTGTCAAATGGTGCATTCAGGGGCTGCTTGGAAATAAGAAACTTTGTGTTGCATTCCAGTACCATATAACTTTTTTATTCCTATTTTATTTCTTGATGTAGACTGGAGAAGTGTTTCATCTTTATTTATTTAGTTTACTTGTTTAATATGTAGACTGGTCAAAATACCCAACGGACACGTTGGGCCTTCTATTGCAGGAGGCACAATTAAGTAATGTTATGCAACATTAAAAGGGAGCTTTATGTTAATTTGGCTATCCATAATAATTCATGATTACCAGGGTTAATTATTAATTACGATATATAATATGATCCAGTTTACATTAGATCATCTCAGGGCACCAACATTGAAGAAGGGAAAAGAGCAAATTTACTAAATCAGTCTCATAAAAAGGTACTAAACTGTTTATAACTCTGATTAATAACTGACTTATTAACTAACACCAACTTCACCACAACAGCTGTGATGGTTGAAGGCTTTTGGAGTTCTTGACAGTGTAGAGCAACATTCACTCTGTACAATATTAAATAGACAGCAAGGTTAAAAAGTATTTTATTCAACACAAAAATGAAAACACACAATGTAACTAACATGTACTAAGTACAGGTGTGTGTGTGTGTGTGTGTGTGTGTGTGTGTGTGTGTGTGTGTGTGGTGATGCCAGGTTAGAGAAGATGGTTATGTGGCGAGCGTAGGGAGGACACAAAACACAGTAAGATTGATTTGCCTGTGTTTGAAGGGTAGTAGGGCTAACGAGTCCCACTCGTAGCCCATTGACTACGACAACGCCACCTTGGGACTTTCACCCAAAGATTTAACTCCATCAACTAATTTAAGGACACGCAAGTAAGGTTACCCACTAGGCATGAGACGTGGTTCACAATTAAATACGCTTTATTGGCAAATATTAAAACACAGACCCACACAAATTGTAAAGCGGGACTATTCACAGCTGAGGCTCGCTGGTGTGGGGAAACTAGTGAGGGAAGGGATCCAAACAAAATATCATAAGTCACCCGGGCACGTGACAGTCACACACTCACACACACTTTGTGAATAACCAAAATAATCCCAGGGGAGCACAGCATACAGGGAGGGAAGGGACACCGCCACCCAGATCACCAGCACCACCACCACCACCGGCCTCTGCAAGAAAAGAAAACAAGAATAGTCACACAGTGAAACAAAATTTGTATAAAATGGGAACTGGGCAAATTATAATCAAACCAAATGAAATCACTACTGCCCAGAACAAACAAACTATAAAGAAAGAAAACAAATAATACAAATTATATGCAAAAAAAGAACTAAACACCACCTGCCCTAAAACAAATGAATTATACTAGTTAATTAAATCAAATTAACCACAAGGATATCAAAAGTCAAGGCAGGTGGGGTAACGAAAACAGCAAATTAATAGAATAGACAAAACAAATTAAGGTGTCAAGATGGAGCTAGACACGTGGCCATAAAGGCACAGTTAACAAAAATAACCGTGGCTTATCAACTGCAAAGCAGCGGTAACTCGGCAGCCACATCTGCGACACAGCAGCCGACAGAGCAGCAGCAACGCAGCAGACAAAGCAGCAGCGGTCAGCTGATCGTGACTTTTCTTGTGTCACATGGATCATTCGGCCCAATGGCTGGATCTCATCTACAAAGCACAAAATTAACACTATTACAATGAACCTACCATACCCGTTTCAAATGACGCAGTAAAACAACATACCTTTTGGCCGGATCGGATACACATGCGTTTGTTAGAGGAGAGACCTACGCGGCTACCAGCATTTTACCTGTAACCATGCTAGCGTTAGCTTTAAAAAGGTATCGATCAAGATTGTGCGGACAGAGAGGACACTTACCGCCGCAACCCAGAGGGACCAGCGCACATCAAAAAGCGGCACACACAAGTGGGGCACGTCAGCTCAGCCGCTCTGCAGTACAACATTCAGGTGCCATAAGAACCAGGAAAGGGATTAGCACTTGACAACATGGAAGCAACGAGCAGCCTGCATTCTTACCTGCCGAGAGCCAAAACTTCCGGACCGGAAGTGACGCGTCAGACAGGAGCGCAAAGAGAAAGCGCCGGGGAGAGCTGCTGCTTTTATACTCCCTTCCCCATACCGTGAGTGGCTACCACTGGTGTTCGATTAGGGACCGGGATACAGAAGTTTCATGCTGCTACAGTGAGTTGCATGCAGAGATTCTGAGTCTGTGTGAAACAGCGTTCGACTAACATCAAATTAGCCGTCTCGGAAAGCAAATTACCAATAACTGACCTGAAATCACAATAACTCCTGAAAACATTGAACACATGTGCATCACATCAACCAGAGTTTAAAGTCCTGTGCTTAGCCGTGTTATGCTGTCAAAGCCCAGTTCAGCGTTACCAGTCTTTGAAGAAAAGGTGCTGGTGTTTGCGGAAGAAGGTTGGGATTCCAATGTTGAACAATGTTGTTCTTCAGAGGTGGAAAGTAACGAAATACATTTACTCAAGTTACTGTATTGAGTAGTTTTTTGTGTATTTTGTATTTTTTAAGTAGTTTTTAAAAGAAGTAATTTTATTTTTACTTGATTATGTTTTGAGTGAAGTATTGTACTTCGCTACGTTAAAAATACCATCAGTTACTGAGTAAATAAAATCCTGACGGGAAAAAACACCACGCAGTGACGATTGATCAGCACGTCTTCATCAAAGAGATGGTGATGGAGGCTGATCATGAGACCGGCAGTGATGGAGGGTCAGAGACAGTGGACCTTGAAATGTTAGCTGTACCTAAAACATCGAATTCCGCTGAACTCGAAAACGGCGAAAACCCTCAGCCACATTTAAGAGAGTGTTTTTCCTTCGAATACAAGAAGCCAGCAGCGTCATCATGCAGTGAGAACGCGGCCTCAGCTGCTGCCGAGCGGCTCTTCAGTTGTGCTACATGACTGTTCACTGCAAAGCAAGGATGAGCGACTAACTTTGAAAATCAGCTGCTGCTGAAACCTGACTGTTTGTAGACTAATGCTCTGAAGCAAATATCTGTTATGCAGACGTACAGTGGGACGCGACCATGTTAAGTGTTTAAGTAAAGCAGCTGCAATTGAGTTCATAACAAGTTAGGAGTACATTTAAACATGTTTTATCAGGAGATATTAGGCACGCAGCCATCAGAATATCCCGACACATAGATTTTAGTTTTATTTTGGTAATTGATTTGTATTAATATAGTAATTGTTTTTGCTGTTGTGACAACTTGACATGTTTTATGTTGTCACTCCATTTACATGTGTATCCATTTCTCTTTAATAAAAACTAAATAGTTTGGGATGTGTGGCCCCTTCTCCTGTTTTCGCTACACGCCTTGGTTTTATCCTTTGTTAAATGTAAAAATAACTTTTACTTAAAGTAGATTTTAAATTTACTACGTTTTACTTTTACTTGAGTAGATTTTGATACAGGTAATTTCACTTGTAGTTGAGTAATATTTCATCAAAGTAGTGTTACTTTTACTTGAATACAATATTTTAGTACTTTTTCCACCTCTGCTCTTCTTGCTGTGAAGCTCTGATGAAAGTCGGCAGAGGAGGAAACAGTTCCTTTCCTTTTGCAGGATAGCAGCTTGGTGCTACCCTACATGATGTTCCTCAGATTGTGAAGTTAGCCGGTAAGTTTGGCGTCACAGCTGCTGGTGCGAACTGATCTGGAATACTGGCAGGACATCGTGTTGCTGCAGTGAGGAGAAGTTCTTTGGGCCGCTGCAAATGCAGCTTGCAGCTCTCCACAGCTGTTAGGCCCAGAAGAAGAGATCTTTAGGGCAGACAGCCCCGTGGAGGGAGATGGAGAGGAGAGCTTGAAGATCAGCAGTTGAAGGAGTAGAGGATGTTAGAGTAAGAGAGGAAGAACAAGGAAGGAACTGGAGTTTTGACTATCTGGTCAGAGGGGGGTCTGTCACCCTGACCAATAGTAGCTCAAAGCTGATTTTTGCACCTCGGTGTGAATAAAGGGGAATTCTGGGACACTGAGTTCAGTTCAGAGTCCATTTTGAAATCCACAATGAATGACTTCATCTCTGGGTCCCAACACTAATAATAATAATAATAATAATAAAAATAATAATAATAATAATGGGGGTCTTGTGTTCAGATCTGATTCTTTGTGTGTCCAGTTGAACTTTCTGTGTAGATATTTTGCATGTTGCTGTTTCTCACATACGCGTTATATTATTTGACATTGTTATGTGACTGACATGATGACGCTTCACAATCAAAACATTTGAATCAGTGATTTCGGTGAACTGAACTGAATCTGAACTGAATCATGTGCTGACAAGTTGACAGACACAGAGACAAGCTGGATCCATTCCAAGGCCCAATGCCTGGGTAAACAGGGTCAGTGAACTCGGTGTGGAAGGTGTAGATGTGGCTCACAGTGTCGATGAGACCTTATAGTAAGACAGAGTGCCAGCAGACCAGTCCAGATACACTCCCAGACGGGTGAAGACAGAAGGAACAGGTAAATATAGTCTCTGATTATCATTTTCTGCATACAGATCTGCTGCTGAACTTGGATGTTGGTAGTATCTTAAACAGTTTATTCCCCCCGAGGCTGGACTGGTCACCGTTTCCTTTCCTTGACGTCCTTCTGTAGCAAACACCTCCAACAACATCAAATAAAGAACTGTTTTCCCAGTCCACCTCCCAGTAGCAGCATCCAGTCAGCTCCTCGCTGTACAGAAACTGAGGCCAAAACTTCTTGTACTTGTCGTGACAGTCGTTTATGTATTTGTCTTCTCCGTTACCTGCAGTCACGCATAATAACTTCATGATTTGAAGCTCAACAGATCTGTAGATACCTGTTTAATTATTGATGTTACTTTTCTGTAGTCAACATCAAGATTTACCTGGAATCAGCTCATCTTTCATCTCATCTTTGCCCCTTTTAGTCATCTACTGAATGTCTAACTGATAATCCAGCTGATCAAAGGTCAGTAACACAGAAACATTTCACCTGTACAACACAGTTCAGACACCTGACTGTCAGATCTCTTGTTCAGTCTCAGAGTCTCAGCAGCAGCAGGACGAACCCTCCAACAGAAACAGCCAGCAATTACCTGAAGGGGCAATTAAACACTGAAACTAATGTTGTAATTGATATTAATTAGCCCTGTTTGTCCTCTCAGCCTTGTTTAACATATCAAAGGTTCAGTGAGTGAGTGAACCTGAACACTCACATCAAGCATCACTGCATCAATTACACAAACAACTGGATTTTACTGCCGCTGACAGTTAGCCTGTCCAGTCTTTGTGCTATTAGACACCTGAGGCAGCATTTCATGAGTTATTTGTGGAGTTAAATTTACGGCCTAGATAAAATATGAGTAAGATTAAAAATCACTTCAAGTCATCAAACAACCACCACTGCTGATGAACATCTATGAGACGTGACTCTCTGACTCTCTGCTGCAAGTTACAGAAACGCAGCGTGACCTCGAGGAAACTCAGGGATTTCTCTGTTCGAACATTGTTGGAAATGAACAAAGGTCGAGTCGTTTTCAGACATTTTAATCCAGAAATGTTATATTTAATATGTCATCAAATTGTACTTTGAAACGTGGGCTACATACAAAGTAATACTATGCACATTTAAAAGTCCTTTCAAAGGTGACTCAGGGTGCTGGTGTGTGTGTGTGTGTGTGTGTGTGTGTGTGTGTGTGTGTGTGTGTGTGTGTGTGTGTGTGTGTGTGTGTGTGTGTGTGTGTGTGTGTGCGCGCGCGCGCGCGCGTGCGTGCGTGCGTCATGGACTTGGACCACATAATGTAGTGAAGTCACCAGTAACAGCAGACACCAGACTCCCTTAACAAATCGTGTAGTTTTAATAGTTGTTGCCTCATGAAGAGAAACCTCATATATATTAGACCTTTTATCATCAGCTGCAGTGAGTCCTGAACCAAATAGAATACATCTAACATACAATCACAGCAGCAGTTATTTCATTTAAATATGAAGCATATTAAATATTTACATCACATAAATATTTATACCATTAATGGAAAAAATAGTTATTTGATGAAAACTGATTTCCTTGTGATTAAATAATGGTTGTTGCATCAGGATGGATCAGTTTCATGGAAGCTCAGCTCCTGTTGGCTCCCACGGAACTCGAACTCTGTTTCAGCGCTTCAGGGTCTCACAGGTCCTGGATTTGACCCGGGATTAGATAACAGTCTGCGGGTCCGGAGGAGTTGAAGGGCATCATGTCTAAAGAAATCTCCACCTCGCACTCGTACTGCAGGATGGCGGGCAGCAGTAAGTTGCTGTTGTTGCGGGAATCATCCGAAATGACAGAAACTTTATCGAAGTTGTGCTCCAGGTTTCCGCCGGTGTGCTGCGGCGGAGGCGGCTGCGTGAGTCTCTGCGCCCCGGGGCCCGGCACGGCGCAGGCCTCCTTCTGCATGGTGGTGTCGTGGTGATAAGACACCAGCTCGTTACTGAAGTTCACCGCCTCCACCGTGGAGGTGGAGCAGTACTTACTACAGTCCAGGATGGTGGAGAAACAGGCATGGACTGGCCATCTGGCGTACCGGGCAATGCCCGGTGGGCCGACGCACATTTTTAGGCCGGGCTGTCATAATTTAATCAAAAAAGTTTATCATAAATCATTTTTATCGACCGGGACGGCCCATTGGTTGATTTTCTAGAAGGAAATTGGGCTAATCCAATGAAATCTCTCAGCCCTCATCTTTTTTTCTAAGTGCACAATTTAGAGGGGGCGGCCCATTGGTCCATCTTCAATATAGAAAGTGGACTGAACCAATCAGGATATAGTACGACAGCGGCCCGGCCCCTCCCTGCGCTGTCACCTGTAACTTCTGCTAGTTAGTGTGAATGCTGAAGGCATTCACACTCTTGTTCTTCTGGAATTTATTAAAGTTATTATTCCTGCTTCCGTACGTTTTTTGGCACCTATCACCTCCTACAAATATTATCCATATATTATTGTTATCAGTAATGATAAACTGTACATTTCTAATAAGCCTAAAGGCAAAAAGTTCTGGGTTTTGCTTTCTCGCTTGTGCTCCGCTAATTATGAGGGGCCGGTCTAAGCCAAATATGCCAGGGCCGATTTTTTGTCCCAATCCACCCCTGGTCCTCACTACAACACTTTGTCCCTTCAAAGTGAGTTCTGTCCCTTTACTGCACTGTGAAATTTGTTTCAAATAAAAGTCTGTAAGAAGAACGAGACGAACATCTCCTCCAGTAATGTGACACTTTATTAATGCTCAGAGCACAGTACAGAAGACAGGTTAGTTTCACCTTGGAGCGCTCTCATTTCATTTCAGGTCTGTTCTATGACAACCTTATCTGCTCTGTTCCCATCTGAGGCCCAGTGGCAGTTTACTATACTCCTACCAACTGTCTCCCTGTTAACTATTACCAACCCCTCTGCTAGTTTCACTACCTGATAGTGTTTCATTTCAAATAAACTCCATTAACACTTTTACACTCACACATGTATCATAGCTTGATGAGCAATCAGGCTGGAGTTCACTCTGATAAATACAACACTCACAATAATCAAATAGTAGAAATGGCACATGACATGTGTGACCGGTGTGCTTCTGCGTTGTGTTGGTTTGAATGATGCTGTGACACCGGGACCTCTTTGGAGAAAACCGTTTATTCTGACAAAATAGATAACAAGCAAAACCTCCATGTAAATCGTACTGTCCACTCGAGCTCCTCTCCCGCAGGAGAATTGTACAAAAGGGTGGCCGCAGCCTGCGACTACGTGGCCAAATCATTATACAGTGAACAAACAACATATTTAACAAAACATACCTGACAAAATAGATAACAAGCAGAACCTCCATGTAATTCGTACTGTCCGATCGAGCTCCTATACAAATAAAATGCAGATAAAGATATCGACAAACCCGGAAGTTAGTTTGGTTTGTCATAGAGTCAAGCTAGCAATTTTCAACTGTTAAAACCACTATATTGAAATGCAACTCTGTTAACATGTATACATTATTAGACAGGAACAGACATGACAATAACATTGAGACCAGAAATACATATAATAAACAAAGAGAAACATTAGGATGGTTCAGGATTATCAACTGAATGAAATAAGGTCACCCACCTCTCCCGCAGGATAATTGTACAAAAGGGCAGAGGTGGTCGGCGCAGGAAGCATTTATAGTGGGGACCACAGAAGAAGAAATCAAAAAGGAGGAGCTTTGAGCTACACACACAGTCTGCACTGGATTTGGAGGCATTTTCTTGTCAGGCAGTAACAGATTTTGTGTAATTATATACATATCTCATTAATCTCACAGGTTAACCCTGTTACACATGTGCACTACAGATACTCCAACATGATTACATGTTCACTAAAGATACTCAAACATAAAGAAGCGTTATATTATTTAACATTGTTATGTGACTGACATGATGACGCTTCACAATCAAAACATTTGAATCAGCGATTTCAGAGAACTGAACTGAATCTGAACTGAATCATGTGCTGACAAGTTTACAGACACAGAGACATGCTGGATTTCTCCCGAATCCCGAACCCTGGGTAAACAGGCTCAGTGAACTTGGTGTGGAAGGTGTAGATGTGGCTCAGAGTGTCAGATGAGACCTCATAGTAAGACAGAGTGCCAGCAGACCAGTCCAGATACACTCCCAGACGGGTGAAGGGACCAGGAAGAACAGGTAAGTCATGTTTCTGATCATCATGTTCTGCATAAAGTTCTTCTGGACCTGAGCTCTGGACATATGTTAAACACCAGGACAGTTTATTACCTGCGAGCCTGGACTGGTCACTGTTTCCTCTCCTTGACATCCCTCTGTAGCAAACACCTACAGTAACATTAACCCTTGGACTTTTCCACTCCACCTCCCAGTAGCAGCGCCCAGTCAGCTCCTCTCTGCACAGAACCTGAGGCCAATGATCAAATCTCTGTGGGAGGCCAGGATACACTTGATATCTTCCATGTGTCACCTTTCTGTCAGACAGAGTGAGCAGGTTGTGTGCTGTGTCTGGGTCCAGAGTGAGATCACAGGCGTCTGATGGAGAGAACGAGACGTGATCATGATCACAGTTCATACTGAAACACATTTATTGATTATTCTGAACACATTTGAAAGGACAGGCTCATATATTTGAACATCACTCACATGCTCCTACGTACTGTTCATGGACAGTGATGAAAAGTAAATATTTCACTTTGAGAAACTTTCAGTTCCAACTTCAACTGATGATCTTTTACTAACATGTAGCCAACAGCTAGAGTGGAGCAGTCGCTGCTCATTAAACTCTCAGATCTTAAATCAAATCAAATCAAATCAAATCAATTTTATTTATATAGCCCAAAATCACAATCACATCGCCTCAGTGGGCTTTACAATCTGTACAGTGAACAACATCCTCTGTCCTTAGACCCTTGATTCAAGTGAGGAAAAACTTCACATGTTGATGGAAAAAAACCCTTTTAACAGGGTAAAAAAAACGATGGAAGAAACCAGCCTCTGTCCAGCTGTGTTCTTACAGATAGATATAAAAATATCTGCTTCAGATACTTTGAAGATATTTTGCTGATAACAGCTGTATAACTTTACTACAGTAGTCTTTTGATTGCAGGACTAACTTGTATGAAGTAATTTTCTATAATTGTTGTGGTACTTTTACTTAATTAAAGGATCTGAGTACTTCTTTAACCACTGTGCATCCATAGTACTGTCGCTCATTTCACTGAAGTCCCTCTATAAATCAGTTTCAGTGTCAGCTCCCAGAAAATCTGCAGGACTTTTGTAAGAAAGCTTAAAATGAAGTCTGAGAGTTGTAGGAACATGTCCTGTCTTTATTAATCTCTATCCAAAGGCCTGTTGTTTCCTAATGACTTAACTTTCACCTACAGCACTGCTCCCCCATTAGAGAGTCTAGAAGACCCCCCTCCGTCATCTCTTGCCCCAGCAAGAAGTTGAGAACATTTGGTATAGCCATAAAACTGTGTCTGCAGGAAGAGCCTGACTGCTGGACTCACGAATGGAGTCACCATTCGCTTCTCTCCCCCTTTGTCAAAGTGTAAATTTACGATGCTTTTGTTTAAAAGCTGCTGGCATTCCCATTCTACAGCAGGAGTCAGAACGGCCCTGACTTTCTCTCCCAGATGCAGAAAAACTTGTCCACGCCTTTGTCTCCACCAGGCTGGACTACTGTAATGCTCTTCTTGTCGGGATCTCCAACAAAAACATTCAGAAGCTCCAATACATTCAAAACTGTGCTGCCCGGGTCCTCACAAAGGTGCGAACCTGCCTTTTAAAGAAAGCCTTTTATTAGTCGAGTTGGAGACGTTCTCTCTCCAATCCTTGTTTTATTGATGTAGCACTTTGAGATTGTTTGCTCAATATAAAGTGCATTACAAATTAAATTCATTATTATTAGCGGAGCGCTCCCTTAGAGATAGGGTGAGGAGCTCTGTCACCCGGGAGGAGCTCGGAGTAGAGCCGCTGCTCCTCCACATTGAGAGGAGCCAGCTGAGGTGGCTTGGGCATCTGTTTCTGATAGGCTCACAAAAATTCGACTTTTAAGATGGTGAAGTTAATGGGAAGGTTAACATGATTTTGAAACATTAAAACAATAGTTTAGTTAGATTAAACTTCTGTGAGCCTAAACTCAACACAGAAGGAATGATTGTCAGCCAGCCCCCACCCCTGTTTCCAGGCTGCCTGCAGCAGACTATAAAACAGACACAGGCTCTGCTCACTCACTTCTAAACTTCACTCTCTTTTCGTCTCACTTCTGCCCTTTTTTCTTCAGTGATTCTCTTCTGTCACTACACTTCTCTCTCCCTGCTTCTCTCCTGTCTTCTCTTCTCTTCTCTCTTCTTTTCTTTTACTTTTATTTTTAAAGTAATCTTTACTTTTATTTTTGCAACAAGCTGTAAGAAAAGCGAATTGAACCACTACGTTGAGTGCTTTACTTTTATCTAAATTTTTAATAGAACGAAATTCTTTTCTTTTGATTTTTGATTTTAATATACCGTTAAAGTATCACTGCCTGATCCAGAAGAAGTTGAATTAGTTTCAGAACCAGAACTTAAGAACCACCACTTGAAAGAACAAAGAAAAAGTCTTTTTCAAGACTAATCATCTGATGAAGAACGTTGCAGTCATTTTCTGCTTCAGAAGCCTGGCAAGGAGTCTCCAACAAAAGAGACTTTGTGTGCTCCCAGCCAAGACCGACTCTGCCCCCAGCGCTCCCAAGGCGGAAACCCCGCTGGGCCTTCGGACCAAGAGCTCCTCAACAGAGTACCGGCCTTCCTTCTGGCTATCGAACCGACACGCTGTGCCGTAGTCCAACCCAGAACTCTCAAGGAGACCAAGCTTCAGGACCTCCTGACTCCCAGACAAACCAGGCTGAACGCCTTCATACAACTGGATCCACACACGTGAGAATGAGTGGTGTCTAGAGTTCTGACTTCTGTTTAGGTTATGACTTCTGTCCAAGTTCCGATTTCTATCTTATGAACTTAAGAGAATTGAGATTAGGGTCTCGTTAGTATTAAAAATTCCCCCCGTAATATTTAATATATATAAAACCCGACCCTTTAACTTTACCATCTGCCGACGGTCACATGGAGAACTGATGGATACGTGCAAAGAATTCACTGCTTCAAAATAGGAGATCAAATATACATTTGAAATTTAACAGACTGATTAAACTGATACTCTAACTGTCCAAGCCAACTTGGATAGTTAGATGTTTGGGATACTTCCCTTCGGCCTATTCCAGTAAATCAAATATCGGAGGTGGTGCCCTGTCTAAAACTGTTATTGATTGACAGTGATTAATTATCATATATCAAGGTAGTGTCTCCTACATTATATATCGTGGTGCCATCCATGTGAGGCCCATATGCGATATATACCTTTCCTTTCCCTACACTGTGCACAGCTGGATTCACACATAAATGAAATCAGAGTTGGTGTTTGTAAAGCTTTGATTCCCGTCTTACAAGCTCAAAGAGAATTTCGGATAGGGCTCCGTTAGTGTAAAATTTACACCAGTAATATTAAATATATGAAATTCACCTAATCTCAATAATTTAACCTTTACAGTCTCCATATTTTCTGTTATTTGTTGTCATCTGTTTGAATTACATATTATTTTTATTATATTATATTTATTATATTATATATTATTTTTATTTTTATATTATTTTCATATTATTTACTCTGAAATATTTAGTCAATAAACATATTTAACCGTATGTCCTTGTCTGTGCAAGTGTGGAAAATCAATGGACCCGTGTAAAAAAAAATCATTACTTCAGAATAGGACATCAAATATAGAACATGAGAGTGGATATAGATTTTGACATTGATTAAACTGGATAAACTGATCCTAACTGCTCCAGGCAAACTTGTGCAGTTAGATGTTTGTAATAATTCCCTCCAACCTATTCCAATAAATTTAACAACTGAGGTGGAGCCCCATTTACGAGTGGGTTATTAATCGTCAGTGATTAATTACCTTTACTATCAAGTAGTCTATCTCCTCCAGAGTAAAACAAGAAATTAGCAGTCAGGTTTCTGAAGGAGACTCATTTGTTCTTATTTGTCTTACAGTGAAAATAAAATACTTACGCCAGAGTAAATCTCTTCTGTCTGTGACAGTCTCCACATCAGGGATGTCCGGCTTTGAGAAATCCTCAGTGAGTAGAATGCCGTTCTTGTAGTGGTAGATGGTTGCTCCGGTGTGTTTCTCATTTGTGATGGCAGCTGCCAGGAAACAGAATCTGCTGTCGCTCTTCAAGGATTTGGCAATATCTTGGAAATATTTGGCTTTTTTTCTCATTTTGGTTAAAACTTTATCTGAGTAGTACCATGGGACTTCATTGGTACTTCCTTTAGGTGAATCCAGGTAATTGTCCATCTCATCCAGGCCGGGGTCAGCACTCTGCAGGGAGGTGAAGACGAAGCACAGAGCATCATTGACACCTGCAGCAAGAACCTCTCTGTCCAGCTCTGACTGATTTGGGACGATCTTTGTTCCCTCCATCATTTCCACACAGGACCTGATGACGCTGATTTCTCTCTCTTTATGATCCAGCCACTTGTCTAGTTTTTCATCACTGAATGGAGACTTGTTTCTGTCATCAAGGAGTTTCTTTACTGAGCTCTCGTCTTCTTTACCTTCACGGATGGAGGGAAGTTTCTTTGCCATGGTCATCTGGAGGTTAGATACGTAACGATTACAGCAGTTTTGGAACTTGTTTAACATTTTTTGGATCTGTGGAAGATTTTCTACCACTGTGTCGTCCAGAGAATCGTTGCATCTCATTTGTATTTCTCTTAAATCTTCGAGAGCATTCTGCATCTTCCACACTAATCCAGCACTGATCTCTGTCTTCAGCTCAGCTGCAGTTGTGTCAAAGTCCTTCAGAGGCATCATCCAGACCTTCAGAGGAACACTCTTCTCTCCATCTTCTCCCAACAGCTTTAGGAGTTCTGCATATGTCTTCACTGCATCTTTAAAGGATGTAGGGTTTCTTTCAAGAATGAAGTCTCCGTAGAATTTGCAGGAGAATTTGTTGGTCAGGGCTTTTTCTTCTGCAGTTACCTGAGCACCAATGTTACCCTCAATATTAAATCTGGGGATCTTCTTGATCACAGCCTCCATGTGGTTCTGGATCTTCTTAACGCTGCTGGCTTCTAACTTCTTACTGTCAAACACAAAGAAAGCATTTGCCCCATAAAGGATTCCTGTGACTACATGTGTTGCCGTGCCCTTCTTGATGACCTCTATCTGTTGGGTGTTCATCGCTCCAAGTTGAGTCACTGATAACTGATTGAAGTGTGTGGTAGCTTTGTACCGACACGTCACTCTGCTCCGATTCTTGAATTTCTTTGTATCATTCAGATACTTGGCAGATCCTCCAACTTCAACCAGTCCACTCATGAAACTGACCTTCAGAGAACCTTCAATATCCATCAGAGAGTACTTGGATTCAATGGAGTCAGACGCAGTTATTTCAAATTCACTACTATACTGAGAACTCCTGATTGTGTTGTTCTGTAGAGTTGTTTCATCCCACAAAGTCGAGCCTACAGACAAAAACATAGAGTATGTGTTCAAGCAAACCCCTTTGATAAGATTCAGTAGAGCTCATAAAACAGAGCTGATGTTGATCATTTAAATCAATAAAAGATATTTTCATTTGTCCAACAGAACACAGGCAACCTGTTCCAGTGGTCTTCTTTGGGATAAATTAGGGAGTACCACATGGTTCTGTACTGGGTCCTTTACTGTGTACATCACATCGGAAATAATATCACACCAACACCAACAGCATTATTTCTTGTGCAGATGACACAGTCTTGTATGTATTTGTCTTCTCTGTGACCCACAGTCATACACAATAACTTCATTATTTGAAGTTCAAAAGATCTGTAGATACCTGTTTAATTTATAAATTTTTTCAACATCAAGATTTACCTGGAATCAGCTCATCTTTTCGACCATCGTACAACATTCCCAAAGTGAAAGGTCGACCCAGAGCAGCCACCGCCATGTCATCTGAAGACAAGTCTCTTCCTGTCGATAAAAAACAACAACAGCATTTGTACGTATAGGGCTCTATCTTAACGATCTGAAACGCAAGTATCAAACACAAAACGCAAGTAGCTTTGTGGGCGGATCCCAGGCACTGTTGCTATTATGCACTGATAAATGACGCCCTGATTGGTTTATTGCACGTTAGGCCCAAACCACACCTATGACTAATGTAGCTACTTCAGACCAACCCATTTTAAGTTTGCGTCGGGCGCAAGAGTCATTTATCAAAGCCCATACAGTGATAGAGTGTCCAACCTATGAGAGACAAAACCGTCCACGCTGCCACAGAGACTGGGGGACAGAGTTCTATTTATCTGTTTATTTGCTTTTATTAAACCTGAAAATCATTGAGGGCTCGCCCTCATTTACAATGATCTTGAGTAGAGATTAATCATTAATCATTTCATCCCCATTAAAAATGTAACCAATTAAAATTACAAGTCTTCAATTAAAAGCAATTATTATAGTTTTCGTCTTAATTCTCGTGCTTAAAAATACATAAAAATGCTTAATCTATCATAATCGTTTCGACTGCTCCCCCTTCCCTTCTCAATCAACTCTTCCATGTTACTGCGCATGTGCAGTCTTGGTTCAGGAACACGGTAGCAAAACAAACTTGTTCGTGTGGTTTTGAGAGGTTTTGAGTCGAGAAAAATGATGCGGAGAAGAGGAGAAGGCGAGAGGAAAGTAAAGAGTTTTTTTCAAAACTAGCAAATGTGTCAACCTTTCTCACAGGAACCCCATTCACACAGGAGAAGACGCAAAAAAGCCGGAGCGGCGGTTCGCCAATTCTCCGCCGTTGGTGATTCACACAGAGCGAATCAGCTCCGGCTTAAAGACGAACCACCGTGAATTCACACCGAAAGCCTAAAGAGGCGTAAAGGTACTCGTCATGATGATGACGTTGGTATGTTTTAAAGGTGTTTCCCCGGTGTCCCCCCTGTCAATCTGACTCCCTCACTCGCAGGGACAGAGGCTGTTTTCTGGGGAAAGTTCACTGAAGTCTCGGTCGGGAGGACTGGCCGTCGCGGTGATTTATTTTATTTTATTTCATCACAAACAGAGTCGGTAGGACAAGAGGGAGGACAGACGCTTCACGTACAGCTGCAGTATTTTTTCCTCAAGTTGCCAAAGACAGTTACAGTAATTACGTTACTTTTGTTTGGTCATGTAACGTTGCTTTGTGGGACATTTCTCTGTATTAAGTTGAGTTGAGTTAAGTTGGCTTTACCGTTCACACTGGTGTAGTTCTCCAGTAATACAACCCTGATACTACCTTCAGAGGCGTATCAGTGCCGTAGCGAGATTTCATCCCTCGCCATCTCCGAGAGATTCACACAGAGACGGAGGCGGGGAATTGGCGTACTAAAGCCGCATCCAAACGCCACTGTGAATGGGGCTAGTGACACCGAATGTAGGAGGAGATGAAGTATAGAGTGACACGAGTGACACTTTTCATCACAAACATGTGAGTATTAAAGCGTTCGAAATGCTTAACTATATCAAATGTTGATTAATGTTCTTCAATTACAGTAAAAATGTTGAGATGATTCACTTGTTAGATAATAACCCTTAAGGATTTTAAGGACTTTATCTAGCTCAGGAAATAGGAGAATCTTCTCAAATTCACATTTTTTAGTTGATTCAAAGTCTTTGTTTGGTGATAAATGTTATTCACTGGACAGGGGGAACATATAAAAACCGTTATTTAACTACAAACTTAAGCTGTCAGATAATTGTAACAGATTTCAAAAGCAGGCCTAAATTGAACTAAAATACAGTACTTGAGGAAATCCATTTAGTTACGTTATGTTACCAGCTACAAGACTAACACTCTCTTACGGTTGATTGTCAGAATGAATACTTGCTGCTGCCCACAATGAAGACCTTTTGCTGAGGTGAGGATAAAACTTTTGTCAGTGCAGTACGAGGATGTGGAGGGCCCCAATGACTGGGTTTACCTTGGGCCCCAATATGACTAAATACACCCCTGATCACAGGTTGATCTGGATGTCTCACGCTTTACCACAGCTGACTGACCTCCCTCCCGATGTCAAATAGGGCTGCAGCTATCGATTCTTTTCTGTAATCAATTAATCTGGTGCTTTATAGATCGATTAATCGATTAATCAGATTATTTTTTTTTTTTTTAATTGCGTTTTTAAACAACCAAAAAAATAACATTTATAACTGGAGCAGATGTAATAAAACAATATATGTATTAAAAAAAAAGAAATAAAAAAAACATGTAGAAAGTGTTCTCTGCTGTACCCTCTGTGTTTTGGTGCTTAATGGGGGTGGAGCTGTCAATCACCCACGACAGGTTAGACGTAGCAACATTTTGGGAATCCATTGGTCAATTTGGATGATTGACACCTCTATCGAACTGTCAGAGCCAATAGAATTGAGGTGCAGTCAAATCCATGATAACCACACTAATCCGCCAATCAGGGTCCTACCTACTCCACACTATACGTGTCCTCCTGGAACCGAAACTTATGCTGAACTGTCAGGAATCATTTCAAAGTGACACAGACACATTGGATTAGCTGGTGGAGGCAGTGTAATGCACTCAAACAGAGTTTATAATCACAAAACAGCCAATGTAGCATGTGAGTGATGTTTATTTTTGCTCTGCTTCGGCGGCTGTTTCAGTGAGTTTTGGGCGCAGAGTGATGAGACGTATACCGTTGAAATTTGTCGAGTCCCAGCTTTCATATGACACGCCGTATGTAGCATTTGCATGAAGTAGCGTAATCGCTAACACCGATTTTTCGGACATGCGCCATTAGCGTGTTTTTTCTACGTGCTCCTTTAGTTGCTTGGTGTCGGTTTCGATTAGGTGAAAATGATTATCATGAGCGTTTAGCCGAGCCTCTTCCCGTTAAGTGGGTGTGCTGCATTAATATGTTGCTACATGGTTAGCATGCTCTTATAGGGTGTATAATGCAACATGCGTAGCTCGGGTTGAAGAGGTTAAAAACATCAGAGCTATAAGTGTGGTGTGCTTCCTGAACAACGGTCCGTGTGGAACAATCAGATCCCTGCACATATAGTGCGCGTCATAGGGATTTAACGAGAAAAACTAGGAATTTTTATAATTGAGTTAATCGAGTAACTCGATGAATCGTTTCAGCCCTAATGTCAACATACTCTGCAGACTAGGGATGTAACGGTTACCGGTGTCACGGTAAACCATGGTGAAATTACCGACAGTGAAGGTTACCTTTTAAGTTTTAATTACCATGGTAACAGCCGCGGTCGATGTAGAAAGCTTGCGAGATACGCATGTGCAGCGCACAACGTGACACTGAAAAAAAAAAATGACATTGTAAAAAAAAACTGACATTGTAAAAAAAATCTGTCACTGTAAAAAAAGTGACATGAAGAAAAATCTAAAGATTGTCATTGAAAAATACAAAAGAAATCCCAATAAAATAAAATAATAAGATTTTCAGATTTTAATTATTTTAATGTATTTATTTTTTCAGTGCCAAAACTTGTTTCAATGCCAATACAACTGTTTTCAATACAAATGTTTCAATGCCAATGTTTCCTTTTTCAGTACTGGTTTGTTTTCAATGCCAATTTTTTTTTTGGATGCCAAATTTTAATGTCACCGTTCTGGCTCCATATATCCTGCACAGACATGAGTTGAGTACTGATTTGAGGGGGAGTCAGGTGCTTGTTACGGGTTGGTCGCAGTCGCAACACGTCACCACAGCCTGTTTGGAGGAGGGGCTTAAACGGGCGGTTAAGTTTTGTTTTCATCGAAAGTAAAGAGAGTTGCGAGCGTAAACTTCTCGTCCAGCGTTCTTCTTATACACAACAGATGTGTCTTAAACCAATGATACTCTTATCTCGATCCACGCAGGATTATCAGAGAATCACCGCTAACAAAATGTGAACGTTTGGTGAATCATGAAACTAGAAAATACTGCGACACATTTTACTGCCGTCACAAACAGGAAGCCTCTCTCTTCTTCTCTTTCACTTTGAACCTGACTAACAATAAAGAGTCAGACATGTTGAACTCACCTGTTTATCCTCAGTTCTGTCCCCAAAGACAGATGATACCAGTCCCTTCAAACTCCCTCCTCGTCTCTGACAGAACTTTGGTCAGACTCTTGTTGGACCGGCTGACTCACTCCTGGTCTGCTGCAGTGATCAGGGGAGCTTCCTGCTCTGTTACATGGTGCATTCAGGGGCTGCTTGGAAATAACAAACGTTATGCAGCATTCCATTCCAATCAAACTTTTTAATTCCAATTTTATTTCAAAGACTTTATATAGACTGGAGAAGTGTTTCATCTTTATTTATTCAGTTTACTTGTTTAATATGTAGACTGGTGAAAATACCCAACAGACATGCTGGGCCTTGTATTACAGGAGGCACAATTATAGTGTTTGTGCAACATTAAAAGTGGAGATTTACGTTAAATTTGGCTATCTTAAAAAATTAATGATTACCAGGGTTAATTATTAATTACAATAAATAATATGATCCAATTTACATTTGGTCATCTAGGGCACCAACATTGAAGAAGGGAAAAGAGCAAATTTACTACATCAGTCTCATAAAAAGGTACTAAACTGTTTATAACTCTGATTAATAACTGACTTATTAACTAACACCAAATTCACCACAACAGCTGTGATGCTTAAAGGATTTTGGAGTTCTTGACAGTATAGAACAACATTCACTCTGTACAATATTGAATAGACAGCAAGAAGGTTCAAAAGTCTTTTATTCAACACAAAAATTGAAACACACAATCTAAATAACATGTACTATATATAGGTGTTTGTGTGTGTGTGTGTGTGTGTGTGTGTGTGTGTGTGTGTGTGTGTGTATGTGTGATGCCAGGTTAGAGAAGATGGTTAGTTGCATGCAGAGACTCTGAGTCTGTGTGAAACAGCATTCGACTAACATCAAATTAGCCGTCTAGGAAAGCAAATTACCAATAACTGACCTGAAATCACAATAATTCCTGAAAACAATGAACACATGTGCATCACATCAACTAGAGTTTAAAGTCCTGTGCTTAGCCGTGTTATGCTGTCAAAGCCCAGTTCAGCGTTACCAGTCTTTGAAGAAAAGGTGCTGGTGTTTGCAGGAGAAGGTTGGGATTCCAATGTTGAACAATGTTGTTCTTCAGAGGTGGAAAGTAACGAAATACATTTACTCAAGTTACTGTATTGAGTAGTTTTTTGTGTATTTTGTATTCTTTTAAGTAGTTTTTAAAAGAGGTAATTTTATTTTTACTTGATTATGTTTTGAGTATTGTATTGTACTTCGCTACATTAAAAATACCATCAGTTACTGAGTAAATAAAATCCTGAGGGGAATGTTAGGAAATGTTAGCTGTACCTAAAACATCGAATTCCGCTGAACTTGTAAACGGCGAAAACCCTCAGCCACATTTAAGAGAGTGTTTTTCCTTTGAATACAAGAAGCCAGCAGCGTCATCATGCAGTGAGAACGCGGCCTCAGCTGCTGCCGAGCGGCTCTTCAGTTGTGCTACATGACTGTTCACTGCAAAGCAAGGATGAGCAACTAACTTTGAAAATCAGTTGCTGCTGCTGAAACCTGACAGTTTATAGCGACCATTGAGTTCATAACATGTTTAAGAGTTCATTTAAACATGTTTTATCAGGAGATATTAGGCACACATAGATTTTAGTTTTATTTTGGTAATTGATTTGTATTAATATAGTAACTGTTTTTGTTGTTGTGACAACTTGACATGTTTTATGTTGTCACTCCATTTACATGTGTAACTATTTCTCTTTAATAAAAACTAAATAGTTTTGGATGTGTGGCCCCTTCTCCTGTTTTCGCTACACGCCTTGGTTTTATCCTTTGTGAAATGTAAAAGTGACTTTTACTTAAAGTAGATTTTAAATTAACTACGTTTTACTTTCACTTGAGTAGATTTTGATACAGGTAATTTCACTTTCACTTGAGTAATATTTCATCAAAGTATTGTTACTGTTACTTGAATACCATATTTTAGTACTTTTTCCACCTCTGCTGTTCTTGCTGTGAAGCTCTGATGAAAGTCAACAGAGGAGGAAACAGTTCCTTTCCTTTTGCAGGATAGCAGCTCGGTGCTAACCTGCTTGGTGTTATCCAGTTGGACTTTCTGTGTAGATATTTTACATGTTGCTGTTTCTCACATAAAGAAGTGTTATATTATTAGTGGGCTGTGCGAAGCACGGCCCACTATTGATATTCACCGCGCCTCTTCTTAATATC
>CAEMYA010000997.1:15783-30792 GCA_903131615.1 Diplodus sargus | reverse complement strand
GCAGGACTCACCTGATGGACACAAAGAAGTACCACATTGAAATATCACAGAGGAGAGCGAGGCTGTGGAGGATGTGGGGGAAGTGGACACATTTACCTTCAGCTCCAAAAGTTTTCATGTTGAGTTGTCAGTGGCAGCAGCAGGTAGGAGTCAGCAGCACAGACAGTCAGCAGCAGCATGTAGCAGGAAGTTTAGAAGAACGTGGAGTCGGCAGCTTCAGCTGAATCATGTCCAGGTGTCAGACATGATTTATTGTTTAGATCAGCTTAATGCTTAAACTGTTAGAGCTTATTTTAACATGCACAGTCAGTTATATTATAGAAATTTATGAGATGCTAAATAAAATGTATTTTTAAATTCTACAAAATAATAAATGATATCTGAAAAGTCTCTGATCAGCTTCTGGGTTTTCACCTGTCCTGGCTGACAAAGCCAATAAAGTGTGTTCAAAGTGAGACAGTGAGCTGAGAGCATCACATTTTACTTCATGTACAGTTTATATGTTCACATACTAACACCAAGCATGAGTCCAGTAGTAAAACACTTTGACAGATGTTACATTTTCCAATTATTTCTGCTGCTGAGTCAAATCAACAGCCAGCTTCCACAGCAAGTGAAGCAGCTGTTGGACGGCTCTGTAGGTGAAACATTAGTGTGCAGAACGTTAAAACTTCAGCTTTAAACTAATTATTATTCTGTTAATTTTTGAGATTGTTATTTGTTCACCAGATATCAAGACATTTAAATTCAACTCGGTCCTTTAGCTTTGGCTTATTACTTATGAGTTATCTGCTCTGCAACACGTTCTGGTCTTTAATTCAACTCAGTTTAAATTTAACCTGTTCCTCCTCCTTGTGTGAGTTAAGGGATGTAGACCGTGCGGGGCTCACAGCTCCAAGGGAGCTTGAAGTCTGTATTCAGCTGTGTGTGTGTCAAAGGTTAGCAGAAGACAAAGGTGACTATAGGGAACTCAAATGGAGTCTGACCCCTGTGTCAGCTAGAGGGTGATGTCTAAACGTGTACATCTCCAGAGAAGGATAGAGGGATCATTCAGTTTGGAGTACAAGACCTAAGGAGTGACAGTAACAGGTTTAGTCATTCATGGGAGATGAGCAGGGAAGTAGACCAACTCCTTTTCTAGTCGATTGGACAGATGGACCCTCAACCCACCAAAGTGACCAATTAGAAGTAGGCAGGTACAGCCCAAGGGACTTTAAAAGAGGCCCGCGTAAGGAGGTTAGGTGGCACTTGGTAGAATTCCTAAGATCGAAGGCTCGATAGGATGTCTGCTAGGGCAGAGGGTGAAGCGTTTGGCATTACTTTGCCATAGAATTTAGAATACCAGATTGCGGCCGCATCTGGCTCGGATGCTGGCTTGAGATCTGTTTCAATAAAAATCGCTCTATCATTCCACCCAGCCTTGCCTCTGCAGAACTCTTTTATCATCAAACTACACACCGACACCTTTGAGGAAGAGAGCCCAGAAACTCACATTGTCACATTTTGTGTCCATAAGAATAAAATGTGCCACAGTTTAATGGTTCATTATGATTTGAGATGTTGCTGATATGATGATGCACAGAGAAAGTTTTTACTGAGGAGGACCTGAACTCATATTTCAATTAAAAGTGTTTATTGTCATATGCACAGTAAATTATGCAATTGTTTCCAACAGAATGTCAAGCAATATATACATCTGAAATATACAATATACAAAGTAAATAGAAAAAGCAGCGACAAAATAAAACAGCGCAAATCTCAAAACTGTACAGTTGCTGTTGCATGTGCAAAAATGTAACAATGTAAACAGTAGTGACAGTCGTGAGGTACAATGATAAACTCCTATCTTCTGTTTAGGAGTCTGATGGCAGTGGAGAAGAAAGAGTTCTTTAGTCTGGTGGTTATGGACTTAACACTTCTGTACGTCCGGCCTGAGGGTAGAAGTGTGAACAGTCCGTGCTGGGGGTGGGTGGGGTCTTGGAGGATGGAGGCAGCTCTCCTGTGGACTCTGCGGTGGTAAATGCTCAGTGGAGTTCTGGTGATCTTCTCCGCAGTCTTTACCACTGTTTGCAGGCATCTGCGGTCCAAAGCAGAAGTGCTTCCGTTCCAGACGGTGATACAGACGGTCAAGATGCTCTCAACAGTGCAGCTGTAGAAGTTGCTGAGGATCCTAGGCGACATGCAAAACTTCCTCAGCCTCCTCAGAAAGTACAGCCGCTGTTGGAACTCTTTACCAGCTGCATGGTGTTGAATGACCAAGTGAGGTCATCACTGATGTGGACGCCCAGGTATCTGAAGCTGCTCACCCTCTCTACTTCAAGCTCCCGGATGTACAGCGGTCGATGAAGTCACCTCTTCTTCCTCATGTCCACTATCACCTCCTTTGACTTGTCCGTGTTGAGGGTGAGGTTGTTGTCCTCACACCATGACACCAGACTGGCCACCTCCTTCCTGTATTCCACTTTGTCCCCACAAGTGATGCATTCTATCACTGCGGTGTCGTCTGCAAACTTTAAGATGGTGTCGTGTTTGTGGGAGGCAACACAGTCTAAGTGAACAGGGTGTAGAGGATGGGGCTGAGGATGCATCCCTGTGGAGTGCCAGTGTTTGTGATGATGCTGGCTGAAGTCTGCTTTCCAATCCTGACAGTCTGAGGCCTGCCAGTCAGAAAGTCTAGGAGCCAGTCACAGATGGTGGGGTGCAGACCAAGTATAGCCTGGTCATGGTCTTCATGTCACCATGGTCTCCGCTTTCACTGCAATGCTGACAACATCTAGATCTACATCTCTACCAAATCCATCACCAACTGCCTCACCTCCATCACTGAATGTGATGTAATATTCAGTGATGGAGGATAAAATGTTGTTTCAGGCTCCTGATTCAGTATCTCTGATGGTTCACTGCCCTCTAGTGGGGAAGTTTAAGTGTAGCACATTCAGGCTTCGTCACTGTCAGTACTTCCTCCTCTGTCTGCTTTAAAGGGCCAGTCCACCCAAATTACAAAAAGATCCTTTCTCTCTTACCTTCAGTGGTGTGCAACCATGCAGATAGTTTGTTCTGTTTCTCTGCACACTGTGAGGTTTGGCTGTTTTTTTCAAATGTTTGGTGACACTTTGTTTTTCATCTACATGTTGGACATCTCTGCACAGTTTATCAATCTGAACCACCTAAATGAGCCAAAGTCATTAAAAACCATTGTGTGTCCTCATCAGATCCAACCAGTCTTCTTGAAGTATGTGTGTCAAACAGGACTTTAGTGTGATGTGGGTGTTGACTGTCATTTTCCACGTCATGTATGTTAATGACCTAAAGAGGAAGTACATCTAGTGGTTTAAGAGCCTGATATCTGTCATCTGCTCACTGACAACTGAGGAACGGCTTCATTCAAGACGACGTCCATCTTCACTGTAAGTAGAATTGTTTGTAGATCTGACTGATACTGTAAACCTCCTGTGTGCATCATTATTTTATCTGCTGACATGTTTTATTGTCTCTGAAACCTCACAGAGAGATCAGAGGAGCAGATATGAGTTTAACTGCAGCAGTGAGTGGATTTGTCATCTTCCTTCTCTCTGTGTCAGGTACAGTTACATTTACTGCATTTAAAGAGGGAATCTGGACTTTTGCATGAAGTAGCTGTGTGCTCAGCACTTTTACACGCTGTAAACTGAGAATATTTAGGGTTTTCAGAACTTTTCCCCTCTCATCCTGTTTAATGTGTTCTAAAGTCGACCCTGGCTGCAGAAGCAGCAGCTCATGTGGAGGACGATTAGTTTGTATCTGCAGCTACTTTTATCACAGTGAAGTTTTTTGGAGGGACATTGTTCTCACAGTAAAACTCCAATAACTGGCTGTACTTCTTGTATATGATGGTACATCCGCACCACTCCCTGCTAGTTCTGTTAGTGCTGTCTGACCTCAGTGTGATGTTTCCATGCTATATGCAGACAGCTTATCATTACATCATAGCTGCTTGAAGCAGTTTGACACCTCAGTGTTCTGCTTTTATTTTGTAGTTTTCACACTCAGCAGCATCCTGACCACAGAGTGAACAGAGAGAACTGATCAAGAACAGCACAGACTCTCATAAATAATATTTCTCCTCTTATCCTGCTCAGTAAACTGCATTAAAGGTCACAGGTTCAATACATTCCTGTTCACTTCACTGCACCTTCAGACTGGGTGCACACTGAGTTTAACTGTAGAAAGCATGTTCACATCTTCCACTCTTCCTTTGTTTGTGTTCATCCTGGTGTCATTCAGAAATAACATACAAAAGTCATAAATTGTTATTTGTTTAAAGCATTAGTTAAAAAGTGCCTATTAAAGGGAAGTTAACCTGTGGGTGGGGTAACATGAGTATTTTGTACAACTTTTCTTCAACATCTCAGAAAAGTGTGCAAAATATGTTTTTTTTAATTTTCTGTGTAGACGACTTTTTGTTGAAGCATGATTAAGAAGTTTTGATGACAGTAATTAGTCTGATAATCGATTATTTTGAAGCACTTCCATGTTACCTTTCCTCCACATCATATTGGTATTGATCACCTTTTTTGTTATTAACTGATTGTTTACTGAAGTTATTCAGTTTCATTGTGTTTTCTGATGTTCTCTGTGTTACAGTGATACAGGGTCAGGATGACTGGGGCGTGACTTACAGCTCTACTGAGATCTGTGCCTTTAAAGGATCAACAGTGGAAATAAGCTGCACCTACAGATACCCATCCAGATTATTTGGCCATGATACTGAAGTTAAAGAAACATTCTGGTTTACCAAAGAGACATATCAACCTGTGGATCTGAGAACAGATTCAGATTATCGAGATCGTGTTGAGTACAGTTGTTCTGAGAAGAGCTGCACTCTGAGAATCACAGACCTGAGAGAGAGCGACTCAGCTGAGTACAAGTTCAGGTTCATAACAAACCAACCAGATGGGAGATATACTGGTTCACCTGGAGTCACTTTGAGGGTCACAGGTAACATTTTCATTCATATGTGAATTATTTCCAAATATTCAACATCTGACAGTAAAATAAGATTATTGTTCCTTCTTCACATCCAGATCTGCAGGTGAAGGTGAGCAGACCCTCAGGTAACTGGAGAGACCTGATGTGTCACAGCAATTGTCGTCTACCTGATCGTTCTTCCTACATCTGGTACAAAAATGGACAGAAAATTCAGTCAAAAACATCTTCTACTTATTCAGTCTACTCTAATTATGCAGACAGTTATTCCTGTGCTGTTGAAGGACATGAGGATTTCCCCTCTCCTCCAGTGTGTGAGTTTACTACACTAACATAACACCATCTGATGGAGTCTGATAACTACATGGATTTTAATATGGAGACCTTCATTGTGACTCTTCATCAACTCTGGTTTAAAAATGATCAAAACTTTGTTTTATCTTTCAGGTGTTGATGGTCAAACCTGCAACAGAGTGATTTACACTGACAGAAGCATCTGTGCATTCAAAGGCTCATCAGTGAACATTTCTTGCACTTACAGCAGTTTTAACATCATCAGATCTAAATTCTGGTTCAGTCCTGAACGTTCTCATCAGTGGCAGAGTCCTTCACGTCCTGAGGACCTTAGTGAAGACTCCCAGTTTGCAGGTCGTGTTCAGGTCCTTGAAACAGAGAGAGGACGCTCCACTCTGAGAATCACTGACCTGACAGAGAGTGATTCAGCTCAGTATGACTTAGAATTCACAACAAGCAGCTTTAAATGGAAGAGTAGTTTACCTGCAACAACTCTGACTGTCACAGGTACTGATGAACACACACTGATGTTATCTATACTATATACATGTGTGTGTCACAGGATCTTCATTCATATTCAACAGTTTGATCTGAGTATGTGTTCTGATACCGCTTTCTCATAAATGATGTGGCTGTTTTATTCGGTCTGAGATGTTGGTATGATGTCTAGAGGCAATAATTTTAGTACATGGGGCGGCTGTGGCTCAGGATGTGGAGCCAGCATATTGTAATCCAAAGGTCGCTGGTTCGATTCCCCTGGTCTGCATGTCGAAGTGTCCTTGGGCAAGATAATGAACCCCAAACTGCTCCTGATGTGCTGGTCGGCCACCGCCATCAGGTCTATGAATGTTTGAATTACTGTCAGTAACTTTGGACAAAAGTGTCTGCTAAATGTAAATATATACAACTTAACTGAGGAAAAGTACAAAACTAATGTGAACAGCATTTGCAGTTTTAATATCGTGTGTGTACATTTAATCGTAGTATCTGCCAAAGAACAAATATATCCTTTCTTTCTTTCTTTCTTTCTTTCTTTCTTCCTTCCTAGATCCAGATGTGCAGGTGCTAGTGAGGCCTTTAGATTCTTCCTCAGCAGTGCTGCAGTGTCACAGCAGCTGTCTCCCTGATACTTCTTCCTACATCTGGTACAGAAGTGGACAGCTTTTTTGGAGGACAACTTCTTCTTCTTACTCAGTCTACACTGATCCAGTCAACAGTTATTCCTGTGCCTTCGGAGGACATGAGGATCTCCCCTCTCCTTCAGTCTGTGAGTTTACTCCTCAATCATCCACTAACATATTGCTGATGTTACTTTTCTTCATGACATGATTAGAAAGTAGAAGTGCTTACAGTTCAAGATGTAACGGCCTGATTTGTGATTATGTGTTTAGTTCAGTTTTGTTGGATCACAAAATGTCGATTTGTTCCTATATCCTTTGCTTTTCCTTTTCTTGCTCAATCAGTCAACCTGCAACTTTACACTCTCAGTTTTAGATGCAATTACCTCATGAGTCCAGAAAGTCACTTACATCGTCAGTATTTATGTCACAAAATGTCTCCGAGACAAAGAACAGTGTCAGGTGGATGATAATATTCAGTATCAAAGACTGGTCAGTTGTCTGTCAGATTAAGTTATACAGCCTCTTGTGGCCAAAATGCGTTTTACAAAAACAAACTCTCAGTCAGTGATCTGAATCAAGTTTTCTTTTGGAAATGATGTAAAAATATGCCACAAATGGGACAACACATTAATTTTATTAATCTACTCATTATTAGCTTATTCTTTCTTCTTCTGTCTTGGAGGTTCTTCTTCATGGAAAATAGTGTTTTAATTTTCCTTGTATTTTTATATTGATGTGCCTTAAACAGATTGCCTTTTGTTTGAAATGTTTTTATCTTTCAGGTGTCAAAGGTCAATCCTGCTACAGAGTGATTTACACTGACAGAAGCATCTGTGTCTCCAAAGGCTCATCAGTGGACATTTCTTGCACTTACAGCAGTTTTAAAATCATCAGATCTAAATTCTGGTTCAGTCCTGAACGTTCTCATCAGTGGCAGAGTCCTTCACGTCCTGAGGACCTTAGTGAAGACTCACAGTTTGCAGGTCGTGTTCAGGTCCTTGAAACAGAGAGAGGACGCTCCACTCTGAGAATCACTGACCTGACAGAGAGTGATTCAGCTCAGTATCAATTTACATTCACAACAGAAGGTTTTGAATGGATCAGTAGTTTACCTGGTACAACTCTGACTGTCACAGGTACTGATGAACACACACTGATGTAAAACATCAAAATAGAACATTTAGAAACAGTGAACATGTTGAAAATGATGGATCATCATGAATTTGTGTAATAATTACTGTTGTGTTGGCACTAATGTTCACTGCTAGTTCTAGGAATAGTAACTGTTGTGTTGTCGTGTGTGTACATCTATCAGTGATTTCTGTTAGAACCAGTGATAATAATATTGTTTCTTGTTCTCATATCCAGCTCTGCAGGTGCAGGTGAGCAGAATAACAGTCCACCAGTCTGATACTGAGGCAGAGCTGAAGTGTCACAGCAGCTGCAGTCCAGCTGGTCGTCTTTCCTACGTCTGGTTCAAGAATGGACAGAAAGTCACAGGGGTGGAGACATCTTCTTTTAAAGGGCGGGTTGATCCTGGAGACATCATCTCTTGTGCTTTGGAAGGACATGAGAACTACGGCTCTCCTCCAGTCTGTGAGTTTGATCCTCTGTATCAGGAAAAAGACATGCAGACACACTGGCTTCTAAAAGTTGTAGATGCAGCAAAATTATATGTAACTGAATAAAGTTAAACTGCAACAACTAGAGGAGAAGCAACATTCACACTGTCAGGACTCTGCAAACAGGACCTGAACACAACCAGCATGTTCAGTATGGATAACAATGTGTACATGAACAGCTGCTGTGATAATGGAGACAATCAAAAAGAAACAAAGACATTTTAATCAGTCCATTTTTTGTAATATCTAAAATTAATACATGTTCATATCTCCTCCAGCTGCTCCAAAGCTTCCCTGTGTGTTTTCTCTTTTTGTATAACTCTTTAATTTCTTGGATTCTTCTTGTGTTTTTGTTGCTTGCATTTTTTAATGTTGGACTTTGATTTACAGCATTAGAGTTCACTTGTTGTTCCTTTACCTGCCTGTCTCTGTGAACATCTTGTTTTTGGGTCAATTTTTGTATAAATGTGACATTTTTGTGACTCCTCAACTTCTAGATTTTCATTGTAACTCAGCAACAATCAGACTTCACCTCTGGTTTCACTGTCAGTCGCCTGCTGTATTTCACTAAGCAACTGCAGCAGATTTATACTTCTTTCTACCTCCTGATCTTCTCACAAAATAACTTCTTTAAAATGCTCTTTCAAGTGATAATAATCTGTATTCATCTTAACAGATGCTCCAAAGCTTCCCTCTGTGTCAGTGAGTCCCTCTGCTGAGATAGTGGAGGGCAGTTCAGTGACTCTGACCTGTAGCAGTGATGCTAACCCAGCAGCTAAATACACCTGGTACAAGAAGAATGGAGATCCAGACCTTCAAGCTCTCAGTAAAGAACCACAGCTTGTCTTCAGCTCCTTCCGGTTCTCTGACTCTGGAGAGTATTACTGTACAGCTGAGAACGAGCTGGGGAGGAGGACGTCTGAATACATCTATGTTAATATGACATGTGAGTAAAATACAGGACGGGATTAAATGTCTTATTCATTGTTTTTTTTGTTGTCAGGCCTGTAATACAAACTGGGCTGTGGGGTTTGTTGTCTGATTTTGCATAACTCTTTAATTTCATGGATTCTTCTTTTTTTGTCTTTTTTTTGCATAATTGTGACATTTTTGTGCCTCCTCAACTTTGTGGAAGTGTTACATTTCATTTCTGGATTTTCATTTTAACTCGGCAACAATCAGACGTCACTTCCTGTTTCAGTGTCAGTCGCCTGTTGTAGTTCACTGAGCACCTGCAGCAGATTTATACTCCTTTCTACCTCCTGATCTTCCTACAAAATAACTTATTTAAAATGCTCTTTCAAGTGATGATCATCTGTATTCATCTTAACAGATGCTCCAAAGCTTCCCTCTGTGTCAGTGGGTCCCTCTGCTGAGATAGTGGAGCGCAGTTCAGTGACTCTGACCTGTAGCAGTGATGCTAACCCAGCAGCTAATTACACCTGGTACAAGAAGAATGGAGATCCAAACCTTCAAGCTCTCAGTAAAGAACCACAGTTTGTCTTCAGCTCCATCCGGTTCTCTGACTGTGGAGAGTATTACTGTACAGCTGAGAACGAGCTGGGGAGGAGGACGTCTGAACACATCTATATAGATGTGACATGTGAGTGAAATACAGGAGATTAAATGGCACAGTCTTTGTTTTTTATGTTGTCAGGCCTTTAATACAAACTGGGCTGTGGGGTTTGTTGTCTGATTTTGTAAAACGCTTTAATTTCTTGAATTCTTCTTCTTTCCTTTTTGTTGCTCGCTTTTTTGAATTTTGGACTTTGATTAACAGTATTTAAGTTTGCTTGTTGTTCCTTTACCTGCCTGTCTCTGTGAGCGTCTTGCATTTGGGACCATTTTTGGGGACCCCAACTTTGTGGAAGTATAACATTTTACTTCTAGATTTTCATTTTAACTCAGCAACAATCACACGTCGCCTTCTGTTTCACTATCAGTCGCCTGTTGTAGTTCACTGAGCAACTGCAGCAGATTTATATTTTTTTCCACCTCCTGACCTACCTACAAAAAGTGTTTAATATGCTCTTGTAGTTTCTGAGCCCTCTTCCTCAAAGGTGTCAGCGTGTAGTTTGATGATAAAAAAATCTGCGGAGGCAAGGCTAGGTGGAATGATAGAGCAATCTTAATTGAAACAGTTCTTCAAGCCAGCGTCCGAATTCAGAGTGCGGCTGCCCTCTGGAGTTCTCAAATCTATGGCGAAGGTAATGCCAAACGGCTTCGCCCTCTGCTCTATCAGAAGTCCTATCGAACCCTCGATCTCAGGAGATCTGCCAAAATGCCACCCTTGTCTCTACTCTTGTGATCCATTTTAAAGTCCCTTGGGCTGTACCTGCCTACTTCTAATTGGTCACTGTGGTGGGTTGAGGGTCCATCTGTCCAATCGACTAGAAAAGGAGTTGGCCTATCTCTTTGCTCATCTCCCATAAATGACTAAACCTGTTACTGTCACTCCTTAGGTCTTATACTGCAAAATGACCTAAATGATCCCTCTATCCTTTTCTTGAGATGTACGTATTTAGATATCTTCCTCCATCTGACATAGGAGTCAGGCTCCATTTTAATCCCTATAGTGGCCTTTGTCTTCTGCTAACCTTTGGCCCACTCACAGCTGAATGCTGACTCCAAGGTCCCTTGGAGCTGTGAGCCCCGTATTGTCTGCATTCCCTAACTCACACAAGGACGAACAAGTTAAATTTAAACTGAGTTGAATTAAATGCCAGAATGTGTTGCTGTCCAGAAACCTCACTCTTTCAATTTATAATAATCTATATTCATCTCCTCCAGATGCTCCAAAGCTTCCCTCTGTGTCAGTGAGTCCCTCTGCTGAGATAGTGGAGGGCAGTTCAGTGACTCTGACCTGTAGCAGTGATGCTAACCCAGCAGCTAATTACACCTGGTACAAGGAGAATGAAGACTCACCAAAAGCATCAGGACAGATCTTCACCATCACTGACATCAGAGCTGAACACAGTGGGAATTATTACTGTGAAGTCCAGAACAGAAGAGGAAGAAACAAAACCACCGTACATCTGACTGTGGCAGGTGAGTCATCTCCATTCACCTGTTCACAGGGACTTCCTGTCACCTACAGACAGTTTTCTGTAGCTGTGTTCAGGGAGGAACCTCCATCATGTCAGAGGTGGAGGACTCTGACTGACTGATTAACAGACAGCATCACCTGGAAAAGTGATTTATTGATTCTCATCACATATCTGTGTGTATTTCCAGTGAATTCAACAAAGATAATGAACATCATCAGGTTAACTGTGGTGGTCTTGATGCTGATTTCTCTTCTTCTCCTGAGTCTGTGGACGAGGTGAAACAATCAGAATCATCTGCTCTTTTGTTTTCTTCTTCAGACTTCATTTAGTTTTAGCGATATGAGTTTCTCAATGTGGAATTTTGTATTTGTTGTTGTTGGGCTCAATCCAGGGAGAAGAAAACTCTGAGCTCCTCCACTGAACCACAAGAACCTGTCGAGATGATAGAGGTGAGACAGAGAGAGAGGCCATCTTGATAAAACCTCGTCTATATCACAGTTATAATAACTTAGCTGATCTGATTTGATGTAGGTTCATGAACGAGGTCCTTTGAGCTTCATTTTGTCGTCTCTCCTCATCAGTTGGACTCTTGTCCCGTTTATGAGGATGTCTCAGACTTCACTGCAGCACATACAGAAGACACAGAGCAGCAGGAAGACATGCTGTGAAGTCCAGTCAGGTTAGAGACTCCTGCATCAAATAAAGCATCCCGACTTTAGATTTACAGTCACAGTCACAACTAAAACTTTACACACGTGTTCTGTGATTCTCTTCAGATGCAGCTGAACCAGAGGCAGGACTCACCTGATGGACACAAAGAAGTACCAAACTGAAATATCACAGAGGAGAGCGAGGCTGTGGAGGATGTGGGGGAAGTGGACATATTTACCTTCAGCTCCAAAAGTTTTCATGTTGAGTTTTCAGTAGCAGCAGCAGGTAGGAGTCAGCAGCACAGACAGTCAGCAGCAGCATGTAGCAGGAAGTTTAGAAGAACGTGGAGTCGGCAGCTTCAGCTGAATCATGTCCAGGTGTCAGACATGATTTATTGTTCAGATCAGCTTAATGCTTAAACTGTCAGAGCTTATTTTAACCTGTACAGACAGTTATATAACAGACACTGATGAGATGTTAAACAAAATGTATTTTGAAATTCTACATAATAATAAATAATATTTGAAAAGTCTCTGATCAGCTTCTGGGTTTTCACCTGTCCTGGCTGACAAAGCCAATAAAGTGTGTTCAAAGTGAGACAGTGAGCTGAGAGCATCACATTTTACCTCATGTACAGTTTATATTTTATTTCATATACAGTTTATATTTTCACACATTTTAACACCAAACATAAGTCCAGTAGTAAAACACTTTGACAGATGTCACATTTTCCAATTATTTCTGCTGCTGAGTCAAATCAACAGCCAGCTTCCACAACAAGTGAAGGAGCTGTTGGACGGCTCTGTAGGTGAAACATTAGTGTGCAGAATGTTTAAACTTCAGCTTTAAACTAATTATTCTCCTGTTAATTTTTGAGATATTATTATTTTACTAGATATCAAAACATTGAAATTGAACTCTGTCCTTTAGTTTGGGCTTATTTCTCACATTTTGTGTCCATAAGAATGAAATGTGCCACAGTTTAATGGTTCATTATGATTTGGGGTGTTGCTGATATGAAGATGCACAGAGAAAGTTTTTACTGAGGAGGACCTGAACTTATATTTGAGCCGTAAATCTCCGTTAGGTTCCATTAAATTCTTTTGGGGTCATTGGATGAATCAGAGTAGATCCAGGTTCACTAATTGTGAAGCCCTTTCAGAATAAAAGTCCATGTTTATGCAACACCTTAATTATAAACTGTGTAAAGTTTTTGATCACTACTCTGAGCTATGGACTCCTGAACTCAATCATTAGAATAGATTTTTATTGTCATTGTTTCAGAAAAAAATGTGCATTTCACTGCCTGTGGGAAGAAACTGTTCTTCAGTCTGTTTGTTTTAGATCTGATGGATCTATATCTCTTCCCAGAGGGCAGGGGGGAGAACAGGTAATGTCCGGGGTGAGTGGGGTCCTTAACAATACAGCTGGCCAGTGTAAATGTCTCTGAGAGGGGGTGGTGTCGTCCTGATGAAATGCTGTCCTCACCACTCGCTGCAGGTCCTTCCTGTCCTGTGCTGTGCAGCTGGAGAAACAGACCGTGCAGCAGCAGGTCAGGAGGCTTTCTATCGCTGACCGACAGAAGTTGGTCAGCAGGAGTTGAGGGAGGTGAGCTTGCTTCAGCTTCCTGAGTAAGTAAAGTCTCTGTTGGGCCTTCCCCACCTGATGAGAGATGTGTGTGGTCCAGGTGAGGTCGGCCGAGATCTGAACCCCAAGGAACTTAAAGTTCTCTACCCTCTCTACCTCCTCCCGTGCATGTAGAGGGCAGAGAGCTCTGTGCGTTTGGATTTCTGGAAATCCATGATCAGTTCCTTAGTTTTCCAGGTGTTTAAGTCCAGGTTATTTTCCGAACACCATTCTGTCAGATGTTGAATCTCCTCCCTTTAGGCTGACTCGTTTTTATTTGTTATCAGTCCTACGATGGTCGTGTCATCAGCAAATCTGACGATGGTGTTGGTGGGTGGATGGGGGAGCAGCCATGGGTGAAGACGGAGCAGAGGAGTGGGCTGAGGACACACCCCTGTGGTGTGCCAGTGTTATGAGAGTGGATGATGTGTGGCCTCCCATCCTGATGTTTTGTGTTCTGTTGCTAAGAAAGTCCAGTATCCATGTGCACAGTGAACTGCCTAAGCCCAGGTTGCTCAGTTTGTAGATTAGTTTTTGGGGGATGACCATGTTGAATGATGAGCTGAAGTCCACAAACAGCACTCTTACATACGTGTTGGGCTGGTCCAGGTGTGTCAGGGCTGTGTGGAGTGGAGCATCCTCTGTCAACCTATTCGCTCGATAGGCAACCTGGTGTTGGTCCAGGTCAGCAGGGATGGCAGATTTAATGTGAGAGAGGATGAGTCTCTCAAAACATTTTGTGATTTTGGGGGTGAGAGCAACTCGGTGATAGTCATTAGGGCAGTTCACTGTACCTTTCTTTGGGACTGGAATGATGGTGGCTGACTTCAGGCAGGTGGGGACTGAAGATTGTAGTAGTGAGAGGTTGAAGATGGTGGTGAAAACCTCCGCTAGCTGGTCTGTGCAGGCCTTCAGTATCCTATCGGTGACTCCGCCTGGACCAGCTGGTTTCCTCACGTTGACCCTATGCAGGGTGGATCTGACCTGATGATGCACTTTTAGTGATAAAATGTGAAAATACAGTAAATCTGAATGTAATGTAACATTCAGTGATGGAGGATGAAATGTTGTTTCAGGCTCCTGATTCAGTATCTCTGATGGTTCACTGCCCTCTAGTGGGGAAGTTTAAGTGTTGCACATTCAGGCTTCATAACTATGAGTGCTTCCTCCTCTGTCTGCTTTAAAGGGTCAGTTCACCCAAATTACAAAAAGACACTCTCTCTTACCTTCAGTGGTGTGTAGCCATGCAGATAGTTTTGTTCTGTTTCTCTGCACACTGTGAGGTTTGGCTGTTTGTTTGTTTTTCAAATGTTAGGTGACACTTTTTTGTTTTATCCTGATCTACTTGTTGAACATCTCTGCACAGTTTATCAATCTGAACCACCTTAATGAGCCAAAGTCATTAAAACTCCTTGTGTGTCCTCGTCAGATCCTACCAGTCTTCTTGAACTATGTGTGTCAAACACGACTTTAGTACGATGTGGGTGTTGACTGTCATTTGGCACATTATGTATGTTAATGACCTAAAGAGGAAGTACATCTAGTGGTTTAAGAGCGTGATATCTGACTTCTGCTCACTGACAACTGAGGAACGACTTCTTTCAAGACGACGTCCGTCTTCATTGTAAGTAGAATTGTTTGTAGATGTGACTGATACTGTAAACCTCCTGTGTGCATCATTAT
>CAEMYA010000996.1:111897-122985 GCA_903131615.1 Diplodus sargus | reverse complement strand
CTGTGGTGTTTAAGCTCTAGGACAAGATAATTTTCAAAGTAGGCATGAATTGGACAAAAACGCCACCACACATCTAAATGGCTGCCTTCCTGTTGGAGTGACAGTATGGTCCCCCCAGACTTTTTTGTGCGTCTGCTCATGAGGAATCTGCGTATTGAATTTCGTTCTTCTACGCACTTGTGGGAGGCGGGGATGAACATTAGGGGGCGCTACAGAGCCTGCAGGTCACGACCATGCCCAATGACAATGCAGGATCGCAATTTTCGCCTGATGTAACATATATTCCAAATTTGGTGAGTTTTTGGGTATGTTCAGGCATCCAAAACGGCAGTCAAACTTGGAGAAGAAAATTTCTTTCCTTCCAAAAACAATAGGGACCTCACAGGTCTACCTGCTTAATAAAGACAACAGCCAGAGCCACTCATCCACTGGGGGCGCTGCAAACGGGGGAGAATTTTTTTTACCAGTGCTATTACTGCTATTATCTTGAAATATTATATATGCCCACTGCAACTTAACTTAATAGCAAAGCTTATTAAATAATGGAGAGACCGTTTTGCTGTGTTCCTGGCTTGCTGCACTGTACCTGCCCTCTGTGAGGGGGGTCGAAAGGCGAGTTGACCCCGAGACCAAGAGAGAGATTTACTGATACTGTAGCAGAATCACAAGGTCCAAAAGACTGAAACCATCTGGCGCCCAGGGAAGGAAAAAAAGGAAAGAAGAGGAAGAAAACGTGAAGAAGATACAGTGACGTCAATGTGATGAAGTGACTGAAATGAATAGTTGAATGCATCGTAGTTACCGTTGTTGGAACAGCTTTTTAACTTAACTAGCTCACTTTAACGTGCTCCCCACTTGCAACATGAGCCCAGTTGTCACGTGACACAGCCAAGGGTGTGGTTGTCATGGGAACGAGCTCTTCATCACACAGTAAGGGTAAGAGCAGCGCGCGATACAGTCAGAGCAGGTGAGGAGGTATTGACGTCAATTCATCCGTGGTGAGTGCGAGCTATTCACAGTGTGCTGATTCGATCCGCAGTGCCACTGTGTAACATTTGGAAAAGGAAAAAAGCTGACACGTGTGAAATAACAGGTAGCGGCTGTAGCGTCTGCCTATCGCTGAACGAACGTGCCAAGAGATCCGGTCAAGATTTTCAGACTAAAACTTTCTTGCTTTCAATTTGTAACTTGTAACTTTTTGAGGAGGAAATAGAAACAGAAAATCAATAATAGGCTACGTAAAGAATATAGGCCAACTGACAGGATGAAAATCTGCTCTCACAATTTTTAACTGACTTTTATCAGTCTGCTTTTATTTCTGAGGCGAGGTCGTCATACTTCCTGCCATTCACTGGCTAACATCACGGTACAGCACTTCGTCTGAATTTAAACTTATTATAGCCTGAGTACTGGTGTTTTTAAATGTCCCAGCCAGTTTTCAACACTTATATGGATGGCTTACATGGATGTTGTCACTGTGGAACACTAGCAGCCATCTTTGTTTGTTAGACACATAGGATACACACTGATGTAACGGTAGAAGGTGATGCTAAATTAGAATCAGGTTCCATAAGGTTTCAGTTTAGACTGGGCTTTCCGCCTGAACAATCCCAACGACTTGAGGTGCCTGCACAGTGTTGACATGTAATAATATTAATACCATCCTCATTTTTAAGAAACGTCAGTATTTCCCAGTGTCTCAAACCGAGAAGATAGTAATAGCAGCTGCGATAGCGCCATCATTGCCACTGAGAGAGGATTTACAGCCGTTTCCTTTTTCTTTATCTTATCTCAATTACGAGATCTTTTCTCGTAATTACGAGCTACGGTATCTATTTATTTATTTTAATTCAGTGAATGCAACGCGCTCCCATAATATTTGGCTCAGAGAACATTATGCCCTTTGTAAAAATGCAAATTAACGTTAAAGGAGTGCTTGGTATTACACTGGATTAGATAAAGCTAACTCGTAGTACACATTCCCTCACAGGTTGTTATGCAGGGTTACAGGAATGAGATGATGCCGTTGTCACCACCCACCAGCAAAGACAGGGTCATCTGGGAATTCCCAAAGGTACGTCCTTGTTTTGTTTTGCTCCAGTCTATCCCACCACCCGGGTTGAAATGAAAGGAGACCTAATCTTGAGGATGTTAAACTTGTTAGTCATTTGTGACTTCTACCAAATGATCTATGATAGTGTCGGATCAGCACTCTGGGCAATTATGGGGCTATTGTGTCAGCTAACCAGTCTGAGATCTGTCAACATGTCCCTCTGCCCTCAGAATCTTCTACGAACATCGTGTTAAGGCACTTCATTTGGACGAGAATGTATGATATTTAATGACTTTGGCTTCTAATGTCAGTACTTGACATGCCAGTATCAGAGCAGTCCTGAAATATGTTAAATTGTGTTTTTTAAGATTCAGTGTGTCAAATAGTTTTGGATAAAGTAAAATGTATAATTCTACATTCTGTTTTAGTATCTTGATTTTCATTTAATAACTTTGTGTGCTCATGTTAGAATTTAGCTCAAAGCTGAGTTTCACAGAGCCTCTAGCATGGCTTTTGACTTATTTTTGATATGGTAGGTAATAACTTGCTTTAATCAGAGTAAATGTTTGTTCTTTTAAGTGCTACACACCCGGGACCTCTCTGCAGCTGAAGAAAGACTGGGACATTGAGGCCAAAGCTGCCTGCAAAGACAGAGCTGCCAGGCATCAGCCGTGAGTCTCCCTCTTTTGGGTAGATGCATCAGTCTTAGCTTTGCTTGAACATCACATCAAAACTTTTATGATGTAAATAACCTGATTTCTCTCTCTAAAGGTGGGACAGACAGACAATGTCAAAAGTGGTGGTTGTTGGAGACCTAAATGTGGGGAAGACCTGCCTTATTAATAGGTACCTAATCAAGAAGGTTCAAGGCGATGTCCTATTTTACAACACAGGGTTACATAACAAAATGAACATTTGGAAACTCCTTCATGCTACGCAAACATAGAACATATATATAAACTTATTTAAACATAAACACATAGTGAATTTGTGTCATAGATTGAGTTTTTTGCTTTATTTATTTTCTGTTATTTTGTAGTTCTCTTCTCAGGGGGCAGAGAATAATCTAGAGAAAAAGGACATACTCAAGTTAAGTACTTTACTTACCTTACTTAACTCTTAAACAGGCAGGAGTGGAAAATAAGTTGCGAAAAATCATTTAATGTTATCACTCATCTCTTTAGGCCCTAAGAAAAATATGTCTATATTCAAAATATATATATATTAAATATTTTGGATTTTATGAGTTGTATCTCCCAGGATACGTTGCCATATCGCGTGGCAGTTGGGGATACAGCTTCTGGACTGGCAGACCGGGGTGGTGGTCCCTCTATTCAAAAAGGGGGACCTGAGGGTGTCTATCGAGGGGATCACACTCCTCAGCCTCCCTGGGAAAGTCTATTCCAGGGTACTGGAGAGGGGAATTCGACCAATAGTCGAACCTCGGATTCAGGAGGAACAATGCGGTTTTCGTCCGGGCCACGGAACACCAGCCCTATACCCTCTGCAGAGTGCTCGAGGGTTCATGGGAGTTTGTCCAACCAGTCCACATGTGTTTTGTGGACTATAAGAAAGCATTCGACCATGTCCCTCGTGGCATTCTGTGGGAGGTGCTCCGGGAGTACGGGGTCGGAGGCCCTCTGTTAAGGGCTGTACGGTCCCTGTACTACGGAAGCAGGAGCTTGGTTCACATTGGAGTGACTATGTCACCCAGCTGGCCTGGGAACGCCTTGGGATCCTCCCGGAAGAGCTGGAGGAAGTGTCCGGGGAGAGGGAAGCCCCACGACCCGGCCCCAGATAAATGGACGAATATGGATGGATGGATGGATGGATGGATTGGTAAAAATGAATAGAATTCACTTTAAAAGTGCTTTGTGTAATGTTAATGATGAAGGACTACAACAATGTATAATTCATCTTCATCAAACTGATCATTAATATGTTTATCATTTGGGCTCTATTTAGACCTTAATAGGGCAACGTATCCTGGGAGATACAACTCATAAAATCCAAAAAATTTAATATATATATATATATTTTGAATATAGAAATATTTTTCTTAGGGCCTCAAGAGATGAGTGATAACATTAAATGATTTTTTGCAACTTATTTTCCATTCCTGCCTGTTTAAGGGTTAAGTAAGGTAAGTAAAGCACTAGTGTTAAAGTGAAAGTCTGGCCAAAAAGCAACCAAGGCTTTATTTGCGATTAGATATGAGTCAAACCTTTGTGTAAAAGCATAATTACGACAAAAGAGGCACTTTTTCAATGGAGTACAGGGGCACTGCTATATTTGAAAGACTAAGAAGGCTCAACACAACATGAAACTTTGCTCGTAGTATCACCAGGGTCTCTACACATAAACCCGAGCATTGAGAACATTGTTTGTGTACGCAGAGTTTACTAAGGTTTTTGAACTACTCAAGTTAGTAGCTGGACCTCTGGCACGTCGCTGTCATGGCAGACAAAAAGTTTCGATCCCCGAGTGCGACCTAACAGGCAGGCTTGGGGAGCGGTCCACCATTACTCTCCTGCCTGTTAGGTCGCACTCGGGGTAAATACGGTAAATCTTAAAAGTGCCTCTTTCGTCGTAATTATGCTTTTACATAAAGGTTTGACTCATATTCAATCACAAATAAAGCCTCGGGTGCCTTTTGGCGAGAGTTTGACTTTAATAACAGTAAGGTTGTTGAGTAGTTTAGTCAATTTTAGACTTTTAACCTCTAGTTTTTCAAGTTTACGTCATCACTGGTTGTAAGAAATTTTAATACTAAAACATTCCTTTTTACTGCAAATGAGTATTAGTCCCAAATATCGGTTTTAGGCAGTGTTGGGGAAACTACTTTGCAAGCATAACTTGTAAAACTACATGTAGTTCAGCCTGGCAGTAGTTTAAACAAACTACATTTCTACCCGAAGCCAATCAGAGGCAGTGTTGGCTTGGCTTGGCATGTCACAACATGTTCAATGCCTTTTTTCAAAGAAAAATAAAATAGAATTTATGTTATATAGTTCTTTTTTAAATAAAAAATATTTTATGTTATTTGTCAAAATTGTAGTTTTTAAATTGAGTAGTTAAACTACAAAAAATGACCCAAAAAATAGTTGAATTACTTGATGCAGCACAAAATATGAATGTAGTTTAACTACCAGCAAGTTACAGCAAATTGTAGTTAAGCTATGTAGTTCAACTACATGTAGGTTACCTCTCCCTAACACTGGTTTTTGGTCACTTTGATTTCTAATAACCTGTATCAATATTGGCCCTGAAAAAGACATATCGGTCGACTACCCAATATTAATGTCAGAGTAACCTATTAAGACACAAGAATTTCTATATTAGATCAACGTAGGTGCAACTTGGTCACACCTTCAGTGATGAACCCAGGTCAAAGGGTTTTTTTCTTTTATTGGGGGCATTCTGGCTCTTGCTTTCTTGGATCGCTGTACAGATTGTGTCCACCAGTGACCTCAAGACTTTGTAATGGCGTGAGTGATAACGCCCTTACCTGCAGTGCCTTCGGACAGCAACTGGGGATGTGCTCAAAGGTGCTGCTTTTCCAGCAGAGTTGACATGCCGGTGTGTTTGCTGTGCCCCTGATGTGAAGGTTTGCCAGGCTTGTGAGAGTGTAGGGATAAGAGTTATTGGTGGTTAGGCTCTGTCCAGGTGAGTTTGTGTAATCTGCAAACTCCCATTAGGTCCAGGAGCCTTGTTTGTACTTGCCAATGTTTCTCCTCCACCTTTGCACATATCCCATCCTGAACTGAGCCGAGTGTCCCATCTAGACTTGGGGTCACTGCACTCCCCCTCCACTGACTTGATGATCATGTTCATGTCATGTCACTGATTTTGTGCAACCGGTGATTATGCCCTTCTCCAGCTGCTGCCAGGCAGAGGTTATTGAACCTGAGGAGACCCTCAATAGATGAGAATCAGGTTTTAGATGGTCTCTTGAACATTATATCTTGTCAGAGCTGTTTCAATGTCCCCTCCGCTTTTTCTTGCATCCTGGATCGGCTGGGTCATCACTCCTGTGCTAAAGATATGCTGTCACTCCTGGGACTCCACCTTTTTTATTGAGGTGTTTATGTATTCGTTCTTTAAACTGACATGATACGTAACTGCACAATGTAAGTTGCTTCCTCCACTTCTTTCCTTGAAACCAAACTGTTCTGAGCCTTTGCTCATAATGAGGGTGCACATAGTCTGGAGTTTCTGGTCAATGTTACCCTCTGATGTTGACTCCAGAATTTTGTTCATATCCTCATCCAGCTGGAGCCACTCCTTGTTTGCAGCTGGCCACATCATCTGATGCTGTTCCGATTTCCTGCTTTGTGGTGGGACTTGTGTTGCTTGGAGGTTCCGGACCCTGTGGGGTGACTCTGGTTCCCACTTCTTCTGTGCATTGTGTCTCTTGTTTCTCACCTTTGTCAGGTGGATCTTCAGACCTCTCAAGTCTTTGCACACCCGCACAGCCGCAGATACAAAGTGCGCTTGTAGTTGATTTACTATTTGCTAGGGTGATTGTACGTCTGTCCACTTGGGATGCTCACTCTTCCCCCTCTCGGGCACGATAAAGGGCATGGTACACAAAGGTATTTTACTATAACACAACATAAGATTATAATAAAACTGGATGTAAAAAGGATGTAGAAATTTTACAAAATGTCTTCTGCCTATACCATATGAGCACTGTTCTCTGATGGATTTACCTATGTGAAGCTGTGGGTTTAATTAAAGACTAGATAACATCTTGCAATAGGATCATGCTAGCTGCAACACCCGTGTACTACTACTACGCACAAACTCAGTAGCTAAAACACTACCAGCCAGTGCATTTGCAGATGGCAACAAAGGAAACAGAATTATAAATAGATCCGTGACTGCTGTGGTGAGTCTAAGTTCTGACATGAACAAAAAAGAAAAATAACTTGATTTGTTTCTGCTGTTTTCAGGTTTTGTAAAGATGTATTTGAAAGAGACTACAAGGCCACCATAGGTGTGGACTTTGAGATTGAGAGGTTTGAAATATCCGGAGTACCTTTCTCCCTTCAGATGTGAGTAGTTTAATTTTGAATAATTTTTTCTGCATCCATGTAACTTTAGAGTACCCTGTGTTTTTGCTCACCATGTTTACTGCTTTTTATAGCTGGGATACTGCTGGGCAGGAAAAATTCAAGTGCATTGCTTCTGCATACTATAGATGTGCTCAAGGTAAGTTGTAACAAATAATTTTTGGCAGGATGGTTGTAAGTCTGATGCTCGGTGAGACCATTTTACATTTTATCTTGTGTAAACTAATAATGCTAAAACTTGTTGTTCATCTTTTCCAGTCATTGTCACTGTCTTTGACATGGCAGACATTAAGTCCCTAGATAATACACGGTAGGTCTTACAATAATGTTATCGTACACTTAATATTGTAATTAATATTTATCAGTCACCTACACCTGAGCCCTGACGACACATCTTTTTTAGGGGCTGATGTAGGGCAGTTTTACTGACCAACATCACTGAAACACTGAACAGGAAAAGACAAAAAAAAAATACAGAATAGATAGATAGCATTAGTGTCTGACCACAGCCATTATCAATACTTTAATATCAATGATTGGATCACAGGATTACTTGTAAGTGAAAGTGGACGCTCGTAGTGATGAATCAACAGAGAGTTATCACCAGAATCAGAAGTTCCTGTCAGTTTGACAGAGATTTATAACATTTCTAACATCCGCACATTGTTGTGGTTTTCTGATGTGCAGCTTTACTGTTCTTTTAGTTAAAGAACTGATTTGTCTCACCAGCCTCTGTGGGCAGCTGTTTTCAGAAAAAAAGCTCTGTTTAACCCACAATAAACTATCTACTCCTCACTAAACAGCAGAAAGACCAAATTCGTGATCTGCTTAACATAGTGGAGCATTTAGCAGTTAAAGAGCTAGAAATATTTCTTAGGAGTTAACCCAACAAGAAAGCTAAAAGGTAGTGAATACTGGACTTCCATATTTTAAGAACCTTCTTCATTGTATATTTGAACATCAAATAATTAACATCAAATATCTCAATTGTATGACATCTGTGTGACACAGTAGTTCTAACTCAAAGGTCCGCTCACTAGATTTTCTGAACTTTCAGCTTAAAGTGATGACCATTACATACTGTGATGTAATCATTTATTGGATGCAAAAAAAAGAGCTAGAGAAGGTTTATTCACATACTACCAACACTAGATGTGTAATCTCTTGTATGACTCACTTCATTCATGTTTGAATCAGTGAAAATTGGAGATGTGGGTAATAATTCAAAGATCTGGAACACGGCTGAAAGTCTCGCACTTAAGCTGTTGGTCTTGATCGCTGTCTACAACCAGTCGTTGCAGTATTTGTGACTTGAATTAAATAATCAACTCACCTAAAATTATATGTTAAAAGAAAACATGTATAAAGTAGAAATCCAAAAGGAACTACAAGAGTATGTGCACTGTATGATAGATCAGTAGATAATGTAAGAAGTTTATTCTTTTTTTCGTAGCCAGTGGTTGGAGGAGGCAATGAGAGAAAATGAGCCTGACTCCTGTTTCATCTTCTTGGTTGGCACAAAGAATGACCTGTTGGTGAGTATGTTATATATTATGTGTGCACAGTAGGGTCAGAAAGTTTAAGACCATGTCAAGATGATGTCCTGGATGGTGGGGACAGGAGGGTGGCATCAGGGGAGTGGAGGCTGTGGGAGGGCGTGTGGTGGTGGACCAGGTTGGTGATGTAGGAGGGGGGCTGGTTATGGAGGGCTTTGTGAGTCAGGAGAAAGACTTGTGATTGTATCCGTTGAGAGGCAGGGTGTCAGTGGAGGATGGGGGTGTTGTGGTCACATACAATATGCAGGTGAGCGTGTTAGCTGCAGAGTTCTGGGGTGCACTTGTTGACTATGAAGAATTTGGAATTGTCATTGGGTCTGAGGAGCTTGTTTATTGTGGAAAAGAGAGACTTGGTGTTGGAGCAGCAAGAGTGGATGAGATGTGATTAGTAGGTAGACAAGGCTGTGTTGACAACTTTGTGAGTTGTCTGTGTGGGCCTGGAGATGTAGTGGAGTGGTGCTTCTCCTCGGTCAGGGTGCAGTCAGTTCTGTGCAGGAGTCTGAAAACAGCCCCAGACGTGAATCTTCCAGCTCCATGTTTCAGTTTGGCTTCAAACACTGTGGTATCAGTCTCTCTGCTGTTTGTCTCCTTACATACACCCTCTGTTACTGACACTAATCTATCACTGGGATTCATCAGGAAACAGACTTTTTTCATCATCCACTGTGAAATTCTGGTATTTCTTTGCCCACCTCAAGTGTTTGTCCTTGTTTCCTCCTGAGAAGTGGTTTAGAAACTGCTGCTCGTCCTCTGAGACACTACAAGACAGCTTCTTCTGACAGGACCACTGCTGATTGGACTCCGGTGTTGTTTCTAAAGTCTATTCTGTATCTGTGATGAAGTTTCTTTTCTATCTCTCAGTGAACTAAGTGTGATGTTTTGATCTTGTCATGGTGTGCTCACTTTACAACTGATACAGTTTTTGTACAGCATATTAGATTTACATGCACTGCCCCCTTGCTAATCTTTAGTCTGGCTGTGACAGAGGCTGACCCTCTCTGGTGAGAACAACAGTTTGACTTCTGACATTCATATGCTTTCTGATTCCTAAAACTTCTGATTATTTCCAGGTTTATGTGGCAATATTAGACATTTCCAATGTGGTCTAAGGCTTTTGGACCGTACTATACTGTATATGAACATCTTGTAAATTTTCAAACTGACAATTTTTTTCTTGTACCTAACTATGTTTTCTTAAGCCCCTAGAAGAAAGACAGAGGACTGAAAAAGATGCCATCAGGATAGCAACAGAAATACATGCAGAGTTTTGGGCTGTTTCAGCTAAAACAGGTAAAGTCAAGAGATCGCACTTGCTGGTGCTGTACGATACATTAAGACTACAGAAATGCAATGATTCTGGCCAATGCAGAAAGCTACTGTAAGAAACGACTCTTATTTTCAGGTGAGAACGTGCAGGGATTTTTCTTCAGGGTGGCAGCTTTGGCATTCGAGAAGTGCATCCTGATGGACATGGAGAATGTGGTCCCCGTTGGCATCGGACATAAAGATATTATCAGTAAGGACTGACCGAACCACTAACAAGCAGATATGTTGGGAATGGGGGCAATGAGGGTATAAAAATACAAAAAAATATTTGTTTTAATAGAATCAGATCGTGCCATCCTGGAAGAGGTCACACCCCAAGACATGAAGAGAGGCTGCTGCTGATGCAAAGACGAATTCTCAAAGTAAACTGCCAAGGAAGGTGGAACCAGACAGGCTCTATGCCGAGCTTAACCTGCAGAAATGAGAGCAACTGACATGCTCCATTAGGTCTCTCAAGTGTTCAAAATTGCCATGTAATCTGACGTTTGCATAATGTTCAACCGTTATGTGTTCCTGGAAGCTAATTGTTATTGGAGCCACCAATAATTGATTGTTTTTGCTGATACAAAATCTTCTGTATTTTTCCATTTTTATGGGCTTAAAAGTCCCAAAAATGTAATGTTGACACTGATTTGCCCAGAAGATATTTATTTCTCGATGTACACCATTTAGACCATGGGAAACACAAGATAACATACTATAATATATGACAATAAGAAATCTTATTGGTGTGTCTCATTACAGTCAGTTCAGTCTGCTTCTCATGTAGTAATAAACCATTCTGAAATATCTGCAAAATACAAACTTCTTTATTCCCATCATTCCAGAGGTAAACATGTGGACCAGACTAATTTGAGACAGAGATTGCCCCTGGTGGGACCCTAGTATGGGGACTTAAGATTGTCTTCACGCCTGTCTTAGTGTTTATTTCTTCATACTAGTGTTGTCAAAGATATTGACATTTTTATTATGAACAATTGAAACTGTTTCAATACTCATTTTCCACTGTATTGGTACTGATACCAGCTGTGATTTCTCGCTATCCCTTCTGAACAGCAAGTCCACACACACACACACA
>CAEMYA010000996.1:86282-111872 GCA_903131615.1 Diplodus sargus | reverse complement strand
ACACACACACACACACCCCCTCACACCTCATTAGCTTGAATGCTGTTGTGTTTATCACACAGTGCACAAAGCCCTGCTATAGTTATCTTTTAATAAGAATAAAAAAATTTATGCCCTTAAAGTTGTTAAGTGTTGGTATCGAACATGGCATCAAATATCTATATATTTTGCAAGGTATAGAACTTTGAAATTTCAATATCATAGCAATGCTTTATACAGTATTGTTGGAATTTGTCTTACCGATTATTGTGGGTTGTATATGCAGATAAAAGGTTAATGAATGTTTGTGTACTGGAATCTGAGCGCAAAGAAACTAAATATTAATGTTTTTTATTTTCAATAAATAAACGTATATAACTATAACTTATATACAATGATTTCAAGATTTGAATGTACTTTGTTAAAGTATCTGGGAATATTAGTGGATTTGATAATCCAAGATCCAAGAAATGTATTTTTAAAACACTGACACGTACAAAAGCGTGCTTTTACGTGATCCAGATATCTAAAAAAGATGAAATATACATCTGCGTCACATCAGCAGTGATTTCTTTAGACTGCGTGGCTTACAGTCCACAGAAATAACATGTTTTTAACTGCCAGAACAGAAACGAAGATCGAGGGAGTCCTCTTGCTTCACTGATGGTCTCTGAACGGCTGCGAACCAATCCCATCACACATTGCCATGTTTTGGAGGAAGTACGACCAGTGTGAGCTTGTTAGCGAGCAAATTACCGTCTGTATCCACTTCGTGAAAGCTTGTTCTACCTCACTTCAACTCTATGGATATGTTTTCAAGTATTGCAAGTAGTTTTTGTAATGTTTGGCTTAGTCGTAGTTGCCGTAGCGTTAGTTCACTCGCTGTTAAATGTTTTCACATTAGCCACATGCTAGGTTAGCATATGTCATCAAGGCAGTTTAATGCTGCTAGGAGTTTGAACTGCGGCGACTGAAAAGATACTGCTCCTATTTTGTAATGCTATTAGTGTTCACTTGATTTAAACGATCTACCATACTGTTTGAGTACTTCAAAATAATTATACTGTACATGTCTTGGAGGTGATAGATAAAGAAAAAGATGTGAGATAAAGAAACGTCCATCCCTAACGGGGCCGTTACTGAGAATATGCCCGGCTTGCAGGCCATCATGGGTTAACAGGAAACTTCAGTGTATCAGTGTCAACAATTTAATTTCTGTCAAAACACCACTTTCGGATTAGCTTGCCAGTTTACTGGCTCTAACGCCACCTGCCCACCGCTGTGTAGAAGACTACAAGTCAATCAATGTGAATGAATCAAGGATATATGACAGTTACAATGCTATATGTGGGATTCACTTCAAGAATGGCAGTAAAAGAACAAAGTTAGTTGGCTTCTTACTTTGAGAAGCCACAAACTAACCGATGAATTTATTCCTTAGCTATTCTTCCCAGCTGCCCATCATGAAGACGAATAAGTCATACAAGCTTGTGCTGCACAAGAAAGGTTTTGGGGGAAGTGGTAAGCAAGAACATTGAATTTATGTTTCTCTTATAAATTATGCAATTTCTATCCGACTGTTTTTAGAATTAACTTCTCCTTTGAACAGATGATGAGGTGGTTGTCAACCCAAAAGTTTTTCCTCAAATCAGTATAAGGGATATAATTGAGATTGCACACCCCACGGATGAATACAGGTGAGTTTGCAAAATGTGGTGATCATAGTATCGTGCAGTTACACACTGACTGATTTCTATGTGCACATTATTCCACTTATTCCACTGAGTCTATAATCAGGTGTTGTCTCTTGAAATTTTCAGTCCTCTGCTGTTGCAAGTGAAAAGCCTAAAAGAGGACCTTCAGAAAGGTAAATGAATCATGATCAAACACTGTTGGCTTAAATATGCCTTACTAATGCTGTGATGAATTAAAAGAATGATCTCAGTTTTAAAGCAAAGGGTTGGTTGTTGTTACAGACAGTAGGATAATAGCAATAGTAGTCAAGCCTAGAGCTCTAACGATTATCTGATAAGTCGATCAGCAGAAGATAAAGACATGGTATGTGTGAGTTTTTTGTTAAAATGTCTTAAAACGACTTGACCTTTGTTATTCATATGCATATATTTTTTTGAGTTGCATACTTAATCCCAAATGCTAACAACAACAACCTATGTTTAAACCCATAGAAATCCACATGTTTCCGCAAGGCAAAGAATCAGAATCAGAATTCCTTTATTTGTTCTGCAAACGGGGAAATTTCTGTGTCACAGCAGCCAAAAGACAGTAATATTACAATAAGCAATAATAATAGTAAAAATAAACAATATAATAAAAGGGTACGATGTCTTTCATTTGGTTGCCTGTTGCTACTTCTGGGATAGGGAAGTTGGGCGAATGACACTATACTCAACACAATACCGCCAGCATAGCAGTGGTACGGTACATAAGTCATAAGCTAACGTGAGCAATTAACAATTGACCAAGGTTGTGTGTGTGTGTCAGTGTGTATCAATTCAGGTCATCTCTCAGTGAAGTCAGCACTCAGCAGAGACTCTGGTTTTCTCTCTTCCTTTCCCCCTCCCCTCAAACACCAATCAATTATCCTTCCTTGCTCTAAAAGCCGACATAGGAAGTTGTGCTGCGTTACCCCTGGCAACTACTAGAGGGTCCTGTTTCTAAATTATGTGGTAGAGGAGTCAGGTGGAGCTAGCACCATGTCAGCTATTTGGCAATATTTGCCCCACCAGTAAGACGGTGACATGTTCGGTATGCAAGGCTGTACATTTGAGGGCTGGCACAAGTGTTTTTCAACACCAGCAACCTTATGAAGCACTTGAAGACGCAGGCCATGAAAGAGTTTGATGAAATGGCTCTCCTCAAACTTTATGAGACAGTGAGAGAACCCATTTCATGTACCCCATGTCTTTGCTGTGTGTTCACACTGGGTGGACCCAATATCGCCTCAACATTTGCCCTTTAAAAATGGTGCTCTAATCAAATGAGTTCCATGAGTAAGTTTTAAGAGAATTATTCCTGGATTTGTTTAAGTTGCTGTTGCGCTACTCTCCTAAACTGTTCTATTTAAAAAGTGGCTGCGCAGTTTCTAAAGGAATTGTTATTTACTTCTGGATTTCTTTATTTGTTCTTTTCTTTTATGGCTGACTTATAAAATAAACAATAAAAGAATATTCAATCATTCTCTGCAAGGTTTTACCTGAGCCAAGCCACACACCAATGATCACCTCCATACAGGGTTAGTAGGATAAACAGCTGTTAAAAGACAAAAAAATCGTATTCATCTTCCTCTTTTTAATTTAACGTGCACTGGTATCAGAATGTTATTCAGTAAATGCCAGTACCCAAAGCCCAGTTATTGGAATCCGTATTAGGAAGGAAGAAATGGTATTGAAATACTCTGGAGACAGAATTTATATATTGTGCATTAAAGAAGCAACTTTTGGTAAGCTAGTCATAATTCATGTCAGTCAAAGCCCGAGAGATCTCCAAAGTAGTGGACCGAAGAGAATTAAAGGAACATTTCAGCCAAAAAGTAAAATCCAGTCATCATTTCCTCCCTCCATGCTGCTGGAAAGTCAGGTGAAGTTTTGTAGTCCACAAAATATTTTTGGAGCTTGGATTTTAGTGTTTGGGAAATATTCATTTAATGCAGTCCTATACAGCAGCCCTGCAACACATCTTTCCTTTGTGATGCTTATAATGTTCAGGGTGTTGTGGCGCTGTGTCAGAGTTGTAGATCTAATTGTGAAATCATTTTCAGGCCATAGTTAGTAGTGTTATTGTATTTGATTTGAAAAATTCAAGGGTTTTTCTGTTCTTTCGCCCATGTCTTACAGAATAATAGAGCAACGATAGACAGATATGCATTCAGTGTACATGTCTTCCTTAAAGGAATATTCCGATCAAGTTTTCCGACCACTAGCTTATGTAGTTTTAGCAACCTCAGAAAAGGCTGCACAATAACAATACACAGCAGTCTATGCCTCCAACCAAGAAACCGCCATCAAAAAGCCACTCATAGCCACAAATAATGCTCAGAACAGCACCAAACTTCAGCAGCAGTACAAATAGGGTCCCAGCACATAGTTCTAGGCATCGTGCTGTGTTTTCTGAGGTTGCTAAAACTATGTAAGCTAGCGGTCGGAAAACTTGACCTCTCGAGGGGGGTCTTACTCGGTGTCACAGTGTGTTAGACCATGGATTAAACTTACACCGGAATATCCCTTTAACTACATAATTGATAACTTACTCTTGTGTAGAGACAATCAGTGTGGACCAGACTGTAGCACAAGCCTTCAAACTACGTGCTTACCAGGATGTCATTGTTAACATCGTCGACCCAAAGGTATGTTCACAGATTCTCCTTCTGACTTTGGGCCGTTCTGACTCTGACTCATTTGACGGTTGAATAGAATCTCTCATGTACAATGGTTGTTATTTTGCCAAACAGGATGTAACATTGGACCTGGTGGAACTGACATTCAAGGATCAGTACATCGGCAGAGGAGACATGTGGAGATTGAAGAAGAGTCTGGTGGGGCATTGGGAGGTTTATGTGTGTGGATGTAATGTTTTACAGAACATTTACGCAAGGATTTAAGGACATTTTACTGCTCTTCCCATCTTTATTCCAGGTGAGCACATGCGCTTATGTGACACAGAAAGTGGAGTTTGCTGGAATCAGGTACTTTGCAAACATTTCCCTTAGGGCTGGGCGATAAATCGGTAAAATTTATTAATTTGAGTGTGTGGTTTAGGATGATTTTAAAAAATGACAATCAATTTTCTCTCTAACTTGCTCCACTGCCGCTCTCCATGGGCTCCTGTAGTTTAACCCCCTGTATTTACTTTCCACAGAGAAACCAACACAACAAGATGACAGCAAGCCAAGAGTTCGTTCCCAAAAAGCCACTGTCTCGTCAGTAGTTCGGTTTTGTAGCGTTAGACCTCGAACAAACCTTGGGTCGCTCCAAAGTCTGTTTAAAGGCTGTTGCAAATTGAGACAGGCTTGTCTTCCTGGCCAAAAATGTGTTAAAAAGACAAAAACACCTCATGACCTGTACATCTACCAGCATGTCATGTTTACTATGCAATGCATACAGATGTTTAATCTATATATTTATTTCTTTAATTTATAATAGCAAGCAATCTGACATGTTAGATTCATGCTTACAAAAGTTTTTTTAATCACAAAGGGACACATTCTTTTCAAGTGAGTTTGAAGGTGCACTGTTTAAAATGGCAGGGCAATTGTGTTTACAATAAAAGCATTAGAATAACAGCAATGCTTTTAATAATTTCTTTGTTATTTGTAGTTTGTTTTTAAGAACGAAAAAAAATTGATTCAAATCATAAATCGAGTTTTGTGTGAAAAAAATTGATTACATTTTTAGGACATATCGACCAGCCCTAATTTCACTCTACACTCATTTGCATGAATGTATTTAGTTTGACTCATGGAATGTGGAATAAGTCAAGCCAGTTTTATTTATAAAGCGCTAATTCAAAGCAAAAGATTTTTAATTGGAGCTGTTCCATACCATACTGGACCATACTGCAAACTTTCTCTGTAATTAAGCAGCACCAGAAGCAGCCAATATACACTTTAGGGCTGGGTTGGATGGCCCAAACAAAACTATTATATTTGTACTCTTTCTTGTGATGCATGTAGGCACAGTATTTTTTCTCCTTTTATAGTAGGGATGACTATTGGTCTGGTAAATGACACCGCTTTATGATAGGGATAGGATAACACAACACTTTTGACCCATCACTATATAACCATGTCCAAAACCTTACACCATATAGTCTTATATATAGTCAATATATTGCCCTTTGTGTCAAGAAAAAGAGAAGAAGTCAGTTTTGGTGTTGGAAATTTCCTCAGGATAAAAAAAGGAAGTGGACATTTGTATTATTCATGTGGCAGATTCTTTGTCTCACCTGTGCCTTACCTCGTTTTCTTTGTATACAGTGGTATAATAACATCGACGACTCTGGGCCGAAGAGTTTGTTGTTCACCGCATGCATGCTTATAATGTTTCTTTTCATTCATCAGAGCTCAGGCCAGTGAACTCTGGGTGAAGGGAGAGAAAGTGACCTGTGGGTACATTAGTGAAGACACAAGGGTAAGAACAGTTTTGAAAGCAGTTGCCTGGATGTGCTAGAGCTGCACAATTAGTCGAAATCAGATATGACAATAAGTGCAGTATCCAGATCACAAGAGGCTGTAATTATTTGATGAAGGTCAACTGAGTGACGAAAGGCATTATAATGAAGTAGTGTTGATCATCAGGATTTCAAAGATGTTTTAAGAAGAAATGAAAATTGTGATTGTCATCATGAATTACATCGCAATATATTTCAAAATAATGGCTTTTTGATTTTCAATTCACCATAAAATTGCAATATGACCAGGTGCAATATCCCAAAGACATGGGCTGCAATTTGCTGATGAGGATCATGTGTGTCATCATATGCCATTGTAAATGAAGCATTGCAGTGCTACAGAGACACCCTGGTCCATAGATCATTATGTCCAGTTATAAAGGGACATGCATGTTTGGTATAGACCCCAAAAATAACATCTTTTTATTTAATCAAATAAAATGCAAAAACATTGTGACTCTTACCCCAATCACAATAGAGTACCAGAAAATCCAGAAATAACTTCTGGTTCCCCCATCTTGAAGTCAATGTGATTTTTGAATGGGCTTTAGGTGTTGTGCCTGAAATAAGGTCTCTGGTTAACGCATGATTATGACATTAATAATAATATGTATTAATGATGATACTACTACTACTACTAATAATAATAATGATATTAGTATCTGTAGAAGTCAAGCATTACCACAGCACCAAGGCCAACCACCATCCACGTGAACCTGCAAGATGAGAGAGCGCAGAGACTCTGGGGATGAAGCCAAATTAGTATCATGTATTATCAAGAGAGGAAGGAAAATGACCTCAGTGCATCATGGGAAATCCCACAGCAGTCTAAGCCTATGGCAGCATAGCCGAGAGCCTGTGCTGGCCCTAACTATAAGCTTTACCAATAAGGAAAGTTTTAAGCCTACTCTTAAACACAAAGCGGGTGTCTGCCTCCTGAATCAACACTGAAAGGTGGTTTCACAGGAGAGGAACTGAATGGCTGAATGCTCTGCCTCACATTCTACCTTCGGAGACTCTAGGAACCACAAGTAGTGTTACTTGTGGTTCCTAGAGTCATCCTGAGAGTGCAGTGTTCCAGTGGGGTAATAGGGTACTGTTAGGTCTTTTTAAGAGGTTGTCCTCACAATGTCCTCACAACGAACACGGAGACTCACCTACTCACTAGTCTGTCTTTACGGGCCCACTTTAGTTAAAAGTGTTCTAACTCTGACTTTACAACTTGTTCATTGATCAGTTTATAAAACACCTGGATATTATGTAGTAAGTGTGTAGTAAGATGCTTAGTGGTGGTCATGTGACCATGATGTCATCTGTTTATAGCCTAACATTAGCTTTTTACTGCTACATTTAAATCACACCTCAAAAATCACAAACTGGTGTTCATCTGTGAATATTATCTCAGTGAACAGAACCTGGAAGGACTAGAAACGTGTTTGTCATGAAGATTATTTCCAAAATCCAATTGAACAATCCCATAGAGGGAACCAGGGCCATGCTAACTTCAGTTAGCTACAGAAATATGCTGTCCTATTCATCAAAATACTTGCAGCACATGCTTTTTGCATTTTGTCCAGTCTTAGTTGAGTTATTCCTTTCGCCTTAATGTCTGAACTTGTGACACAGGTGGTGTTCAGATCCACTTCTGCAATGGTGTACATCTTTATCCAGATGAGCTGTGAGATGTGGGACTTTGACATCTATGGTTTGTCAAACCTCTCTGATTTGTAACTTAAACTTTATACGTCTGTTTTGTCTCTTTTATATTTGTTTTCTAATGACAAAGCGTCTCATGTTGACATGTCTCTGAAGAAGAATGTCTCATTTGTTTTGCTTTCAGGGGATCTCTACTTTGAGAAGGCAGTGAATGGTTTCTTGTCCGACCTTTTCACCAAGTGGAAGGTTTGTGTTTTCTCTTGTTCTGCTTGTGTTGTAACTGTTGTAATCAAAAACAATGTTTAAATGTTGGCTGTTGGAACAGGAGAAGAACTGCAGTCATGAGGTGACAGTTGTACTTTTCTCACGTACATTCTACAACGCTAAAACTATTGGTGAGTCTTTCCTTCCTTATCACAGTGAGTTATGATGCATATGAATACCTTTGTCACTGATGCAGTTATCATTTCTCCAAGATGAATTTCCAGAGATTCTGAGAGGGTCCATCAGACAGGACCATGAGGGACGTTTCTATGAAGACTTCTACAGGTAATTGTAGTCATTGATCATAAATACTTTTATTATATGCTTTACTTTAAGCTTATCTGATTTACAGACTGGATAGTAGAGGTTTTTTCCAACTCTTAACTGCTATGCAATTAGGGTCGTGGCCCAGAATGAGAGACGGGATGAGTGGACATCATTACTAGTCACTATCAAGAAGCTTTTCATTCAGTATCCTGTCCTGGTGCGACTGAAGGAAGCAGGTAGTTTTTTCACTCGAGGGTTTGGCCCTCCAGTTGATCTTTAGGATTAGGTATCTGTTTTATCCACAGTCTTGTCTTTATTTACTTCATCCCAGATGGTTTTCCTGTTGGTGTGAACTCAACTGCTGCTCAAGGAAACTACCTGGAGGCCATCAACCTTTCCTTCAATGGTATGTTGTAGAACTGCTCTCAGAGAAATTTTTATGGAGAGCATCCTTTTTCGGGTACCAGGGGCCACACAACCAATGTGTACACACAAAAGAAGCACATTTTTGGGATTTATTAAAATTAAACTTGATGGGAGGAATGCAGAATAGGAGGAATTATGTTTCAGCCGAGGTTGTTTTTGATGCCTCAGCCTGGCAGAGTTCATAGTGTCTTCTAATTTTTTTCACTTCGTTGCGCAGAACTGTGAGATAGTGATTAATTCACTGTCAGTTACAACCAGGGCCTTTTTTTGTTTGTATCATCTTTCAAAGACATAGTTACATATTATAAGAGGTAATGTATCTAGCCGATTGAAAAGCTACGGTATCAGTAGTGTGTTAAGCCCTGACGTAATGAGCTGACAGGTTAAGCAGACCTCAGGTGTTCAGAAAGGTTGTTCCACCGGTGAGGAGAATAGAAACTAAAGAGCAGCTTGCTTGTTATGAAGCCGTAAACAGTGAACCTCACTCTCACATAGGTCTTGTTTTTATGCAGGGCTGATAACAAAAGGAAAACAAATGCAAATGTGATATTAATGCCATTTGCTTCTTTAATGTCTTTGGCCCTGTCTGCTGTCACATCTTGAGACTGATAAAATACAGCAGGGAGAAGTTATCGGTCTCGTGTTTCTTTATTGACAGACCTTTGTGATGCCGTTTAATGTGTTAGTGTGTTTGTCGTGTTTCCACTTACATGCAGCTGTTAAACATCACCAACACACAGTGTCCTCATCCAGTCCACTACTCCCTCTGTGGCCAGGTTTATTAGTTCTGATGTCTCATTTGAACTCAGCATCACATGTAGCGAAGTTACAAAATCTTTGGCTGTTGTACAAAAGTCACCTCCTGTCCATTCAGCATTTGTCTTTGTATTTTATTATTGTGTCATCTTATTCTGCTGCTGTTGTTATTTGACAGTGGATGGGAAACAGCTGTTGAGCATTTTACCACCACCTACTGGATTATGGTGTGGATCAGAATGGTTGTAGTTGCATTCATTGATATATTCTCTTACAGTACTTGACAGCCAGACATATTCTCTGTATGACTGCATCCACTGGACTGTGACAGTTTGGGACAAACATATGTACCATGGCACCTCTAGCATACATACATAACCAAAGAAAGGTTTTGTATCAAGGCCCTGCAGGGGGATGAGCCTCAGACTTCCTATTGTACTGCCCCTATCTGCCAATCAATGTTTTCCTTTGTGTCCAGCTTATGAGTCCTCAGGAGTATGGATAGTATGTTCAAATAGAAAGGAAAGAAAGATACCCTTGTATGTGTGTATACATTTATTGGAGTGAATTCAGAATAAAAATTACTGAATTAAGACAGTTTTAGAAACTCAGATTTAGATCTGTTGTTTTATCCCAGGAATACCTGACAAATCATGGAAAAAAGCTCATGACTTTCCAACAAGATTAGAAATTTGAGTTAGACAGTTCACAGTTGTGAACCTGTCCTTTAATACACAAGGTCAGTAACAGTTCAGTGAGTGTCTTTCAGTACACTACAAACTGTAAATGAGGAGAATAAAAGTTGACCTTCACCGTGTCTCTCACAGTGTTTGACAAGCACTACATCAACCGTAACTTTGACCGCACCGGCCAGATGTCAGTGGTCATCACACCAGGGGTGGGGGTATTTGAAGTCGACCGCCTGCTTATGATTCTCACCAAACAGCGTATGATTGACAATGGTAAGTGTGACAGTACAAAACCACTGGTTGAACTTAGCAAATGTGCTCATTAACAGAGAATTAAAATATGATTGTATGAAGCCATGACAAATATGCTCCCTCTCCAGGTATTGGAGTAGACTTGGTGTGTATGGGGGAGCAGCCACTGCACGCAGTACCATTATTCAAGGTAACACATACATAATGCCTGTGTGGCTGCAGTAGGCTATACCTATTGGTTACTGATGACCATTGTCTCTGTAGCTGCACAACAGGACGACACCTGGAGATACTCGTGTTGGAGACGACTACAACCTTCCTCACTGGATCAACCACAGGCAAGATGGCATGACGGAATGAAACAAAGATTAATTTACACTATATCCTAGGGTGCGATTGATTAATCAGTATCTTGCTTGGATCTTTTTCTTTCACGTCATAGCTTCTACACCTCCAAAAGTCAGAACTCATGCAGCTCCTTCACTCCTCGAATCAAACTGGCTGGCTGCAAGGTACACTGACATTTTTTGCAGCACCTAGAAAATGTTTTGATGGATGTTTGTAATTGGATGGATGTTGTAATTATTCAAATGACCCTTTTTTCAGCTTCATGCTGAGAAATTCAAAAGCAGCAAGGATCACAGTAAGTTTATTCCCTTGTCTCTCTGAGGTCGTTTAATGTTTTGAAGCATGACTTAGATCATTTATTAATTAACTTAATTTGTTCAGCTGTTTGATGGGACTGTTGATCTGTCGGTTGGATATTTCATCCATTTGGTCCACAATGAATATCTGAGCAACCACTTGATGGATTGCTGTGAAATTTGGTTCAGACATTTATATTTTGGATGAACTGTGGTGATCTTAGATCTGTTTAGGATTCTTTGGTTTATGACCAAATTAAACCAGTGACTTAAAAACTAATGATACTTATATTAACCTCAGCTGTTTGGGCTGCAATTTATCATTATTTTGAATAATTTGCAGGTTATTTTCCTGATAAATCAATTAGTCATTTAGTCTATATAATGTCAAAAAGATTTGGAAAAATGCTCATCACAAGAAAGGACCAAATCCTCATATTTGAAAACCTGGAACCAGCAAATGGTTAACATTTCTGTCAGAAGAATAGAGAGTAAAATTATAATCATAATCATTTTCTTTAGATCAACTATCAATTAATAAACTTGTGGTTGCCAGTGCTAGTTAGCACAATTTTGTACAATATTATGTTTTTATGTATATACAAGGCTATTCTATTTCTTACCTTTTAATTGTATTGGGTTTTTTTTACTATTGTTATTGGTTTTTGTAATATTACTGTCCTTTGGCTGCTGTGGCAAACACATTTCCCCTTTTGTGGGACAATAAAGAGATTCTGATTCACTATCATTGTAGTCATGCAGGCTTCATTGATGTGGTGAGCATGCTCAAGTTAGCATTTAGTTCAAGGCACCACTACACAGCTGCCAGCATTGCTGTCTATTTTTAGTGGTAATGAATTGTTCTGATATTCCAACCTTCTCCTTCATAACCTTGTCCAGCTCTCTGTGCTCCAAAGGACTCTGAGAACAGTCTGCCTATACAGGTGGACTACGACGCCTATGATTCACAGGTGTTCAGACTACCTGGTCCTTCACGAATTCAGAGGAGCACAAACTTCAGGTCTCTTACTGGTTAACCAACATAGTAGTTCTTTCAAGTGAACCCTTTAGATATTCTGGCCCATTGAATGGGAATGATTGTGTTTCAGGATGGGTCGAGACAAAGAGGCGAGTGGGAGGAAGAGCTGGGGGTCGGTGGACGTCAGTGCAGGTATTGGCGTGTCCCCTCCTGTTCGCTCAGGAGGTCCTGAGGAACAGCGCAGCCTGGCTTCTGATGAGAGTCTGGGCACTGTGTCCAACATGCTGCTTATACCTCGTATGCCTCCCCTCCAGTATGAAGTCAGCAGTTCCCTGGGATACACCAGCACCAGAGGTAACTCCTCCAGACGACTACAAGTGATACAGTGTGTTCCATCTTTCTCTTGCCTCCATCCCATCCTGTGTTCTTGTTGTATTTCTTAACTCTGCTGTCTAGAGTTGTTGGAGAAGATGATGGACTCCCAGCGGGACTCCAGTGCCCCCGGAAGGTTCACAGTGGGAAGCGCTGAGTCCACCCTGCACATTCGGCCAGGAGGTTACACCCCTCAGAGAGCACTCATTAACCCCTTCACCCCATCTAGAATGCCTATGAAGCTCACCTCCAACCGGCGGCGCTGGATGCACACGTTCCCTGTCGGTGAGAGGACACACACTAATTCATACAGTCAGCAATTTAGTGGACGTATTTGAAGTGTACTGCGTTATAGGGGGAGGTGTTTCTGTTATTTAGCCTCTCATAATTGATATAAATGGGTTGGAGAGAAGAATAGAAACACCTGTCAACATAATCAGTACAATACAGTTTAACAGCACCTTAAACTGCAGAACTCCAAATCACCATACAAACTCTTTTAAAGCACAATTTTGTTGCATGACTGCCGTATAAGACTGACTATTTCCGCTGGCGGTACCTTATAGAGTGCTGGACAGTTAACGTATTTTTGATGGCTAGCCCAGAAGTTATAATGGCAGCATGAGACAAAAACTCCCTTACCCTCGGCTAAATAAAACGATAAAAATGAAAAAGAAATAAGAAATATTATCTCTACTAAATGATTAATGGTAGAAGATTATGAATCTGCGCTCCGGAACGTCGCACATCCAGTGGAGAAGAGACCGTTAAACTCAACAACTGCTCCAGAGATTTACGGAGGAAATCACGGAACAACTGGAAAAATTCAGGAAAGACTTTAAAGCATTCTGGGCCGAAACGAAAGCATCCTTATTGATCTGATTGCTCAAGAACACCCAAGAACAGGTGGAGGAGGTGGTGGAGAGACTTGGTATGTGTGAAGAAAGAGAGACAATCCTCCAGGAGATGACAACTCATCTACTGAGAAAGCAGAAAGAAATAACCATTAACGACATAGCTGACTATGTGGAAGGACTTCTAGTTGACAAATTGGGAACAGATCAAGACTTGCTAAAGATAACTTGAGCACACCGCTCCTCTCCTGTGCGCGCAAGTAATGCAGGAGCCTTACCATGCTCCATTGTGGTGAATTTCCTGAAATGGAATACAAGACAACAAGCGCAGAAAACCGCCTGGGGGAAAAAATAAATGATGTTTCAGGGAAACAGACTTTACTTTGACCAAGATTTCACCCCAAAGGAGCAACAGGAAAGAAAAAGCCTGTATCCGATTCAAAAGCACCTTCAACAAAAGCAGGTGAAATCACATATAATATTCCCAGCTAAACTAAAAGTGTTTGGAAAAGATGGTGCAGAGATTTATGAAGATGCCTAAGCTGCAGGACTGGCCCTGAGTTATAAGGTCCCAAGGTCATACGCCTGTGACTTGGAGGAGAAGCTACAGAAAACAGGCCTGTGAGAGACAATGACAACTAAAGGGTACCGACGCTGTTGAAGGGAAAAGGAAAGACGTGACAGGAGAGATTCCGCCTGACAAAAAACAAACTGAAAATCTTTAAGATCTTTATTTGTGGAACTGCCTAACCACCGGATAAGTCTTGACTTTAATTGGCTGCTTAATGTGTGTCTTTATTGAGAAGCTATACAGAGAAGAAATGGACTGTGATGAATGGAACTACAATGGTGTAAATAGTTGGAGAAGTGATTAGGAAACTTGGAGAGGGGGTAAGAAATCATGGCTGCGTTACGTAACCCATTTGTCATGCACAAATTTGCGAAGCATCTGCTTCAGAGTCTGGTTTGAAGTGCTCTGTCAGTCCATCAGTTTGGGGGTGATATGGTGTGGTCCTCAGGCTGCTAATACCAGGTCACTAATAAACCTGTTTCAGCAGAGAAGACATGAAGTTAATTCCCTGATCAGTTAGTATTTCTAGAGGGAAGTCTACTCTGGAAAAGAACTGTGCCAAACAGAAAGCAACAGATTTTGCTTTGACGGATTTCAATGGAAGCACTTCTGGGTCCTTTGTAGCATAATCTCTTATGACCAGCGTATACCGGTTCCCTGCCTTACTCCTCTCAACAAGACCAACAATGTCCATCCCCAGGCACTCAAATGGGGTGCCAATAATAGGTAGTGGTTTGAGTGGAGCTCTGGAGTGCATTTTAGCAGATGTTATTTGGCACTGAGGGCAACCTCTACAGAATTGAGTGACATCTCTTCTCAGGCTAGGCCAGTGAAAATGCTGTTTGATGCAAGCCATGGTTTTGTGCTTACCTAGGTAGCCCGCCCAGGGAACAGAGTGCCACAAAGCAATTATGGTGTCTCTAGCTGCTTGGGGTACCACCAGCTTCAACACTGACCCCTGCTGACGATAAAGCATGCCATCCTGCAGAAAATACTCATCATTTCATGCTGAAATCCAGACCTGCTCCTTAACTTTCTGAAAAAAAACGCACTAAAGATGGGCGAGTTTTCTGCACATCAATGATATTTGCTGGTATAAAGCCCAAAGGTAACTCCTGCTCATTGTTGGTTAGTGGTTTCACAACTATGTGCTGGAATTTCTCCTGCCTTCTCTGACGAATTTTCCGAGACTTCCCAGGTGCTGTCTCCAACTTGTCATTGTAGAAGGGTAGGGCACTTAGGACCTCAGAGTAGTCATTTGATTTCTTTGCCTGTGCTCTAGTCACAGCAACATTACACTTTTGACTCTGATGATCTGCCTCCAGCAAATCAAAGAGCACTGGCAGATCTCGTCATAATACAGCAGGATAAGGCGAGTTATCAGCAACCACGATGTTCAGGAGGTATGTTTGTCCATCTACTTTTATGTACGTGTCAGCTGTGGAATAGCTCTTCTCATCTCCATGTACACAACAAATAGGGGTGGTGTCTCTGGTACTGATAATACTGGATGGTACAAACTTCCTGTGCACCAGAGTCTGGTCACTCCCACTATCAAGGTTTTTGAGAGTTGTTCCATTAACCTCAATAGGTTCAACATTGGGGCGCGGCACAAAGCACATCTGTGTTATCTTAGCTGAATTTTTAGGGCACATAGGTTTTGTTAGGCGACTATGGATGGAACCATGGTGGTCGCCGAGAGGCTAAGCAAGGGAAACACTTTACTTGCCGGACGCACTTCTGTATAATAAAATCTGAGTCAAATAAGTCAAAACAGCCTTCATGACTGTGCAGCCTCCTGAAGAAGGCAGATCTTGGTGACAGGTCTGCAGAGAGTACTGGTCCGGGTCTTAATCTGGACCTGCCGCACCAATCCCCTTCTGTCTGTAATTGCTTCAGTGACCTTTCCAATGATCCAGGAATTCCGAGGCACAGAATTATCCACTATTAGCATGATGTCTCCAGGAACAAAGTTCCTCTTGACCTTTGTCCACTTCTGGCGCTCCTGTAGTTGAGATAAGTACTCCTTAGTCCACCTCTTCCAAATAAATCAGAAATATATTGCACTTGCTTCCATCTGCGACGCCCATAACTGTCCTCCTTGTGAAACAGACCAGGTGGTAAACAGGGCTTGGTTTTAAGAAGCAGAAGATGGTTCTGTGTTAATGCTTCTAAGTCATTTAGATCTATAGACTACTTTGTAAGAGGCCTGCCTTTGAGAATTGATTCAACCTCGCAGAGGACTGTTTGGAGTCACCGAGGCAACATGCTGATTTCCATTCATCAGCAACCATTTCAAAGTATTTCCAACAGACCAACGTAACAGCAGAAGCAGGTTACATACAGCTGATCACCATGCATTGTTTCCGGCTGATGCGCTGTGAGGCGTCCGTGTGTGCGATTAATCATTCCATTTCCATTTGCTCCGCGTTGATACGTACATGACTTGTTGGCTCATTCGCAGCTCCAGTCCAATTTAGTTTGTCTCATTTTGCTGACAATGTTAGGCAACTATGGATGGAACAATAGTTCAATGCATGGTGGTCACCGAGAGGCTAAGTGAGGGAAACACTTTTCTTGCCGGACGCACTTCTGTATAATAAAAACTAAGCTCCAGATGACTTGGGAGGATCTTTCACTGCCTGAGTTTTTAGCCTTAATAAATATGTGATTCGGCATTCCTGTGGAGCTTAGTTATTATTAAACAGAAGCGCGTCAGGCAAGTAAAGTGTTTCCCTTGCTTAGCCTCTCGCGACCACTATTGTTCCATTCATTAGTCACACAACAGGCTTTATATGGCCTTCGTCTGCAGAGATAACAAACTGGCTTGTTACCCACATGTTTCATTGGTGTGCTAGCTGGCTGGCTCTCCCCCCATAGGAGGCTTACCCACACTGGTCGCTGGCCTCTGAGGGTACTGTTTGGGCGATTTGTAGCTGTCCTTTTTTGTTGTCCATGAGTTATAGCTCCATGGTTGTCCCTTTTTCCTGGCAGCCACAAAGACATCAGCCATCTTAGCAGCCTCAATTGCTGAATCTGAGTCACGCTCTCGGATCCAAACCTGAAGCTCAGGGGACAGCGCTCTCAAATATTGTTCCAGTATGACAATTTCACCAATTTCTTGAACAGTTCAACCTTTCGGCTGGATTCACTTCCCATAAAGCTCCTTCAGCCTTGCATACAACTCCTTGGGACTCTCATCCAGGTTGACCTCTAGGGATCTGAATCTTTGCCTATAGGTCTCAGGGTTAATGTCATATTTAGCAAGAATGGCAATTTTTACCTGGTCAAAGTCAAGGGCGTCATCAATGTCCATATGCACTTATGCCCCTCTAACTTTACCAGTTAGCAAAGGTATTAAGTGAAAAACCCACTCTGCTGGCTGCCCCCCATGCTACAGAAATGCAAGCGGCATAAAGTAGCATAGCATTGGCATATGGTGGCATAATATCACTCGTAATAGGAGGATTTTGTGATAAGAGAAGTCTTAGTCTTATCTTTGACTGAGAGCTTTTTTTTAATGATACATAAAGAAAAAAAGGCAGGGAAATTCTCATTGTCTGTAACAGGAGGATTCTGTGTTGAAGTCAAATCTATTTGTGACAAAGAAAAGCCTTCTTTGATAAAATATTAGGGAAGGTAATTAGGGGGCCAAGCCCGAAGGGCCGAGGGAAAGCGTATGCAAGCATACGCGTTTCCTAGGACCAGCGGTGCTAGGAACCCTATTGTAATTGTAAAGATTTTTATTTTTATTTTTCTCCAGCTAAAAGTGGTGCTGCAGCCTAAACCGTGCAAGGGAGGGCAGTGCAATTTGGAGGGTTGATCCAGACTCCTGCGAATATCTCAGACACTAAAAACTACATATATCCCCCTGCAGGGGGGCGCTATAACGGAGGAAAATAAGTTTTTGCCTTAACTCCCACACCGTATGTTGTACATTCAAAAGAAAAATATCCCCAGATTCCCTGAATTGAGCTGAATCACTTTACGATTGGCCACGCCCACTTCCGGTTAGAACGTTTTTTCACAAAATTGCAAAAAATAGAAAACCTTCTTTTTCAAACTCCTTTCGAATTTTGTCTGATCTACGTGAAACTTGGCACGTACGCTCTTCAGCTGGACCTGATCTAAAGTTATCAAAAGAATTTTGCTCGGTCAAAAAATGCGCAAATTGTTAACCAACACATTTCTGTAGCTAGCTATAAAAATGTAAACTGTTTGATATCTTGGTCAAACTAAATGCTATCTCTCTATAAAAGCAAGGAACCTCTGTCTGTCTGTGTGTGTGTGTATGTGTGTGTGTGAAATATCTCTGCGGATCAGGATCAGACTGACCTGAGAGTTTCAACATGGCTGCTGCTTGGTTCAAGGGTGTGCCATGCGGATTTGTTTGGATTACAATGATACCGTTAATGAATTATTTCATAAATGCTTCATACATTCTGGAGCATAGTCTATCGGAGCCCCCACAGTGACATGCGCATTAGAGCCAGTCACTGCAGAGCTCAGGACTACGACACACATTAAGAAACAAGCGGATGTATACCTGCGGCAGCGCGAGCTGGACCGGGAGTTAGCCGGCGGTTCGGTCCCGTTCTGTTCTGTGCATGATCTAAACTGGCTGTTGTGGATTAATGTGACTAAACAAGACCGGGCCGGTCTGTTCGGGTCTGAGGAGATGCGGAGACGCGCGGAAAAACAAAGTGGAATCAGAATCTGTGGATGTTCGTGTGTAGCTAGCTGCTAGCCGCTAACCAACCTACAAGGCCCAACTCCCGAGTCGATGGACCGGACGCACCGATCTGTCCAAAACCGGACTTCGGGTAAATAATGTCCGCCACGCTTTTTCGTGAACATTGCCGTCACGTTTGCTTTGTGTGTGGTGCAGAAGAAACGGTAAAAATGGGCTTTTGTCACGAAAGTGTTCAAGCAGCAAGTTTGGTTGTAGAGCAACAGGAAGTTGTGGGAGGGAAGTCGGCGGATGATTGACAGGCAACGACGCCCGGTGTACTGACAGCGATATTGACATTTAGCGTGCTTGGAGTGTATAGTAGTGTGTTATGTAGTGTTTGGTGTCGTGTGTTTAGTGTGTAGTGGAGTCGGTTTTTTGTTTAATGAGTCAAAACAGAAGAAGCTGAATTTGGAGCAGGCAGTGCAGCTCTTCATTCAGCTGGAAGGAGCTCAGGCAGACCTGAGCATTGCCTGCATTTAAATGTAAATAGTTAAACAGAACTTTGTACATTTTTAAAATGTATGCTCATATTCACCAAACAACAATTTATATTTGCATTATAAGTAATAAAAAATGGTTTGTTAAACATATTTGTGGTTTTCACAGTAAAAAATAACTTTTTTGTACTCTACGATTTTATGTTTTTTTGTGATTTTGGGTCTATTGTGTTAATACAATATGTCAAATTGAAAAAATAACTGTACAGTCACACATGTGAGGTTGTGCTGAAAATAATCACACCAAGTAAATAGTTTTTAGGGTGAAATGTAATGGAAAAATCAAAAATAGTCAAAAACAAACAATTATACCCTGGAATATCGGATTTCATAACAAACCTAAATATCCTCGACGTTCCACCTTCAAACAGCCTCATTTGGCCATCAGTGAAAATGCTTAACCTCCCACTTTTCTATAGGAACACATATTTCCTACGGGCACTGCACTAGTTAACACCAAATTTCAGATCCTTGGTTGCCATGACACTGGGAAGGGATGAGCCGCATTTGGCAGACTTTGACCAGTAGGGGGCGCTAAAAATATGGGAAGTTGATATCTCTTGAACGGCTACACCGGTTTTTACGTAATTTGGTCGGTATGATGTAGGGCCAATCCTGAGGCGTGACTTATACAAGATAAACAACAAACTTTAATTTCAGCCAAACTATTATGCTGAGAGCTTTGAAATTTATATGGTACATAAAGAATAGGACACAGTTTTTCCAAACAAAAATTGCACATATACTCCACTAGGTGGCGCAATAATGGATGCAATCGCATTTTTGCCTGTAAGATCCACATTTTCAATAACATATTGGCAAACCTTATATCCATATGTTCCCCGAATAGAGCTGGGTTTTCTGACATAGGACACGCCCACTTCTGCTGCACATTTCGTTCGCTAAACTGCCGCATATGAAAAACCTACTTTTTCAAACTCCTCCTACAATTTAAGCGCTATCTGCCTGAAACTTTGCACATACAATCTCCAGAGGAGTCTGATGAAAAGTTATCAAAAGAATTTTGGCACTCCAAAAAATCTGCTAGTTATAACCAAACCATCTTTTTTGCTTGCTAAAAAACACATATTGTTTCATATTTCTGTCAAACTAAATGCTTTCAACATCAAACTTATGTAAATTATCCCTGAAGTCATCCAGAGGCTCTGTGCCAAATTTTGGTTCAAATTGGAATATAGGTGGCGCTAAAATGGATGCAATCGTGTTTTTGCCTGTAACTTCCACAGTTTAAATAACACATTGGCAAACCTAATATCCATATGTTCCATCAATAGACCTGGGTTCTCTGACATAGGACATGCCCACTTCTGCTGCACATTTCGCTTGCTGAATCGCCAAATATGCAAAACCTACTTTTTCAAACTCCTCCTTGGGATTTTGTCCGATCTGCGTGAAACTTGGCACATACACTCTTCAGATGGACCTCATCTACAGTTATCAAAAATAATTTTGCTCAGTCAAAAAATGCGCAAATTATTAAATAACAACTTTCTGTAGCTAGCTATAAAAATGTAAAATGTTTGATATCTCAGTCAAACTAAATGCTATTAACACCAAATTTGAGATCTTTGGTTGGCATGGCACTGGGGAGGGATGAGCCGAATTTGGCGAATTTTGGCCGCTAGGGGGCTGATTTTTACGAAATTTGGTCAGTATGAGGAAGGGCCAATCCTGAGGCCATATCTTGAAGGTGGTCATCATAACTGCTCAATGTGGGTGTGGCTTATTACAATATATCCAAATAGGCACGCATTCAGCCAATTGCGCTTTCAACGCACTTCCCATTACAGTGAATACTACGGCTCAGACATTGGCCTGTGTCCTCACTTTTGCCCCGAGCCCGGCATCCTTTGGGGTGAACTTCCGTGGGCTCTGCGGTGCCCGGGGTCCGAGTTGCGTGCGGGGGGCTTGGCCCCCGTTCATAACTGCTTGCGGTTCTAGTTAATTTGTTGATTTTCTTAAATGATCACCACAAAAGTAGGAAGAGATTAGCAAACTCAGATTTGATTATTGTTATTAATATTATTTTAAATCATGCATGGAAATTGTTGGATCGAGATGCAGCGATAATCGGTTTAGAATCAAATCGTTGACCTCGGAATCGAATCGAATCGTGAGGTGCCAAGAGATTCCCACCCCTAGCAAACATATATTCCAATCACCAACAGTCTGAATCAGTCAAATGGAAGATACTTCAAAATGTTCTTACTGAATTCTCCCCGGTCTGTGTTTACTTAGTGCCACATTAAACATCAAGCCTGCCACCACATTAAAGGGACAGTGCGTAATATATCGAATATTTAGCACCATCTAGCTGTGAGGCTCTACATTGCAACACTATTTTGCTCACCCCTCCCGTCCTGAAGACGTTCCAGAAGCTACGGTGGCCCTGACAGACAAAAAACTCATTTTCAAAATATGGACTCTTTCCAAATAGCGTCGAGTATTTCTACTGTTTCAAGTAATGAGGTAAAGATGTAGTTAGTTAGATATTAGTTAGTGACGAGCGCTTTCGCTGAGCTCCCTCTCAGTTCCGCAGTCAAGCTAGCTCTGTGCTAAAACGCGTTTAGCCTTACTACGTAGTGCTTTGTGTCCCTCGTTTAGTTTTTTTACACCCGTAAAAACATGGCGGACTCCGTAGACCTTACCCGTGATATGTATATTCAGATAGGTAATTCCTCGCTCAGGAGGATATGTCAGATTGTTGGCAGAGGTAATTGTACAACAATGTGGACTTACTTATGAACGAAGACGTTGATTTGAGTTAATAAATTACTTAAATAGTTACACACTGTCCGTTTAAGTTATGATAGAGAACTTCTTTGTAAACAAGTAAGACCCAGAGACTATAGCTGTTAGGCTGGCATTTTTCCAAGCACCAGACTTTATGTGCCACTGTTATTCTCAGGTCCCTCTGGAGAGGCAATCCAAATCCATCATCAGACCAGACAAAACATGGCTGAACTCCAGGGCAACCAGCAAAGCGATCCTGCCCACACCTCAGCTGAGCTGCTGGAGTTGGCCTATCATGAGGCCACTGGAAGGTTAGAAAGGCCAACAATAAGGAACATAAATTGTCTTGGTAAAGGATTTTTCCCTGAAGCATGCACAGTGATTCAAATGCTTTTTGTTTGTCTTTTTTTTAAGGCGAACAACTTCAAGACAAGCAGGAGAGAACAGCCTTTACATTGGTGGAGGGATGGAGGAGTTGACAGGAAGTCCAGGGAGCAACAACAGTGGTGATATGCCAGTTTAAAAAACAGTGTCCTCCTGAAACACACTCAGTATTTGAACCCCTGCTGTGATTTTCTGTAGCACTACTTTATTTGCAGTGATAGGGAAAGCACAGTCGACACCAGAGAAGCACAGAGAAATATTGAGAGATGGACTAATGCACTGTTGGTTTGGGTCTTGTAAATGTAAAGTAGTGATTTAGGCAAGAAAATGATGATGGAGCCACTTTTCATTTTGAATTTAGTTTACAACCCGACAAAAGAGAAAAAAAATGAATTTGATCATTTTGTAATCCTTTCTGACATAAACTCAATAGAAAACAGTACCAAGACAATATATTTAATGTTTGCTAAACAAAGGCTTCTAAAACACATGGTTGGAACATTCCACATTAAACCGGTTCATTGGTAATAGGTGAGAGTATCATGTTGGGTATGAAAGGAGCATCCTCAAAAGGCTCATTTGATCACAAGCAAGGGTAAGGCTTGGTTCAACACTTTGTCGAACACGTGATTGTCTAGAGGAGATTACTATCTGTCCTCAGGAACATTAAGTTAACACAGTTGGAATGTGAAAACTGGCCTTCGCTGGTCACAGAGGCTGTGTTCAGCCCCAGTCTAGCTTCCAGACATGTTCACTGCAATGATTAATGGATTTAATGAATCATTTAGTTAATGTAAATAAATTGTGCAGGATTCTGCCTTTCAAATGTGAAGATGTGCTGCCTCTCTTTGTCATGTGTGACAGTACTTTTGGTTGGATAGGAAGTTTCCTTTTCTTGGAAACTGGGATGGACTTTTTTTCTCTCTCCTTTTTGACATTGCGGAGACTCATTGATCAATTGTGAAAATTTAAGATGTGTTTTTCATGTGATGTTTGTACAGGAACTGTAACCAACCGCGGCTCCTCGTTTGAAGACTTTTCTCTCAGTGGCGCAGACCCAAGTGAGTCCGTCTTACCCTCACAAATGCATAAACATGTCAGCTGTCACAAACATTGTCATTTAGCCTTACGTCAGGATTGGATTCATTTTGTTAGTCACCCAACTGATTATGGCAATAAACCGTCAGAGGTATCTTTAAGCTGTGAGAGTTTATTGAGCTTTGGCAGACAGGTTTCTCCACAGGGAGTCTGTCTCCAGGGGTTGCAGCTATAAACGACTCATACAGGTCATGTGGTTTGGGGTTACCCTCTCCTCCTCCCTCTCTACCCTCACTTTTGCTGTCTGACTCTTTCTTAAATCTCTTTCTGGGCCTCCTGTTGATCTTAATTCTCATGATAGAATATTAACATGTCTTGATATCCTCTAATTAATTGGTACTCCCATAATTTCTCAACACTATGACCTGTTTGCATTCAGCAAGCCTTGTGTGAACATCTCATTCCTGCATGGCGGTGTGCGTGGTATATTTCTCTTGACTGACTGGAACTTGGTTTTTCTCTCAAACAAATCTGTCTTGTGCACAATATTTTTGTTTTGCTCACCATCTGTATGTTTGCATGATACAATATCTCTGCTTAAATTCACTCAGTCACTGTACAGTTGACACCTTTTGCTGAGCTAAGGACACATTTTTCACGAGCTTCTGAGTGATGCCGATCACAGACTGATTGTCACAGGCTACAATCTGCATGTTTGATCACTGCTCCACAACCACAGGCCCCTCAGGAATCACCAGCAGGGGCAACGAGGCCAGTAAAAGTAACACTTTCCTTGTTTTTTTCTTCCCCTCTCTTCTACTTTTTTTTATTTTGTGTTTGTTTTTTCATCTTCACATTGTCATACTCTCCCTCTCCCCCCTCATCCACCCCACTGTTCTTCCCCTACGTTTCTATATTCACCCCCGCCCCCACACACATGTACCACTCCCCTCTGGGTACATGCATTTGTCTCTGCTGTGGGTTTTTTTGTTTGTATTTGTGTGTATGGTGTGGGTGCTCCTGAAGCCCTGCTGCTGTCTGCGCCCCCGACAGTGCCCAGCTTTTGCTGCACAGTGGGGGTGGACTGGAAGTCTCTGACAACACCAGCTTGTCTGCCCCTCACCACCGACTACTTCCCTGACCGTCAGACCCTGCAGAACGACTACACTGAAGGCTGCTATGACCTGCTGCCCCACAGTGACTTGGAGAGGTAGAAAGATGTCTGTCTTTAGAGTGAAACCAATAACTTTGTGCCTGCAACTGGCAGCTGTTCATTGATTCACAGGCCCTAGGGAGTAAATTCTACTGGGGAAAGGAAGTGGTCAAAATGTTGAGCCCTCAATTATTATGTGGTCACACAGCAGTAAACTGTAGGAGCAGCACTGAATGGTGCAGTAAATGCTTTAAGGAAATGTTATGCCCTGGATTTTTCCTCTTAGGCTACATACAGTCTGCTCTCTGTTTGTTGCAACTCCATGCAGCCTCTATAGAAGACTGCGAACATTATTTGGGACTAAGCTAAGCACCGTTACATTCTCTGCCATAAATTGGGTTAAAGAAAATCAGTACACAATTTAGTCATATTTTCTGAAAAAATGCTAGAATTGAGCAGAGAACTGTTAGGGTCAGGGTTAGAAGCTCATTTTTACGTTTATATGTAGCGATGTCCTCAGCACTTTGTTACAGGCCCGCAGCTCTCACAGCCTGCAGACACACAGAGACCTGCTCCGATGAAAGTGCGCCTGAAAGTCTGGTTAGATGCAAACAATGCATTGCCAAAAGTGCAAGTATGTAAGGGCAGAAACATGAGAAATCTTTCCCAAGATCTAGCCAAGGAACATCAATTAGGTCTACATACACACAGTACAAATACTGACTGCTGAACCCGGAGTTCATCTCTGGTTTTCCTCATCCAGTGAGGAAACCAGAGTGTTAAAGAATTAACTATACGAACATCAGTTAATGATTAAAGGTAACCATTAGTGCTGCTCAGGCAGCTACCCCAGCGACCCGGCCCCGGATAAGCGGTTGAAAATGGATGGATGGATGGATGGTAACCACTAGTCTGCTTATTGTTTATCTACTGTATGAACATTGTGCGTTCACACATTCAGTCAGAAATGGTTGTTTAGAAATTCACAGTTCCAGTCTCAAAGCACTCAAAGCATCCTGTATGGAAGATATTTCAGGCCATAATCAAAAATAGAAATTAAAAGTGAAACAAATCAATAAAAAAAATTGTATTTAATTATTTCACAACACAACTTGGAATAATCCTGTTAGAAAGAAA
>CAEMYA010000996.1:2499-86253 GCA_903131615.1 Diplodus sargus | reverse complement strand
AAGAAAGAAGCATTAAAGCTGGGGTTGGAGACCTGAGTGCAGGGGGCAAGGTTCACTGGCTGGGTACCTTCAAAATTAATCCAGTTTACCGACCTCATCTTAAAAATTTAAAAAACACATTTCAAATGGTAATCCCAAATCAAATTTAAATTTGCACATGAGCATTTCATATCCAGGAATTTATATTATAAGCCCTACCCCTGACTAGCCCAGTAATGCACTGGACACATTTTAGACCAGACCAGAAACTGTCCAGCCATATGCTAGTAGGTGACCTGCAGGAAGCAGACCTTGGTTTAGATAGAGCCCACCGTTTCTGAATACAGGTTGTGTTTATTTCTCCATGGATTGAGTGTTGTGATAAATTCATCCAGCACCTAGACATGAAGATCTTACTTTCTACAATGGCTCCTTTAAAATATGAGGTGAAGATAACAATGGCATTACAGCTAACCAAATTGAGATGTTGCCTTCTAAATAAGCAGATTTACATATACAGTTGGGCAAAAAAGTATTTAGTCAGCCACCAATTGTGCAAGTTCTCCCACTTAACAAGATGAGAGAGGCCTGTAATTTTCATCATAGGTATACCTCAACTATGAAAGACAAAATGAGAAAAAAAAAATCTAGAAAATCACATGATGATTTCTGATTTTTAAAGAATTTATTTGCAAATTATGGTGGAAAATAAGTATTTGGTCAATAAGAAAAGTTCATCTCAATACTTTGTTATATACCCTTTGTTGGCAATGACATAGGTCATACATTTTCTGTAAGTCTTCACAAGGTTTTCACACGCTGGTATTTAGGTTGTGGACAGGTGTCTTTTATACTGATAACGAGTCAAACAGGTGCCATTAATACAGGTAACGAGTGGAGGACAGAGGAGCCTCTTAAAGAAGCTACAAGTCTGTGAGGGCCTGAAATCTTGCTTGTTTGTAGGTGACCAGATACTTATTTTACTGAGGAAATTACCAATTAATTCATTAAAAATCCTACAGTGTGATTTCCTGGATTATTTCCCCCCATTCTGTCTCTCAGTGTACCTATGATGAAAATTACAGGCCTCTCTCATCTTTTTAAGTGGGAGAACTTGCACTATTGGTGGCTGACTAAATCTTTTTTGCCCCACTGTATGTACATCCTATTGCACGTAACAAAATCCTCTGCATAAGAACTCCCCTGACCAGCATTAAGCAAACCAAGGCTCAAATTGTGTGTTCATCTCCTCCTATGCGTCTGTCTCTTTCTCAGGAGGGAAGATGAAGCCCCAGTGATGAGTGCATCTCAGGTGTTTGAGGAGTTTATCTGTCAGAGGCTGATGCAGGGATACCAGATCATTGTCCAAACCAATAACAGGAAACCACCGCCCTCTGTGGCCACGCCACTCGGCAGTAGCCCCCTTTACTCCAGAGGTAAATTAATGTCTGACATCATTTGTTTCTGTCTGATGTATTGTTTTTTAAATCTTACACATTTTTAGGTTGATCACTGTAATGAATCAAAATGTAATTATTTGTTATTTGATGAGTTATTAAGGGATCTTTAAGTATGGCTTATTTCTCAAATAGCTTGTAAAGTTATCTCTTGAAATTGGATCTTCACCGTAATGTACCTGGTCCACCTAATATTCTCAATTACACTGCAACTTAATAGATACTTGTCATGAGTTGTTATGGAGCAACAGTCTGCAAACACTGGTTTCACTATTTAAGACAGTTTGTCTCTGAAAAGACATTTCAGTAGAAGATGTCAACAGAGCCATGGTGACTCCATGTGGGTTCTTTCATCTTGTGTTCTCAGGTCTGGTGTCTCTGCGTCGAGCAGAGGAGGAGGAGACTGTTTACTGGCTCAGCATGGGCCGGACCTTCCATAAAGTTTGCCTCAAAGACAAAATTATCACTGTTACTCGCTACCTGCCCAAGTGAGTACGACTGGCAACCTTGAGAACAGATAGGACTAATTATGCCATGCCGATGCTCCCGAATGGGTTAAGTATCTCGAGAGGTTAGAGGTAGTGTTTCAACTAGTAAACACTAAGTGTATCTCGACATTAACTGTCAAATAACTTTAAAGTAAAAACTATTACATCTGTTAATAAAAAGCCAGTGAGAGGATTTTAAAGGATGCTGTCTGGAGGCTGACTGACAGTCAAACAAAAAAGCTGCTGTAACCCAGCTGGAGGGTTAGGGTTGAACTGCTGTATGTATAGGGAGGAGGTATCTTTCTTAATATATAGTGGGGTCCAAAAGTGTGAGACCACTTAGTAGGGTTGTCACGATACTAAAATTTTCAACTCGATACCAATACTCAGGAAAATATTCGATACTCGATACCATTTTCGATACCACAAGGATTAAAAAAAGACATACAAAGAAAATATTTCTATTAACAAGAAAAATGCAAAAAATAACCTCCGTTACAACATGTAACAATTAACAGAACCACACGTTAAATATTTATAATAAAAAACAGTTGTGCAAAAAGAAACTGCAGCTATGATACAAGTTTCAGGTCTGAGGTAGTGCAAAAAATAATCGGTATCGATACTTTTGACAATGAGTATCGTATTCGATACAACATTTTAGTATCGATACTTTTTTGAGTTTCGATACTTTTGACAACCCTACCACTTAGGACATCTCTAATATTGTCAAGTTATCTGGGAAATACTCAGAAAGTTTGTGGATTCAAGAATTAAGTGAACATGTCAGAAGTTAAATTGTTATTCCAAACAAAGAGGGGCTTTCTCAGCATCTAATCATGACTGATTTTGGATTCCAGTGCATTCCAATGAAAAGGAGGACCAGTGTCCATTATAGGTCCTGAGTTCTGAGTCATATGTCTCAGGGCTGTGTTTTCCAGTACCAACTAGAAATAACTGCAAAGCTGATTGTCCTGTGCGTGTGTGTTAAAGATATCCGTACGAATCAGCTCAGATCCAGTACAGCTACAGCCTGTGTCCTCCACATTCTGATGCTCAGTTTGTGTCCTGCTGGGTGGAGTTTGGCCACGAGAGACTGGAGGAATACAAGTGGAACTACCTGGACCAGTACATCTGTTCTGCTGGCTCTGAGGACTTCAGGTACAAACATACAGACAAACAGACATGCACATCATGTGTACTTTAAATTACCACTCAGATGTGAGCACTTTGCTACTTATACACTAGGATGTATATATATGTACTTTATTTTTAATACAGTTATAAGATGATACAACAGCGGAATGATTGAGGTACATCTCTCTGTCGTCCCTTGTCCTCCACAGTTTGATCGACTCTCTGAAGTTCTGGAGGACTCGCTTCCTCCTGCTGCCAGCCGGGGGAGCTCGGCGGGTGGCAGATGGGGAGGGGCACTGGGATGTATATGGGGAGGGAGCAGGTGCTGGGATGGGTTGCAGTGGGGATGGGGTCCTGCTGGATGGCTTCATTCGCTTCCTGGAGGGCCTTAACCGCATTCGGCGTCGGCATCGCTCCGACAGGATCATCAGGGTGAGGCTCTCTCAGGTTACATCTCGATTGTACAAGAAAACAGCTTCAGAGCCCTCACAGTTTGCTATCATCTTCTTTAGAAGGCTGCATGATGTTGAAATATACCAACATTGCCAGATTTTCTTTTCTGCAATATGAATGGTGATATGGAGAAAGACGGGAATGTATTATTGTATATATTTAATTATAAGATGTTGTAAAATAACATCTTATCTTTGACCAGATACCGAGGGAGGCTGGGGACATTGAGTCCGAATGGACAATGTTCTCCACTTCCTAGCTGTGGCCGTAAGGTCTCCGGTGCCTGTCGTGGACCCGCCCTCCGGTGAGCTCACCACTAGCCGGAGGGTTAAGAAGGGGCCGGTGCAATGGGATTTGGGTGGCAGTCGTGGGCGGGGGCCACGGCGACCCAATCCCCGGACGGTGACTCTAGCCATGGGGACATGGAATGTCACCTCGCTGGGGGGGAAAGAGCCTGAGCTGGTTATGGAGGTTGAGTAGTACCGGCTAGAAATAGTTGGGCTCACCTCCATGCACAGTCTGGGCTCTGGAACCCAACTCCTTGAGAGAGGCTGGACTCTCTTCTACTCTGGAGTTGCCCGCGGTGAGAGGCGGTGAGCTGGTGTGGGCTTGCTTATAGCTCCTCAGCTCAGCTGCCATGTGTTGGAGTTTACCCCGGTGAACGAGAGGGTCGCTTCCCTGCGCCTTCGCGTCGGGGATAGGTCTCTCACTGTTGTCTTGGCTTATCGGCCGAACAGCAGTGTAGAGTACCCGGCCTTCTTGGAGTCCCTGGGAGGGGTACTGGAGAGTGCTCCAACCGTGGACTCCGTTGTTCTGCTGGGGGACTTCAACGCTCACGTGGGCAGCGACAGTGTTACCTGGAGGGGTGTGATTGGGAGGAACGGCCTCCCTGGTCTGAACCCGAGTGGTGTTTTGTTACTGGACTTCTGTGCTAGTCACAGTTTGTCCATAACAAACACCTTGTTCAAGCATAAGGGTGTCCACATGTGCACGTGGCACCAGGACACCCTAGGCCGGAGGTCAATGATTGACTTTGTGGTTGTGTCATCTGACCTCCGTCCGTATGTCTTGGACACTCGGGTGAAGAGAGGGGCTGAGCTGTCAACTGATCACCACCTGGTGGTGAGTCAGATCCGCTGGCAGGGGAGGAAGCTGGACAGACCTGGCAGACCCAAACGTATTGTGACGTTCTGCTGGGAACGTCTGGCAGAACCCTCTGTCAGGGAGGTCTTCAACTCCCACCTCCGGGAGAGCTTTGACCAGATACCGAGGGAGGCTGGGGACATTGAGTCCGAATGGACAATGTTCTCCACTTCCATTGTTGATGCGGCTGTCCAGAGCTGTGGCCGTAAGGTCTCCGGTGCCTGTCGTGGCGGCAATCCCCGAACCCGGTTGTGGACTCCGGAAGTAAGGGATGCTGTCAAGCTGAAGAAGGAGTCCTATCGAGCCTGGTTGGCCCGGGGGACTCCTGAGGCAGGTGACGGGTACCGGCAGGCCAAGCGTGCGGCAGCACGGGCAGTCACGGAAGCAAAAACTCGGGTCTGGGAAAAGTTCGGGGAGGCCACGGAGGAGGACTACCGGTCGGCCTCGAAGAAATTCTGGTAAACCATCCAGCGCCTCAGGAGGGGGAAGCAGTCCTCCACCAACACTGTTTAGGTGGGGAGCTGTTGACCTCGACTGGGGACATTGTCGGGCTGTGGAAGGAATACTTCGAGGATCTCCTCAATCCCACTGACACGCCTTCCATAGAGGAAGCAGAGACTGGGGTCTCAGAGGTGGATTCATTCATTACCCAAGCCGAAGTCACTTATTCAGTTGGGAAGCTCCTCAGTGGCAAAGCACTGGGGATGGATGAGATTCGCCCTGAGTACCTCAAGTCTCTGGATGTTGTGGGGCTGTCCTGGTTGACACGTCTCTGCAGCATCGCGTGGCAGTTGGGCACAGTGCCTCTGGACTGGCAGACCGGGGTGATGGTCCCCCTATTCAAAAATTGGGACCGGAGGGTGTGTTCCAACTATCGGGGGATCACACTCCTCAGCCTCCCTGGGAAAGTCTTTTCCAGAGTACTGGAGAGGAGAATTCGGCCGATAGTCGAACCTCGGATTCAGGAGGAACAATGCGGTTTTCGTCCAGGCCACGGAACACTGGACCAGCTCTATACCCTCCGCAGGGTGCTCGATGGTTCATGGGAGTTTGCCCAACCAGTCCACATGTGTTTTGTGGACTTGGAGAAAGCATTCGACCGTGTCCCTCGTGGCATTCTGTGGGAAATGCTCCGGGAGTACGGGGTCGGAGGCCCTCTGTTAAGGGCTGAACGGTCCCTGTACGACGGGAGCAGGAGCTTGGTTCACATTGCCAACAGTAACTCAGACCTGTTCCCAGTACATGTTGGACTCTGGCAGGGCTGCCCTTTGTCACCAGTTCTGTTCATTATTTTTATGGACAGAATTTCTAGGCGTAGCCACAGGCTGGAGGGGGGTCAACTTTGGGTCATGACCGAAAGAATAAGATCCCGGATACAAGCGGCTGAAATGAGTTTCCTCCGCTAGGTGGTGGGGCGCTCCCTTAGAGATAGGGTGAACCCGGGAGAGCTCGGAGTAGAGCCGTTGCTACTCCACATCGAGAGGAGCCAGCTGAGGTGGCTCTGGCATCTGTTTCAGATTCCCCCGGGACGCCTCCCTCAGGAGGTGTTCCTGGCCTGTCCCACCGGGAAGAGACCCCAAGGAAGACCCAGGACACGCTGGAGTGACTATGTCACTCAGCTGCCCTGGTAACGCCTTGGGATCCTCCCGGAAGAGCTGGAGGAAGTGTCCGGGGAGAGGGAAGTCTGGATGTCCCTGCTCAGGCAGCTGCCCCCGCGACCCGGCCCTGGATAAGCGAAAATGGATGGATGGATGGATGGATGTTTTTCCACATTATGTTATATCACACAGACTTCTCTTGTAGATGGGATTATGGAAAATGAGAGTCGAGCAAGATTTTAGTTTTATATTGAGCAGCAAAAAAAGCTGCAGCAGGATGAGTTTTAGTTAACATGGCACATCCCACAATGTGATTATTACCCATATGTGCACATGCTGAGATGATATATCATGCAGTCCTAATATCTGGTTTGTTTATGTTGTTTATTTGGGGCATGTCAATTCGTCATCATCACATTTCATCATTGTTCAAATAATACAATACACATGGCCGAAAGGGAAAAGCGGGAGAAGCCAAAGCTTATCTAGTCCCGCGCAGGGCTCCAGAGTGCGACCATTTTGGTCGCATATGCGACCAAAAATTTTAAGAGTGCACCTAAGGAATTTTCTAGGTCGCACCGGTGCAACCAAAAATATAAATGTACTTTGCAAGCACATCACCTCTCTGTGTTCTCCTGTGACTGAACTGACAGTCATGGTAGATCATGATCTTGGTCTAAACCAATAAGAGACAGAGTTTGGGAATTTTGCCTCAGATTGACTGCGGTCACTGCTCTCCGTTGTGTGTATTTAAAATTTGCGAGCGGCAAAACAAAAACAAAAAATGCGAGCGGCACGAGCGACCTGAGCGCCACAGCAGCAGAAGGGGAAAAGAACAGAAAAGAAACAAAACGAGACAAAACGAGGCAAAATGAAGAGGGGCAGGATTATATGAAAGTTTTTTCACTAAACAATCTAAGCCGACAACCACCCCTGCTGCCATTCCCTCGGTTCCTGCTGAGATGCCAAGCCCCGGTCCTTCGGCGGCATCAGACTCGGAAGCAGAGGAGACAACTGAGTCAGAGAAAGAGCCCGGCCCCGAGACTCAAAGTAAAAAGCTGAAAACGTATTCTTTCATACGGAAGCACATTGCTTTCACTGGATGAAAAAAAAATAATTCGACACCTTATCTCGTAATTACAAGAAAAGATCTCATACCTCAGACCATACTTTTACAGTAAAAACTCCTGGTAAGAAACTGAAGGTATCACAAAGGTATCCGGATTTCAAAGTAAAGGACGACATGAGAAAAAACAACAACAAAGAAACATTTTTTCCATAAGTAGTTCAATATTCATATACTGCTGAACTAAGTACTCCCTAGAATACTTGTGTAACTATAATGAAGTACTTCTACTGTGTCCACACAGTCGCCACCAGCAGCTCTTTGGAGCGGCTTCAGCACGATTAGCCTAAATGTTTTTAGATAGAAAATAAAACGGTGCGGCTGATTTGACCAAGCAAACGCGAACCATGGCTGGCTTGACCACAATCACTGACGCACCTTTCCTGATTTCATAATTACGAGATCCTTTCTCGTAATTGCGAGATGAGGTGTCTTTTTTTATTTTTTATTCAGTGAATGCAATGCACTTCCGTACTTTCAGGCAGGACTGGTTAAAACAGTTTCCCTGGTTACTGTACGATAAAGGACGTAATATAATGCACTGTGTATACTGTCATGAGTGCAGTCAGAGTATGGCCGGTAATAGTGCATTTGTAAGCGGGTCAACTACGTTTCGTATCGAAACTTTAAAAAAACACAGCATGTCAAAAAAACACACCACATGCCAGGACCGGTGTGTGGAGAAAGTGGCACCTCTCCCAGCTGCATTTCAGCGGCAGGCAGCAGCAGCAATCAGGTCCTCTGAGGAATCAGAAATGATTGTCAGATTTAATGTTGCATACAACATTGCCAAAGAGGAGCTGCCTAATAATGAAACACCTTATTTTTCTTATGTCAATGTCCTTCAAATAAAGACAAGGATTTCTCAATATCTTATTCTTGTTTGGAAATCATTCACGTTATATTAAAGTTATCAAGCCAGAAAGGCCTCCTTATGGCGTTAAAATTCGAGTGCACCTAAATTTTGTGCCAGTGCACCTAAAAGAAAAGTTAGGCGCACCAGTGCAACCAATGAAAAAAGTTAGTCTGGAGCCCTGCGCCCCCATTACCCACAGGATAAAATCTTCATCCTAATCTTTTCTTATCTTTTGCAGTTTACATTTTTACCTAACAATTTCTTTTACTATAACTTTCTGTCTTTCTTACAGTAGTGAAAAGTAACGAAGTAGCTATGACATTTTCATGAGAAAACCCGTAACCTGTACATTTTTTTGAGTTATTTCATGTGAGTATGCTATGAAAATCCACTTCTGAGACTTCAGAAAGTCTGCTTGAAGTTTTGCAGACAGCAAAGATACATTTCTTAAGATATGTCTGTGCTGCACCCTGAAAACAATCCTACAGATTACTTGTCACAAATACAGTTTCTAATCAGCATAAGAGAGTGATCATGTTTCATGTCCCTCTGTTTCTGTCCCACAGCAGAAGGGCACACCAATGAAAGGACTGCAGGTTACTAGTCCTCTCCCCTCATATCCCACTGAACCTGTGGCCCCCCCACAAGGCAAGAAAGGCACGTCGGCTTTGTCAGCCTTACTAGAGATGGAGCAGAACCAGAAGTGAGTATCTCATGGGACTGCAGACTAATGTGTGTGTGTGTGTGTGTGTGTGTGTGTTGGAGTTTTGAATCTCAGGTTTAACTCCATTCTCTCTGCTTCATGTCAGGGCACTGGATGAACAGCAGCAGGCTAAGCCTTCAACAGCTGTCAGCGACCTGTCAAATGTTGCTACTGCTCCCACATATGTAGACAGTCCCCGCAAGGTGAGTGTCTGTTCCCTGTGTGTTTTAGTAGAAATGTTTTTGCTTCAGCCATTTAGCTTCTGCAGACACATCTGAATGCATTTTTTATCAGCAGCAAATGCTTGGTTCATCTTTGTTGGTGCTTCAGAGTAGGGTTTTTTTTCTCTCCTTCCATCTGCTTTGTTCTCCATGCCTCTGTTCTGTTCTGTTGCTGAGCTTTGGGTGTTTGATTCTGGGTTATGTTCCTCCTGTATGCTGACAGGACGCTGCCTTTATTTTGGATTTTATACGTAGCCCTCGCTCCTCCTACATCTATCACTCTCAGGTCAGTAACTAGGTCCCTGGGCATCACTGAAGCTGTGTTTTTGTTGTGTGTGTTTGTGTGTCTGTGCTGTAGCTCCTCTAACACAATTTGCATTGCTGCATGAGCATGGTGTGCGGAAACCCATATGTTACATGATGTTTTTTCAGATTCAAGTTCTCACTTTCATTGAGTTTGTACTTTGTGTTCAGTACTGTAGTGCCTGCTGGTAGATAGTGAAATTGTCAAACTCTGGGATCATAGTTAATCCACAGTACCTCTGTGATGGTTTAAGTTGTTAAAACTTATAGATAAAAAAAGTATTCAGTGAGGTTATTGGTGACGAAAAGTAATGCACTGACAAAAATGTTGACACCATGAAAAGTTAGTGAGCTGACAAAAAGTGTAAGAAAGAATTGAAGTTGTTAACACTAGACGTTTATATCCAATAAACAAACAAAACAGGTCATATACATTAATTAGCTCCATTTCAGCTGTTGAGTCTGCTGTTTCTGGCTGTTAACCAAAAATAAACTTATTTCCACACATTTCTCCAGTGCTATCTATCCACACGCTGTATATGCCTCCTCTATACAATGAGGTCTGTAGGGCTGTGTTTGTAGTATTAACAGTACTTTAAACGACCTTTGACGCTTTACATTGTCATCTTGTAAGTTGTTAACAGCACACTTTCTTTGCTCTGTTGTTTAACTGAGACAGTTAATGGAAAGAGACACATTTTTTTAAATGTATTTTCATATCAGTGCATGTTGAACAACATATTGTATGGATGATATCGATTTACCTGTGACAGGCCAGTATTGTTTTATAAAAAGGACATCTGCATGACTGGATACCACTAGATGTAAATGAGGAAGTGTTTTTGTTTGGAGCATACTGACTGAAGCAACTCACTTTTTGAAGTATAGTTGCCTGCTGAAGCCAGCGAGGCTACAGATAAAGGAGTCCAGCCAGCAGTGACAGCTGGAGCAGCAGCACAGCCTGCAGGAGAGACGGCAGCCGGCAGCAGCTCTGTAGACACCAGGTAACCTCTTAGATCATACTGCAGGGATGCTCCTCACAGCTCTAAAAAAACATCCAGCATGTAAAATGATTGTTAACGCAGTCATAGCTACTTCGTGAGGTTGATTACTTTAAAGCTGGGGTTGGTCAGTTAATCTAGAAGCATTTTTTGTGATATTTGTAGAAAATCTCCTAACATCCTGACAGCAGTCGATAAATAAAATGCTTTGACAATAAATAGACCTCTGATAAACCCATCCAATTATCTCATTTGGCCATTATGTAAAGACTAGACAGGCTATTTGTCTGTCTACCTACAGTTGTGGTCAAAAGTTTCTGTCCACTTGTAAAGAACACGTACATTATGGCAGTCTTCAGTTCCAATGATTTCTACAGCTCTCATTTTTGTGCAATTGAATGAGTGGAACACAAACTGCTTTGTCACAAACACAGCACAACAAGTGGATGTCAACTTTTGACCATGACTGTACGTATTTGCCTGCCTGCACACACTACCCTGTGCAATCATTGCATATGACCAGAGTCTTCCACAGAGCTAGGTGAATACATTGCAGAACTGATTAGAGAGCTAGTGGCACAAAAATGACAGAGAAAGTGGAGCCAAAATGTCCCAGAGTTAACTTACTATCTTGACAATGATGAATATTAACAATAGCCAGGGTTGTTGTTTATGCTCATCACGATATTGTGAGGTGTGTTTACTTACATGTGAGAGACACATAGATATGGTTATAGAGATTACAACGACATGTTGCACTCAAAGTACACAACCACTGAGCCTGCTCTTAATTAGCTTGGTAAGTGAGTAGCACAAGACACACAGCCCCTGAGCCAAAGAGCAAGTGAGCAGCAGCAGTGACACACTGTTAAAATAAAGCACACATCCTGAGCTGAACAGAGCTGTGGTGAAAGCAAAAGCCTCTTTCTGTGGCTAATATTAGCATGAAGCACACACCCAGAGTATCTGTGGGTACTGTTGGGTAGGCTTTTTTGCACTGAGGTTTGTGGTGGCTATATTGCTTGTGTTTAAATTACTATGTTATTTCAGAATTCTTTGATGTATTTATTGGTCTTAAAGGCTCAGTCAGCTTGTTGAATGTAGTGAACTAGCCGCTAACACATCTCTCAATTGGCCAGCAGCGAGGGCTAAGAGGCAGTCTGAAGCCAGGCAATGCATGTTCGTGTGCATGTTCATGCTCTGAAGGGAGGAGGAATTTTCTTGTTGGATACTTTCAAAAATTGACTTGCTATTGTTTCTACAGCCTTACTAAGCCCAGCTTTAAACAAGCTTCGGTAATGTTTTTATTTTATGACATGAAATGTAATTTTGCTCAGTTAAAATTTACCAGTAAATAAACTGGAACTGAAAACTTATTTTATCCTAGTACTTTTAAATTGTGTCTTAATGTTTGTTTTTAAGTTGTATTTATGGACCCCAGTGAGAGGAGCCGATAAGCTGATCATAAATTCCTGATAATGACACTAAACAGTAACATGTTGTCCAGCACTGATCAGGGATCTTTTTACAGTGGGCAGTCTGCAGTGGGAGACTTCTCTCTGTCCTCCTCCTCAACACTTTTGGAGATCCTGGAAGCCATCAAACATCCCACGTAAGATTTCTTATTGTGTGTATTTGGCAGTCAATTCCAGCGACAATCTTTTGAGTAAAATTTTAATGTATTATAATTAGGGCAGTCAGGCGATTAAAAAAATTAATCTAATTAATTACAGGATTTGTAATTAATTAATCTAATTAATCACATTTTAATCTCATATCTGCTAAAGGCACCCAAATAAAGAACTCAAATTCTAGAACATTACAAAATTGTATTGCGTGACTAATCAATTGAATACACTAAGGAGAGAAGAACTTGCCGTTCAAAGGCCCTAGCAACGATGTGCTCGCCTCGCTCCCCTGAGTCGCGTCCATGTCTGTTGTCACCCTGCTTTGACTTGCGACTAGGGCTGTAATGATACACCAAACTCACGATTCGGTTTGTATCACGATTTTTGACTCACAGTTGGATACAAACCTCAATTTTTTTTTCTTTCTAAATCAGAGGTGCAGTATTGTGGAGGGCGTGTCTATCTGATGGTCTGTTAACTGCACAGATCCCTCACTCAACTTAATACAGAGAAATGTCCAACAAAACAACATTACAGAACCAAACTAAGGTAACGTAGTAACTGTAACTGTCTTTGGCAACAAGTTAAAAATACCACAGCTGTACGTGGAGAAGCGTCCTTCCTCCCGTCAGTCCTACAGACTCCTCGTCACATTTCTACCATGCGTGAGAAAAAACTTTACCTCGCTGAGTGTTTCTGATGAAAAAAAATCTCCGCGGTTAATGTAGTGTTACTTACAGCTCATAGGGCTGATCTGGACTGGAAGTTGTGTCGCGATTCTGCCTTCTCACAGCGCGAGACAGGTTTGTGGATCTGAGTGTCGCGATTTCAGCTTCGATACGTGTATCATTACAGCCCTACTAGCGACGCAGGTGGGAAGTGACGTGCCACTGCCAAGTAGACTAGGGGTCATTCAATGGGCCAAATTTAAAATGCTCCCTCAGAATTAATTTCGTTAGTTTTATAACGCGTTAATTTGCAGTGTAATTAATTAATCTAATTAACGCGTTAAACTGACAGCCCTAATTATAATGTAATGTCTGATAGACTTATAGCTTTGTCTGTTAACTTATCTCAGGACTCCCACTCGGGGTGTCATGATATCCATTCTAAAACAAAAATGGGCCAACATTTAAAGGTGGATTTGGATTTGTGATGATAAATTTTATCTCTTGTTGTTTACTGTTGAATCACTGAAGTTGATATATTTTGTAGGATAAGGTCAAGCTGTTGTTGTGGAATACCACTATCTTTTTAAAGAAGGGTTTTAAAATGTAAATAAGATCTGTCTGGACATAAAACCAATGATCTGTTGATATTAACTAATCCAGATGCAATGGTCTAACAATGGCAGAATCGCCAGTGCTGAAAAAAAGTTAAATCGAAACAATTCAATTTGTGAATTTGGATCATGACACCACTAGTTCCTACGTAGTATGTGTTACGACCAGGGCCTAGGGGAAACCCTGGCGCAACATGAAAATGAGACTCCCCTCTTCCCAGCCTCCAAGCACCAGCAGCAAAGAGCGTTTTTAAATAGTTTTATTAACAAATATATTTTCCACAATCACAATATGCTGGCAGTCTGGGACAGCAGAGGAGAGCCTCCAGGAACTGGGCGAAGTCCTAACCTTTACATAAGTTATTGAAATGTTACATAAATAAAATGTTAAATTTAGAAAGAAAAAAAAATCGCGGTTTGTATCCAACAGTGGGTCAAAAGTCGTGATACAAACCGAATCGTGAGTTTGGTGTATCGTCACAGCCCTAGTCACTGGTCAAAGCAGGGTGACAACAGACATGGAGGCGACTCAGGGGAGCGAGGCGAGCACATCTTGCTAGGGCCTTTTTTAATCGCCTGAAAGCCCTAGTTAAAACCAATCTACATAAAAGCAACACCTCTGTACAGGATCCAAAATCTTGTTAGTGGGGCCACTCCCACAAACAAAATGGCCACCACCATGAGGGGACAACACAAAAACAAATCCACCAACTGTGGTAACACACACCAAAAACAGCAACAGGTGCACAACACAACAGTGGAGTGCAACAGCCACTACACAGAAGGCATCACTGTGTAGTCAACGCAACACACAAATGTTGCCAGCCTACACCTAAGCTGCAACAACAAGTGACCCAACAAAAGTGAACTACCACTACCACACCCAAAATGGACACCTTGTGATATCCAACCACACGTTACTGTAAAAGGAGAGTAACAAAAAGAGACAAAAGTGACTGGACAAACTGGGAAACCATACCCACCACTCAAAATCCACTGATCTGGGGAGTGATGCCATCCTAATCACACTAACACTAAAAACAGTAACACCTACGTGACCAAACCAAAAGTCCAGTTCCACAACCAAAAGGTCACAAAAAGTTACTGCGCACGAGTATTAATCAGGGCCACACATCGCAACGTGACCAACATAAAAGCAGCCATTTCACACAAAACTATGTTGCTGTGCAAAGCATAAGCGAAGGGAAACAAACTGCAGACACCCCAACTACCTGCCTACCAAGAGGTGGCTAACTCACCTAGCTAGTCTTCAGTGGCTTGCTGAGCTCGAGGCCTCTTTAAACGCTGAACTCAGTGCATCACTGAAGACCAGGAACCTAGTCAGCTGCGAAACACTGAAGCGTACCCCCACTCAGGATTACCACCAAAAATAAGAAAGGCAAAATAACAAACATGGCAACTCCTTGAAAGTGCCCCGCAGCTATCTGGTCAGGGTGCTCAGACAGAAACACACATGCAGCAACAACAATTTAACAAAAAAGATGACCACTACACTTAAACTAAAGGCCTTACTGCATGAAAAGTGGGATTTTCGGCCCCGTAAACGCCCGGAAATCTCCCTTATTTTCGGCAGTTAACGACAATTTACAGGCTGTGAACGTGGCGTTCGTCTGTGCCGAAAATTGTCAGAAACGAACCATGACGTATGTGGAGCTCGCGGAGGTGCGAACGGCTCTGATTAACATATGAATAGCAGCGAAACCACGCCTGGCCAGAGAATGTGTGGCCTGGCTTGAATTTCCTCACTCAGTATAGGATGAAACCACTACTTTTAAACACGAAAAATCACTCGTGATTGGTTGGCAGATCTGTCAGTATTGGTCACCCTGGGTCATTATAAATGTAAACCCCATATATATTTATTTATTTATTATTTATATAATCAAAGACATGAATGAATATACTGAGGAAAGGAAAATGCCAGGAAGGTGATGTTTATTCAAAGAAAGAGCTTTATTAACACAAACACACCACAGCAATGTACAAAGCAAAATATGCCCACACAACAACTGGAAGCTCACTAGAAGCCCAAAATCGTGCAGCACCGTTAAGTGTCTGTCTGCCGCCTCGGAGCTGTAGGCAACTGCTGGCCTTCTGTCTGAATTCGGTCCATTTTGCAGACGTCTGTGGTGCGTCGCTCTGTACTTTGGAATCGCCTCTATAATCTCAACTGCAGCGCGGCACAAAGCTCGGTGAGCTCCCAGCTCCATCCAGACACCCGCCGTCTTCCTCACTATGGTGGCGCACTTCCAAAGGTCCACCTCATCGTCAGCTAGCACTCTGTCTCGCTTCCAGCAGCTGTTAAAACAATCAATAAAGACAATCAGTACAATAAAGAAAACGTAAGTCACAGTAAAATTAAACAAGGAAGGAGAAAACAGTAAACATTACTTACACACGATGGCGTCATTATCAGCATCATGTAAATCTGGACTTGCAGACAGAGTTCCGAGCTAATAGGAGGTCACGGCCTCGTTGTGAGGCGAGGTTAGTCTGTGAAAACAAAATGCTCGCAGCGATAAATCTCCGTGTCCCTCTGTGGCAGTGAAGCGACCTCCATCGGCGACACTCTCTGCAGCGACCCGGCAAAGCTCCTCCCATCAGCGCAGGCCTCCTCTCGACAATGGCCGTGCCGCTAACCTACCTCCTGCTAGCCTAGCTTAGCTCCTGTTAGCTAGCTTAGCCGAACTTGCCATATGTCCAATAAAACACAGACACTTCGACTGCGATGGAGAGTACAGCTCACACACTCACAGTACGTTGTCCGACAACAGTTCACAGTCCGTTAGTGATAAAACACAACATTGACGGACACACACAGTCCACTGTAAGCTGCTTGACGTCATTAACTCGCCGCTTCTTCTTCCTCGTCACTCGGTGCGTTTACATGACACTCAAGAAAACCGAATTACTGGCTTAGTCCGACTATGATCGGATCTTTAAGATGCATGTATACACCTTAGTCTGAATAATATCGGACCGGATCGGATTTCTCATAGTCGAATTAAAGCACTCAGATTATTCGATTGATAGTCGCATTACTCCTGCATGTATACGTTCCAGCGGATCGGATCGGATTTTTGCGTTCTGCGCAGGCGCAAGATTTTTTTTCCCAGGGCCGTGAGCCGGAAGTAGTCAGCTGGCGGCGGCGGCATCTTTCCTCCGAAATCACCGCAAGAAGGAGCGCCATTGTGCACCTAGTCTGTGTAATTATCATGTACACCATATACGAAGTGTACAAAGATGTAGCTTCGTCTCGCTCTTCGTACGCCACCTTTCTTGAATGCCGAGGCAGCTGGTGACGTAAAGAGGTCAGCCGGAGGTCTCTGTTACCATTAGTTGAAATGGGCACAGCGCTAAACAAAAAAACCCTCATGTGCATTTAACCAAATTAGATCAAAACCACTTGATGGACATGAATCTCGGGGCCCTTTGCCCACTTGGTAAACCAGTCTTGACCTAGCGTACCAGGGTATGACATGCTCCGGCCCAATAATCCGATTTTCTCACCGGCATGTATACTCGGATAATTGCAGTTGCCTGACTGAGTCGCATAGTCGAACTATGGCTGAAATCCGACTAAGCTGTGCATGTAAACGCACTGACTGACGCGCCGGTCAACCCGGAAGTGTATAAACTCTTACAGGTCATGAACTCTCACACGTAATAAAAATTACTTTAACTTCTTTTAAACATTCAGAACCCATGAAATTATATTTTAATGTCACACATTTTAAACAAATTATTTATATATTTCAAAATCATATATCTCAAATTATGTCATGCAAATTTTAACTAAATTGTAACAACTGGCATTTTATCTTTAACTTGGTCTCAGGAGAGAGAAAAAAAAGAATACATAATCTTTTTTACATAACATTGGCCATTGCTAATGACATACACAGTAATTAATCTAGCATACTTTAATTAAATAAATCAATTCAAGCTAAGCTATGTCTATAATTAGGCTATTCTGGGCCTGATCTTTTTATACCAGAGATTTTCTTAGATTGAAGTTAATACCTTTTAGAAAAAGGTCACCTGGGGTAAATCTCCCCCTGCTACCCTGATTTGCATTTGTATAGCCCCCAGCCTTTTTTTATTTACACTAGTGCAGTGCCCATAGGAAATATGTGTTTCTATAGAAAAGTGGGAGGTTAAGAAGCATTTTCATGGATGGCCAAATGAGGCTGTTTGAAGGTGGAAAGTCGGGGATATTTAGGTTTGTTGTGAAATCTGTTATTCCAGGGAATAATTGGCCGTTTGTGACTATTTTTGATTTTGCCATTATATTTCACCTTAAAACTATTTACTTGGTGTGATTATTTTCAGCACAACCTCGCATGTGTGACTGTACAGTTATTTTTTCATTTTGACATATTGTATTAACACAATGGACCTAAAATCACAAAAAAACATAAAATCTGAGTAGAAAATCTTTTTTACTGTGAAAACCACAAATATGTTTAACAAACCATTTTTTATTACTTATAATACAAATATAAATTGTTGTTTGCTGAATAAGTGCATACATTATAAAAATTTACAAAGTTCCGTGTAACTATTTACATTAAATGCAGGCAATGCTCAGGTCTGCCTGAGCTCCTTCCAGCTGAATGAAGAGCTGCACTGCCTGCTCCACATTCAGCTTCTCATTGTTTTGACTCATTAAGCAAAAAACCGACTCCACTACACACTTAACCAAACACTACATAACACACTAACTATACTCTCCAAACACGCTCACTGTCACAAATCTCTCAATTCTCAATATCGCTGTCAGTACACCGACCGTCGTTGCCTGTCACTCATCCGCCGAAGTCCCTCCCACAACTTCCTATTCCTCTACAACCAAACTTGCTGCTTGAACACTTTCGTGACAAAAGCCCGTTTTTACCGTTTCTTCTGCACCAGACACAAAGCAAACGTGACGGCAATGTTCGCGAAAAAGTGTGGCGGACATTATTTACCCCAAGTCCGGTTTTGGACAGGTCGGTGCGTCCAGTCCGTCAGCTCGGGAGTTGGGCCGTGTAGGTTAGGTAGCGGATAGCGGCTAGCAGCTAGCTACACACAAACATCCACAGATTACGATTCCACTTTGTTGTCTGCGCGTCTGCGCGTTTCCACATCTCCTCAGACCCGCACAGACCAGTCCGGTCTTGTTTAGTCACATTAATCCACAACAGTCAGTTAAGATGCACAGAACAGAACGTGACCGAACCGCCGGCTAACTCCCTGTCCAGCTCGCGCTGCCGCAGGTATACATCCGCTTGTTTCTTAATGTGTTTCGTGGCTTGAGCTCTGCAGTGACTGGCTCTAATGCGCATGTCACTGTGGGGGCTCCGATGGACAATGCTCCAGAATGTATAAAGCATTTATGAAATAATTTATTCACGGTATCATTGCAGTCCAAACAAATGCGAAGTCACACACCACTGAACCAAACGGCAGCCATGTTGAAACTCTCAGGTCATCCTGATCCTGATCCGCAGAGATAATTGAGCCACAGACAGACAGACAGACAGAGATTCCTTGCTTTTATAGAGAGATGTTAAAGCCTCCCCTAGAATCAGGGGGAGGGGGGTCATGGGGGGACAACTGCCAAGCCAGGCCCACGTCAGTTTACATCTGTTTTCACTGTTGCCTGCAAATTGCCGTGAATTGTCGCAAACTGATGAAAATCCCACTTTTCATGCACTGTGTAAGTGGCCACTTACACAAACAAAACCTAACGACCTCACCTCATGGACATCCATATCCCGGACAATCCCCCAATTGTTATGACCAGGGCCTATGGGAAACCCTGGTGCAACAAGAGAATGAGACTCCCCTCTTCCCATCCTCCAAACATCACCAGCAGCGAGTTTTTTTTAACATAGTTTATTCAAAACAAACACATTTTCCACAATCATGCATTGCTGGCAAAAAGAGGGTTATTAAAAACAGACAAACATTTATGACCTCTTGGGTCGTAACAGTATGGAAAAGTGTGACATTTAGGGTGAGTAATTATCAAGTCTGGAGAGGTATGGAAACATATTTGTGTTTCTAGATAGCCCCTAGTCTGTTTTTGAAATCTAAAAGTCTGAATTTGTAAACATAAAATATAATCACACAAGTAGATTTAATCTTTTTTATCTGGTATTTGGAGAACATGTTTTTCAGGTAGCATAATGTCTGTGCTGTCTGGTATCACAGGACAGGTGTGCAGCTGCTCGCAGAGCAGAAGGGTCTACCACTGAACTGCTTTATTAGCGCAGAGGTCGTTCATTGGTTGGTCAACAATGTGGAGGGCGTGGCCACACAAGGGATGGCTGTGGATATCATGCAGGTAAGAATTGGATGTTGAAATGGTGAGGTGATTAACCCAGAAGTCACTGCTGGTAGCAAAGAATAGATGAAAGACCTCAACTTTACAGACTTGACAGACTAGTTGTTCCACTTGGTTTGTGCTCAGACAGAAAAAACATGAATTAGTTAGCGAGCTTTAGAGATCTGGTAGACAGCCTACTCCTGTCTCCGTCTGTGTGGTTTGTGTAGAAAATGCTGGATGAAGGTTTGGTGGCCCACGCTTCTGGAGATGCCATGCGCACATTTGTCTACGGATTCTACTTCTACAGAATCGTGGGAGAGAAGGATGGTGAATGGATTTAAGATTTAAGAACACTCCATGCTGGTCACTGCTTTCATGCAGTGTACAGTATACCCATCTATATGTCCATAATTACTGTCAGCTAATTCATGTAAAGGTTTCCAGTGGGTTTTGTCATGAAGCTGTGTCTGTCCTGTCCTATGCAGGCCTGACATCCCAGCCTCCACCCTCAGCAACTGGAGGCTGGTCTGCTGCAGCCCTAGAGGACTTTGCCCTTTTCCAGAGGAAGTGGTTTGAAGTGGCCTTTGTGTTGGAGGAGCGGCGACCCTGGGACCTCCCAGCCTTCCTCCTGCCCTGGCTACCCAGCCGGCCAGCTTCCTACGCAAGTAGGCACAGCTCTTTCAGCCGCAGCTTTGGAGGACGCAGCCAGGCCGCCGCACTGCTAGGTACACCCAGCCTGATCCTCCTGATCCAGCCCACACCGCACAGGAGCTACAATGTCCTCACTCATCCAGTCTGATGTTGATCATACAGTCCAGTTCAGAAAATTGCCTGGGTCCAATATTTACATGCACTATAGGGCAGAGAGGGTACATGTACCTAGATCATATGAGAAGCCAAACGTACAAACAGAAATCCTACATGGTTCTCCTTCTTCTGCTAAGTGCTGCATTATTTATTCAGACTTTGTGGCAGTGCAGTTTGCCCTGCCCTTCACATGACCTAGGATAGTACTGATCACCCTCCAGTGGGTGATTCTATACAGCTTTCATCCACATCTGTCTGAGGCTCATTATTCTTGGACTATGCCAGTTTTTACCATTAAATACCCGCAAGTGTTTAGAGCAGACCACACTCCCCAAGGGAGCACAACTCATACAGTGCTCTCACTCATTTGAAATGTCGAGAAAAATGGACAAAAAAAATGTAAATAAGCAAATTAGATCTTTGGAAGTCAGAAAAGAGCACTATGGTAACGGTCCACTGAGAGATGGAGTTTTCAAAATGCAACTTTCTACTTTGAATGTCCAAAAGAAGTCAAGTTGAAGGGTAATGCCACCAAGTTTACACATTAAAGTGTGTTGGGGGAGTGCTTCTGCATTTGTGAAAAAAAAGGTGATATAAAGCCTTTTGTGATGAAAAGCCTCCACTGATGGCTGCTGAGTTGCATTGTGGGTAATGTAAGCACAAGGTTTTAAAGAGGCTGAAGAATGTATGGAATAAAGCATGTGAGATCTCTAGTTCTGCCCTACTAATTTTGATCAATAATTTATACTACTTCATTCACATATGCAGCGATACTCCCCAAGACATGTAAACACACTTTAATGTGTTTAAGTGGTCGAGTTACCCTTATTTAATAATATAATATTAAAACAAAAATAATGAGCCCTACACTTACATAAAAACAGACATAACACTTCATTCACAATAAGTCATATTCCATCTCAGTAGGATTCTCACCATCACCTCAGTGTTGCATTTCATGACTTCTTGAGGACTCAGCTTCCTGACAGTGGACTGTAGATCTGCATTGAACAGCTGGTGGTGTGTTCTCTAGTGTGAAGTGTAGAAGTCTTATCCCTCCATCCACATGGGCTCTGCCTGTGTGTGATGTGGTCACGATCAAATTTTTCCACCTCCACCATCCAATCAGTGCATGCTGTGTGGTGCAGCTGATCCAGGAGCAATGGACATGTGTGCTGTTTCAGTGCATGCTCTGGCATTTATTGGTGGCTGTGGTTTAGTAGTGCTGTGGTGTGCAGTATCCTCACCTGTCGCTCTCCTCCGAGCTCTTCAGCATGAAGCACTATCACAACACAGCACGTTGTGACACTGTTTCTGCCTTGGCTTCATTCTTGCTTCATGCAATCGCGCAGAGCTTCATTCATCAGCAACACATATGCAAATAAGTGCTTTCTCAGTTTGCTATCTGACCCCTTGGAGTAAACCTAATGTGATGCTGAAATCATTTATCACACACTAACTGCATTCATAGCATATTAGTTATTTTAAGTGTTATTTATGATACCAGGAAACCTCTCTTTGAACTGAGTTGACTGAGACATTAATTCTGTTTTCACTTCCCCTGTAAGCATTCATATTATCAGATAGCTCAGTGTGTCAATGACTTTATCATCTGTAATTGACACACTGAATAACAAAGCTGCTCATCTTATGACATTTAATGTCAATCCATGCTCACCACATGTGCTGTCACTCCTCCATCTGCCTGTCCATCATGCCATTCATCTCCCCCTCTGTTGCTTCCTTTGCCTCCTGTCTTCCTGTTTGTCCACCTTCCACCCTCCCTCTGTCTGTCCTCCAGCTGCTACAGTCCCAGAGCAGAAGACAGTCACTCTGGATGTGGACGTTAACAATCGCAGTGACCGAACTGAATGGTGCAGCTGTTATTATCATGGAAACTTCTCCCTTAATGCTGCCTTTGAGATTAAGCTGCACTGGATGGCTGCCACTGCTGCAGTGCTCTTTGAGATGGTAACTAGACACCTCCCCACCCTCCAACTATTTTAAATGCCATTTTTTGTATGCCATGGCCATTATGTTTTCAGGTTGTCCATCAATCCATCTGTTTTGTGTTCCAGACATATCTACTAAAGTTAGCATAAAGAAATAATCAATTCTTTGATGCATCGTGATGCGGACGTGGACGATTCCTAATCGATTCACAAAAGTCAAAAATCAATTTTCTAAATGTTAATTGACAACATAATGTTGACGGAACGCAAGAGGCGGAACTCGTAATTGCAGCGCCCGGACAGTCGATGGTGCGCACATAACAAAAATGCAACATTCACCCGGCAGCCTCTGCTTTAACAGCGAGTGTGTGGAAGCATGGTTGTAGTTGCTTCCAGCTAAAAGATTCCCACCCCTAATAACCATCTAGCCTCAGCCCATCCTGTCTCCTTATACCACGTGGTACCTCAAGAGGAAATAGCCACTATAGTTTCAGCTGTCAGATACATGGCATAAGGCCTTAGTTTTCAGTGTAATAAATGACTAAGATAAACTCACAAAATGTCAGGAAAGGAAATTAGAGCTGCGCAATATATCATTTGTGCATTGCCATCGCGATGTATGTGTGTGCAATAGTCACATTGCAGAACCTGCGATGTAGGACGCAAAGGAACTCATCTAATTTCAAAGGAACCTGACACACACTGTGCACACAGACGCATGTGCAGTGATCCACCAATCACATTAGTTCTTAATCAGTGTGCCGAAGCAGGCCAGCCCTGCACATGGAGTACGTTGCTGGTAACGAGCAAGGAACAAGAGAACATCAGGAAAACAAAGACTTGATGAAGACGTCAGTTATCTGGAGTTATTTGGGCTACAAGAAGGATGATACTGACCAAACACGCTTTCTGTGCCACAACGAGAGGTAACACAACTAATTAGTATTTACGTCGGTACCACACAGCAGAGTCCTGCACGGGTCTTTGCAAACCCGCACCATCCGACTGCGATCAAGCCAGCCTCCACTCCGAAATCCCCGGTCAACCTAGCCGCCACTTAATTTGCAGTGCCTGTATAGAGACGATACTACGGTAATGCAGTGCCAGGACAGAATTAAAAAATAAAAGCATAGACTTATGAAGGCAGTCTGCAATTTCACACAAATCCAATCAATCAGTCTGTTAAATGATTGGTGATTTAATTAAACGTTTAGTTAATTAATTAATTGAGCATATACGGAATTAATTCATTGATTATTTACTGAATTCATATTACCATCCTAATTCTGATCAGACTGAAGCCTTAGAAGATGGAGGCCTTGACATTTCATCTGTATTAGTCCAACATGAAAGTAAACACAATAGCTGGAGTTTCTGATGAGGAATTTCAAAATAGAAAAAAAATAGAAGCCATAACGTTACTCATAACATTGACAATAAGAGGTGAGATCAGTGCAGGTTAATTGTCCGAAGGTAGCAGCAGTGCAGCATAACATAAAGTGCTATTCAGGTCATCTGATGAAAATTCCTGTATTTTTTCACATCGCAGTATATGTCGCAGGGTTCAAAAAAATCACAATGTAAGTTTTTTCCAAAATTGTGCAGCCCTAAAGGAAATATACTTATTCCAAACAGAAGAATACAACCACACAGCCTCTGATTTTGAGTTTCTGTCCTCTGTCAAACCAAGACAATTGTAATCACCTTGTTTACTGATCGCAGCATAAACAAAATCACTGTTGTGGTTTGGTTGGAATAAATCATCAGTACACAGTAGTTTGAGATGTGAAAATGTTGTGTCCCCATATTATCCCTCCACACACAGTTCAAGTTTCTGTTCCTGATCTATGACATTGAATAATATTTAATCTCATTACTTCATCATTCCGTCCTCTTTTCATAATTCTTCTTTGAATTGTTTAGTTGTGGCCAAAAATGTGTTTGATACGGTCACAGTGACTATTTCTCCAGACATTTTTGAGATATCACAAGGATGGGACGGACAGACATATAAATAGTTGGACAACCTGAAGACATAGTGCCTCCGGCCGTGGCTATTTCTAGCACGGAGGCATAACAAAAGGTCAAATGAAGGAACAGACTGTAAGAAAATTATTGTTTAAAACCAGTAAATGTCTGCCAGGTTCAAGGGTGGCACAGGAAGGCAGCCTCCTGTGGTTTCCTGTTAGTCCCAGTGCTGGAGGTTCCCTTTGCACTGACGTCTTACCTGTACGGAGATCCTCTGAGAGCCCAGCTCTTCATTCCTTTGAATTATCACTGTCTGCTGAAGAACACCAGTGACAACCTTTTTGAAGGTACAGAAGCCGTCTGACTGAATGCTGTGTTCACATGTGTGATATGCACAGTAGTTCAGTCTCAACATCTGTCTGGTCTGTCTCATCTGTCTAATTCATCAAACAGGTTTTGAACCAGAGACATACTGGGACAGGATGCAGCTGTTTCAAGAGGCCATACTCTACAGGTTAGTGTTATGTGGTATTGCTAAGTTGCAGTAACCTATGGGGTCATACTTGTACAGTGATCTTTGGAGTACGATGGGACATTCTGAACACAGAAAAACTTCTTTGGAGGCTCATTGATAATGTTTTGAGAAATGATTAGTATTACTCAAATAATTATTTTATTTGAACAAACCAAACTCTGTTTTCCTCTCCATAAGTTGATTTGTGTGTTTGCTATTGTCCACATAGGTACACGATTACAGCCAATCAGAAAACAGGAACAAGATATCATTTCTGCTGGGATGTTTTGTCTCCAGTTTAATTGTCTGTGGAATGATACATTAGGGAAGCACTGGTGCAATGGAAGAGACAACCACACTGTATTTTAAACTGTTTTGGATGTTTTATGAGCACGAAATTCAATTTGTAGACAGTTTAAACTTTATTGCTGAGACTTGCAGTTTAGTGTCTGTGAAAGAAAGCTAGCTAACCTCTGCTGGACAAGCAGTAGCTAAGCTCTTTGTTAGTTGACTAACCTGACAAGTGGCCACTGCACAGCCATGGCCTTATACTCATTATGTGACTAGTTTTGTTTTAAAAAATTAACTTAAACATGTTTCACAGAACTTTTAACTGTTATGAAACAGTCTTAATTTAATACCTCTGTATGACCTCAATAAGCAAACCATTAACTGTAAATATACCACTATTTGAGCACCCTTTGATAGCTTGAGAAACCAGACAATAAGAAGATAAGAGTGAAGGTAAATCCACTTTTGTTTATATAAAAAAAATGGCAACGCCTGTGCTCTCCTCCACTCCTGGTGTTACTTCCTCTTGAAGCTCAGGCTCTGACCACGGCTGTCTCCTCCAGAGCTGTCCAGCTCCAGCAGCTGTCTGCTAACAGGGTCGCTCATTAATCCGACACATCACGTGTCCCTCCTCTCCAGTCTGTTAGTACAATGACAGCACAGAAAGACAGATGAGCCTGTTTGTCAGATATTTGCATTCAAATCCTCCAAAGGCACAAACACGTCTGAGTGGTGATGATCAGTTCCTGCAGTTTGCAGAGATAAGTCTAGCTAGCTGTCTCTCAAAGCAGCCACACCTTTAATAATGCAAGACTTAGCCTTAGCATTATTGAAATGTGAGTTAGATGAAAAAAAAAGTCCCCACTGTACAGTTGTCATGAGCGGGAAACTTTTGCTACTTGAAGCAAACAAGAGCAACAGATTGAAGACAGGCTATGTCCATACAGTTATTAAAGCTCATATTAATAATATTTCAATACAAACAAATAGCTGTTTTTTTGTTTGTTTTTTTCAATAACACACCTACAGAGCACATTTAGTTTCTGAATGTTCTCTATAGCACCTTCAAAGTTATTCTAAATGCCGGCCAGCAGGTCTGATGAGTCATAAAATGAGAACTGTGTTCATGTTGGAGTGCTGAGGATGAGTCACAGCTGCTCTGTAGTCTGGTGGTACGGCACTAAAACGTTGACTTTATTCATTGTCATATTACAATTATTTATCTCACATAGTCATAAATGACCTGATCTCCATGCATTCTGCAAACAGCTAAGTCCAAAAAAAAAATAGTGTTAAAATGTGCTGCACCTTTTTTTCACTCACTTCTTAACAGATGCACACGCTGGCAGGATCAAAAACTATGACTGGAGCTGCTGGTGATTTTATTTTTTTGACCCAGTTGCCCCGACAAGTACCACTAAAATATTATATAAATATATAGTATTTGTAACATTATAGCTTGCCAGCATAATAATTGCTGTTAACCACAATATACAATGCTAATGCTGTTGAACGAGAACAAAATTATATCTTGGATTGTTTTCCTAAAACCGATGCATTATATTGAGTGATAGTAGTTTCTCTATAAAATGTCATTTATGTCCTTCAAAATTTTCTTCTGCGCTCAACATGTCCCATCACGTGTTTAGGAATACAGTGTCATAGCCATCCTCAGGTTAAGGATTACAATTCCCAGCCAAACATTTTCTTTGAATATCTCAGAGACATTAGGAGTGAATGTTTAAATATGCTCTTCTTCCCAGATTTGGATTTGTCCATGATAAGTTCTCTGCCTCAGCGTTTAATTTCCCATCAGAGAACAAGCCCCAGTATATCCACGTCACAGGTTTGTCACAACACTCTGTTCAAACACGCAAACTGTCTTTCTGTGTTACCTGGAGGCTGACGAGCTTCAGGTTGCTTTCCTTCCGTCAGGCACAGTGTTCCTGCAGCTGCCGTACTCCAAGAGGAAGTACTCGAGTGGGCAGCAGCGCCGACGCAGAAACTCCACCACCTCCAACAACCAGGGGCCATTCGGCGGCGAGGAGCGGGTCGGTTACTACTGGGCCTACAACACCATGCTAACCAAGGCATGGAGGACAGGTGTGCTGGGTGACGAGAGGCTGGCCGACCGCCTGCTCAGAAACTTCACCGACTTCTGCTCTAACAAGGACAACAGACTGCTTAACTTCTGGGACAGCTGCCAGGAGAAAATGAATGCCAGCGCTCCCTGACAGGAGGAAAACAAAATGTCACAGAAGAAATGTTTTTAATTTGTATTTACCTAACGACTCTGCTGCTGCCGTTCAGAGTCAAACAGGTGACTTCGACTGGCCTGCAGCTCTGAGTGACCCTTCGAAAGGATGAACCACTGATCTCTGTGGATGTTTACAGCTTTACTGGCTTGATTCTTCAGTTTGGAGTGATGGAACGGGACATTTTAAATATCAAGTTCATGCCTTAAGAGCTGAAATTCTCCTCTATTATTGTGTTGTACTAATTCTTTATTATTTACACAATATAAACAATAAGACACTTGTTTATCTGGAAGTTTCCTTTTTCATGTCAAACCAGTCAAATATGAAACAGCAGTGTTGGATTTCCACTTTTTTTTAATTTCACATCCACATGACATCTCTTCCTGTCTTTTTCAGAAGAAGAACATGACGATTCATGATGAAACATGTCTGTTTCAACACGGAAAAATGTGTCCATTCATCAGTGTTAGACAGATGAATGGACACACTCATGACATGTGGTTGCGTAGCAGGGGTCGTTCACATTCAGCGCAAACATTTTTGGCTGCAATAAACACTGATAATTATTCTTGACAAGTCCCTCCCTACCCGGCTATTTTTAGAGGAAACAAGTAAATATATGAAAGCAAATAACACTTACACTCCTGTTTCATGGGGACAGTAAATGAAGAAAGTGAGAAAAAGGTCCTAAATCCATCCCTTTACCTAGATCCATAGCAAATGTCCAGGGAGGTCTGTTCTGGGCCAAGACCAAACAGAGACATGGGTGGAAACATCACCTCCTTGGTGGAGATAATACATGTTATACTGGTTAAAACAGGCCAATGAGGTGGAGAAACTGATTATATTTGTACATCCATATTACCATAATTTCAAGATGTTTTCTGAATACTCAGGAAACATCACCATATCTGTTTTGTACTTTCCTCCATGTGACCCCTCATCAAAGGTTGTGTGCAGTGCCTAGAAGCAGCTCAATTCTCTGAGTACACAACTGAACAACATATGTAAGAAAGAGTGGGCTGCTTGTCAGTTTTTTATTGCAGAGATGTGACATAATATCTCTTAAGGTCTCTTTTGAGGTGGTAAAACCCTCCCACATTTTATGAGAAAAACAAAGAAAGATAAACAAACTTCATTTTTCTTTAGTTTGAAAGGGAAATCCTGACCTTGACAACTATAATCAATCATAATCATGTTGTTGTCAACATGACTAGTTGGCACAGCTCTTATGGAAATGAAACTTTGTATCATTATTCTGAACCCGCTAAAAACTTCTCACTCATGTTTGCATCAAATCCTTTTACAATGTATTTTTTAGGGGGCCAAGCCCAAGGCGCAGAGGGCGGTGCTAGAATCAGAATCAGAATCCTTTTTATTGTCATTGCACGATGTACAACGACATTTTTTTTTTGCAGCAACCAACTGTCCACACAACATAAATAAAAAATGTTTTACCCACAAACCAGTTCAATGACCAAAGATGGTATATTTACAACAGGATAATCCACTCTGTAACCCAAGGTGATGATCAGACAGAGGAGCAAGTGGTTTCCGTACAAAATAAAGTTATTTGTCGGCAGTCATCACCTTTTTTTTTTTTTTTCACTGAGAAAAAATACAGAGGACATGACCTCGGTGTCCTCAATGGTAGTTACGGCCCTGCTTGCAGTGCTGTATAGTTCTCTGTTTCCAGACCTGAAGGCAGTGTTGTGGTCTTAGAGGAGTGTCTTGACCTGGCTGTTCATCCAGGGCTTCTGATTGGGGAACACTCGGATACATTTATCCACTGTTACATTCCCCATACAGAACTTGATGTAGGACAGTACAACCTCTGTGTGTACAGTCAAATCAGGAACCCTATGGTAATTTTGAAGACTTTTATTTTTATTTTTCTCCAGCTAAAGGTGGTGCTGCAGGCTAAACCGTGCAAGGGAGGGCGGTGCAATTTGGAGGGTTGGTCCAGACTCCTGCAAATATCTCAGACACAAAAAAACTACATATATCCGCCTGCAGGGGGTGCTATAACCTAGGCCAATGCGTTTTTGCCTATTACTCCCACACCGTATGTTGCACATTCAAAAACCTTGTATCCCCAGATTCCCTGAATGGAGCTGAATCACTTTGTCATTGGCCACGCCCACTTCCGCGTAGAAAGTTTTTTCACAAAATCGCAAAAATTGGATAACCTACTTTTTCGAACTCCTCGGGATTTCTGCAGCTAGCTATAACAATGTAAACTGTTTGATATCTTGGTCAAACTAAATGCTATTAACACCAAATTTGAGATCCTTGGTTGTCATGACACTGGGAAGGGATGAGCCGAATTTGGCACATTTTGGTCACTAGGGAGCGCTAAAAATATGGGACGTTTATATCTCTTGAACGGCTACACCGATTTTTACAAAATTTGGTCGGTATGATGTAGGGCCATTCCTGAGGCCAGATCTTGAAGGTCGTCATGACTGGTCAATGTGGGCGTGGCTTATTACAAGATAAACCCTAACCCTAACCCTAACCCGCAAACATTAATTTCAGCCAAACTATTATGCTGAGAGCTTTGAAATTACTATGGTACAGATAGAATAGGACACAGTTCTTTCATACCAAAAATGGCACATGTACTCCACTAGGTGGCGCTATAATGGATGCAATCACACTTTTGCCTGTAACTTCCACATTTTAAATAACACATTCGCAAACCTTATATCCATATGTTCCCTGAATACAGCTGGGTTTTCTGACATAGGCAGGGCTTGAAGACCTCCGGCATGGTGCTGGAAATCTGGCGTAGCAATATTTTGGTGAAGTGTTTTTTTTTGTAACCAGTTGTTTAAAGTGATACCAACTTTCAATGGTACTCAAGGTAACCAAGGAGTTCTAGCCAATCAGACCAGAGTAGGGCTGGCCTTAAAGGTCCCATATTATACTGTTTTTCATCAATTCACACAGCTGTCAGAGGTCCAAAAACTCTGTATTCGATATGTATTGCCTCAAACCCATCCCTGGTAATGAATTCCAGCTGTCTAAAAGTCATTCTACAGAGTGAGCCTGCACCTTTAAATGCTAATAAGCTCCATCTGTCAACGCCTACTTGGAGAGCCCTTCCTGCTAGCTCACCCGCAGGGGGAGGATTCCCCCTGCGTTAGCAGTAGCACGCGCTAATGTTTACGTGGATGTATCGCTATGGCTCGCCGAGATGCTGTCATTCAACCATACCAGTTTGACCCAGAATCGGACCCAGAAGGAGAGACTCCTGAAGAAGTACAGACTCTGTGGCTACAGCAGGACGTTTCAGAATGGTTAGTGTGTCTGAATAATGTTAGTTTATTCGTATGTGTTGTTACACTTACTACTATGTAGCTAATGGCTAACAGCTAGTGAAAGCTGTGTTTGTCTCCGACACAGTCTCCAAACTCTTGGACACTGTTCACATCGTCTCTGTCTCCAGTCTGCACATTTCTAGACTTTTTACTGTGACAACCAAGCTCCATCATAATATTATTAACATTAAACTCGCTTCAAACGGCATTGCATAGTGGACCGCATAGCTAACTAGTTAGCCAATTTCCAGCTGACTTCTCCATAGGCAACTGTAAATACTATCTAACCGCGGCGATACTTATCTGTGGCTCGGGTGCAGTTGCTGGGTCACGTATGGTTGGGACTGATCTTTGTATGAGGGTAAATGTCGAGGCAAAGCCAGCTTTGTACTGACCCTCATTACTGAAGCAGTCTGATGTGAAGTGGTTAGCACACACACAAGCCAACGCAAACCGCAGCCAGCGCGTTGTCATTTAAATATGAAACACAACCACTGTCTCTTCTGTAGCTGGGACAGAATATAGGCACTGATGTTGAACAAAGTAATTTGCGTGTCAAACTCTGAGCGACGACATTGCGAAACACTGCTGGACAGCTGGACACACCGAACTCCACCTCGGGGATGAACGCCCCCCTCTCGGATATCTCCTATCACCGCGCAGAGGAGGCCGGCCTATGATAATGACTCTTTTCGATACATAACGTGAATTAACAGTAGGTGAGCTGCAGAGACCATGCAGTAATCGGTTGTTTTCCTCATTCTGGGAGTTGGCAGGCTCAGGGAGGACCAGCTTATATATGTAGAGACCAGAGAAAACGTGTTTTTCATAATATGGGACCTTTAATTTTTCAGGCACCTCGGGACAACCAGCCCCTAAAATTTTGGCTACTAGGGGTCATGACAACCAGACTGGTCAATGTGGGCATGATTCAGTACAACAAATCCAAATTGGCACACATTCAACCTTTTGCACTTCCAGTGCACTTCCCATTACAGCGAATACCACGGATCAGACTTTGGCCTGTGTCCTCACTTTTGCCCCGAGCCCGTCATCCTTTGGGCCAACTTCCGTGGGCTCTGTGTTGCGCGGGGGGGCTTGGCCCCCGTTCATAACTGCTTGCAGTTAGGGCTGGGCGATAAATTGAATTTCAATTTCGATTTCGATTTTGGCGTCCCTCGATCATGAAAACAAGATAATCGTAATAAAACGATCATTCTGCCGCACGCCCTGTCTTGTGCGGTAAATGCAGCGAACCCTTCCATCTCCACCTGTGCGCTCCGCCCCCGCCCGAAAATGTTCGCTTTCAGACACGCCGGTGCGTATTGCCAGTGCATGTTTGGAAAAAAACGTGTAGAAGAAGACGGTAGAAGATGGCAGAAAGGCAGCCTTAGGTCGGGAAGAAAGGTAAATCGAATTCTGTGATGTCGAAACACTTCGGTTTCGAGGAGTCTGACTCGGAACAAACGAAGATATTGTGCAAGATATGTCGTGCGACCGTGTCTGCACCTCAAGGGAACATGACCTATTTATTTAATCATTTAAAGTACATACACAGAGTAATACATGACCAAGCAATGAAGGAACAAAAAACTCAAAAATGAAAAGCTCCTCGACTCCTGCCACCGCCACACAGTCCTCAATTAAGGACACACTTTGCTGGAGCTGGGTGGATATGCGGTGGCACTGTAAAGAAATAACGGGTGCCGTCAAATAGCCTACATGATGCCAAAGATATGTGCTCTATCAACACCGTTAGCGCCCCGGGGTTCAATAAACTGATTAACACATTGGACAAGCGGTGTGTGTTACCATCACATCACCATCTCAGCAGAATTGCGCTGCCTGCCCTTTCTGACAAATATCGCGGAAAAGTTGCAAGAAAAGTGTCAACAGCATTATATTTTTATTATTTTATTATTTTTTACATATTATTTAATTCATTTTATTGATATATTTTCTCTTGTTTATTTTCATTTTTCTTGTTTTTCAGTTCAAAGTTATAATGTTAAATGAAATACCAGTTCAAAGTTCAATAAGTGCTTGTTCTCAAATCAATGAGTAATCGTCTTTAATAATCGTGATTACAGTATCAATCAAAATAATCGTGATTATGATTTTTGCCATAATCGAGCAGCCCTACTTGCAGTTCTAGTTTTAGTTAGTTTTTGAGATGTTCCTGGTTCATTTAAATGTCATTCCACAGGGTTGTGCAACAAAAAGCAAACTATTGTCTATTTATGCTTCAGAAAAAAGAAAAGAAAATGAATGTCAGAGTGTTGAGGATGAGTTCAGGAGTCACTCAGTCTAAAGAGTGAAGCTGCTGTGTAGTCTGGTGGTAAAGCAGCAGGTACTTCTGTATCTGTTGTCAGATGGAAGCAGGGTGAACGGACTGTGTCCAGGTGGCTGCTGTCTTTCATCCTGTGGGCTCTGTGCAGATGTGACCATATTATTGTGATCGTGTGTCACTGTTCCAGAAAGCGAAGTAAATGTCGAACAGTTCTGAAGTCAAACACCAGACACATTTCTAGTTGCATCTCATGAAACTCAGTTTAATGAGTGTCTCTTTATAAAACAAGAATAACACGCAGAATCGTAGAAGTCACCATGTCACCATGGCAACAAGAACATAAAAATGAAGTAAAAACATAAAGTGATCAGAGGGAGCTGCGCAGAGCTCATCACAAAGACTCCTTCTCTGCTGTCCCACAGCTCCCAGTGAAACGTCAGTGCCTGCTCTGATAACAGTATGATTCCCTTCTAATAGTATTCACACATTATAGCATTGATCCCTTTTAAGTTACTTTATATCAAATACAATGTTGCTATTCAAGTTTATATTGATCATAAAAATATCATTATATTTATATTCAGTTTGGTTTGTGATTAAAAAGAAGTGAAAAATGATAAGAATAGAAAAATCTCAATAACTATTGTTCCATCAGTTACAAAACCCAAATAGGAGTGCTGTATCTAAATGTTCCACAACCATGAGCTACAAACAAAAGTCCCTTATGTCAGCGGTTGTAAATGAAAAGCTCCTCTGAAGGGCATGATGTCAAATGGCACAGCGACTGACAGTGAGTGCCGTGAAGAACATTCAAGGCAAGTTCTCATGACTTGGTTAAGATGTGTCTGTGCATTTCCCTGTATTTCCTGTCCAGTCTGGGCTCGTCAGTTTTTTAAACATAGCGCTGTGTCAGTGACGGATTCTGTGGAAGAAGTCATTATTTTTATTCATGAAGAGATATCTTTTCATGAAGTGCTTCAATACAGGGGAGAGATTTCGGAAATTTGGTAGTCACATCTGCGCACCGATCAAGCCAATGTTGCTGAGTACAAACACAACATGACCACCAGATTCAATGATTCTTCTTGGCTATTTCTGAGCTTCATTCTTTGAATTAATCTCATACTGTATCTGCTGCCCTCCAGCATCCTTTTTATGTCTGGCTCTGATGTCCACACATCCATACTTTTTTTTTTCCCTGTTAGAGCGATGAGGTGTCTGCAATGAACTCTACATGTCAGTCTGTTCCCAATCTTCCTCGCACGCACAAAGTCTAACTATTGTGACTTGGACCTGTCTTCTCATCATTTTCCAAAGTTCGGCACAACTGTCATTGTTCATCATTCCTTTAGCTGCTTCACTACACTCTTGCAGTATGTAGGAAATGACTGCTCCCAAAACACCTGTTTGAAACACTCCACAGGTGAACAGGTTCACTGGTAACAGCTCAGAGTATCACGATTGTGCATGAAAGGAGCGTCCTCGAAATGCTCAGCCGATCCCAAGCAAGGATGGGCCGAGGTTCAACACTTTGTTGAACACATGATTGTATACGGGAGATTATTACCTGTTCTCAGGAACAGTTTGTTTAAATGTCCTCAAATCCAGAAATGAGTTAACTTTATAATTAAACTGTGGGCTCATTATTAAAAATGGTTCGCAGTTGCTAACAAGTGTCTAAATGAGACTTCAGAGGTTGTCGGGGACATTAAACGTCCTCACAGCGAAGATGGAGACTCATCTACTCACTAGCCCATCTTTACAGGCCCACTTTAGTTACAAACTATTCTAACCCTGACTTTACAACTTAACAACAGTTTATAGAAAACCTGGATAGTAATTGTGTAGTAAACCGCTTAGTGGTGGTGACGTTTCAGTCATGTGATTGTGATGTCGTCTGTTTGTAGCCTAACATTAGCCTAACATTCTTACTGCTACACATTTCATTTAGCTTAACATCACAAACTGGTGTTCATCTGTGAAGGTTGTCTGGATGAACAGAACCAGGAAGGATCAGAAACTTGTTTGTCACAAAGATTATTTTCTGTGATAATCCAAAATATAATTCAATAATCCCTCAGAGGGACCCTGGGCCATGCTAACTTCAGTTAGCTACATAAATAAATCATCCCTGCATATTTGCATACCATGTAGATTTTGCAATAAAATTATTGTCATTGTCCCATCATAATTTTAATGTTATTTACTTTTAAGACAGGACAGACTTTGATTGTATGTTTCTTTTGTTGTAACTAACTGTATTATATTTTTTATACTTTTCCTTGTTGTTGTGGTTGTTTGTGCGATTAATATTGTTTTGTTAAATATAAAAATAAAGTGAAGAAAACTGAAGAAGCCTCTCGGATGAGAGAACAAACTGAAAACTGAAAGTCCAGTTCCCTATGATACAGCACTTAGAATCAAAATAAAGTGTTCCAAATGAAAAGGTTTGGAGGCCGGCGGACTAATTGTTGAGTGAGTGAAACCAGCTCTAAATAGGAGACATTATACTCTGCTCCATTTATACTGTCTGAACGTGTCACTTATCTATGACATTAACAGAAATTAACCTACTTGTATCGTTTGTTTGGAAAATAATGTGAAAACAGGATCCAGGTCGTGAATGTCTGAACTGTCAGTTAAGAATTTCCCTGGAATCTGCTGAACTCACTACCAGAAGTGATCAACAGTCAGTCGGGAGCTCCTGGTGCTCTTCCCTGAAAGTCCAAAAATGATTCTGAAAGAGAAATGAAAGTGAAAGCTCCTCCTGTCCAGCTGAAACCACCCCACTCTCCCCTCCTGTTGGCGGTAAGTAGTAGGGAAAGGGCTGTTAGTTGATTCTGGCTTCATCCTCAGGGTTGACTGGCAGACCATCTTCACAAACACACACACACACAGAGTAATGACATAAAGGAACAGCTATAATGAATGAGACAATGAGCTACATTAGTATAGTTGTCTGACTTACGCAGTCTGATCCTGATTGGCCAGATGAGGATGGAGCAGAGGGCCAATGTTGCAATGACTGCCACGCCTCCTGTTACCATGACCATGATGTAATGATAGAACCACACACAGGCCGGACAGCACAGCACAGTGCTGAGAGAGAGAGAGAGAGAAAACACAGCATGTTGGAGCAGAAGCAGCACAGCACTGACCGCTCAGCTGCTGAGTACTGCTGTGCTCCGCTCAGACTGCAAACCTTGTTCAGCATCATGCGAGACAACAAAATCCAGTTCTGACCTTTAGTCCATGCTACGAGTCAAGTTATAAACATGCTGGCTCATACATTTCCGATGATGCAACTCATCAGCATCTTTTTCATTAGACACATAATCAGCCACACAGAAAACATCATACTTATTGTGTGTATCGAATGTGTTGTTGTGTGAGTGTGTGAGTGGCATGGCAGGAGGGATGAGAATGTGGGTCGGCTGGTCCACCACTTCAGTCCACACTCAAACAAGTCAACAGCTACTGAATGATGATATTGATATTTGGTTCATGTGAGGATGGATTCTGATAACTTTAGTGATCCAAGAGACATGATTCAGAAGTGAAGAGGCCTCATGGATTGCCGCTTGCCTCTGTATAGCACTTTGATTAATCAACTAAGAGTTGCGGCTCTCGCTTTATCAATTAGCTGATTTGTGAGTATTACGTTTTTAGATAATTGATGACATGTTTCAATAATTTTTCCGTAGAAATGTCAAAGATTTTCTGGTGCCAGCTCCTCCAACATCAGGACTTTCTACTTTTCTTTGAGTCTTCAAGTCAACTGATGCAGATCCAAATACAATGTACTATACAGAGTGCCATTCTAGTTTTTGACATGTTATAGATAAAACAATCAATCAGTTAATCATGAATAATAATTGGCAGTATTATCAATAATGAAGATGATTATACAGTTTAGACCTGAACACTCTCCTCAGCATCAGCTCTGCGTTGGGTTCAGTGCAAGTTAACTAATGTTAGCTGACATGCTACACTGAGAGCACGATGCTGAACGTGGTCCACCTGCTTAACATCAGCATTATTACTGTGTCATGATGATGTTAACAGTATATATATAGCATGGAAACAGCATCCAAAGTGAAAATGTTGTGGTTTGATGGAAATATACCACATCGCATATGCAAGTAAAATCACAGGATACTTATTGATAATACAGCACCCTTAGTGTTCTGGGATTTTACACGGCTTCTTTTATCGCCAGCGTCCAGGAAACACCACAACACATTCAGAAGTTCAGTAAGCAAGAAACACCATTTTCAACCTTTGCAGCACTGAAAGAGGTTCCATGGCAAAAAACAATCCATGTGACACATACAGTAGGAGCTACTGTGCCATGGCTTTGTTTGGTAGCAGCAGTTTCAAGTTACGGCTCAACAACTTCACTGTATAAATGTGTACAGCTGATGACCGCTGACTGCAGAGGGACGTTATTTCCAAAGGAGCTGATGAGTGAAGCTGCTGTCGGCTGATTTCAGGCTCTCTTTTTAAACTCTTTTTACAATCAACAATGCAATTTGTCTTGTAAATTCTCTGTAGATGTTTTTCATTTATTTTATTTATTGATCAAGTCTCATCCTTGCTGACCCTAACGCTGTACACCCTTCTGGACCAGTCAACTGTTCCTATCATGTAAAATCAGTGTAATGTCCCTTTAAGTTGGGTAAACATGCATACATACCGTGTGTATATCAATACAGTGAGTAGTAAGTTTGTGTGTTTGTACTAACTGGCAGGGATGCAGAGCCTGAATGATCATCACAGCCACTCCATTAGCCAACTTATCAGTGAAGCTCATGGCCCCGTACACAAACGCTCCACTCTGCTGCAGAGACACAGACGAGGAGGAGAAAATGTGATGGAGAAAACACCATCAGTGAGGGTTACACACACACCCACACACACACACACACACACACACACACACACACACACACACACTGGCCGCCTTACTGTCTGGTCAGCGATGAGCTCGGCGGTCATGGCGAGTGATATGACCAGGATTGTGGCTGACCCCGCCCCCAGCAGCACAGCGGCCCCGTACACCCGCTGACCCATCTTGTCATCTAGCAGCACCCAGTAGGAGAAGGCCATGATCAGCAGCAGACCCACGAAGTAGGTGAGCTGGACCAATCAGAGGACAGACACAGTGTATGACAGACGAGCTGACACATGGATTGTAGAATAAATAAAATCAGAAGTTGCTCTGTCTAGAATTCATCTGAATTGTTTCTGCTGAGTTTGCAAGAGGTCTGTTATGATGAGTTGTCTTTGTTCGGTAAAGAGAGACACTTGAATTCACACCGTGTCCGGTTGAATTTTTTTTTTTAGAACAGAAAATAGATGTAAGAATATTTCCTTTTTTGGTGTTTTGTGAGTATATTTTATTAATGTATTACACTCAAAGTGTTTATGCCATACATCCCCCAAACTATGGGGCCATCAGACCATCACCTCTTGAGCTACAAAGTGGTATAAGGGGGCCAGACGAGCCAGGACTAGCTGGTTAGCATGCTAACTTCGAGGACATCTCTTAACACAGAACGTTGAACTTAGGCTCAAACATGGATCGTTACAAAGTTCAACCCCCGAACCTTTAAGTTTAGTAATTTTTATGGTTCTTTACAGTTAAATGTGCAGGTTAACCTGTTGAACTGTTGCTGTAAGCACATTCCACGGCTAACGTGGCTGCTGTCTATCGTAGCACGCTGGAACAGTGTTGGAGTATTTAGTATAGAGGGACAGTCAAGAGAAACTGTGTGAACGGTAAGCCTGGTCTGAAATGGATACATTAGATCGTGGCAGGTTAGATGGGGAAACATTTTCACGTTTCTCTTTGTGGAACTTTATGCTGCAACACAAGCTGAGCTGGCTCTGCTGTCACCGGGACCGTTAACACTCCTTCTGCTCGGTGATCCTCAGTATGTGTCTGCTGCTGCTGGATGTAAGTGTTCTTGACAGAAAAGCCCCTCAGAGAAGGAATCACATCACATTTACTAATAAACCCACATTATCAGGGAGGCTATTCTTCCAAAACACTCACTGGCCTGGACCTCATTTCTATTCCTATGTGAAGCCAATAAACACGTTCATCTTTAAAATGTGTTTCTATCATAAGATATGTTCCCTCTATTGCCAACAGAGTGATAAGAGCTAGAATCATGTCTGACAGGATTTTCCCTGTTGTTTTTGTCATACTGTGATATAATACCATCACTGGGATAAAATATTAAAGGATATATATTTAAGGTCATTTTTCTTACTATAAGGTGTGAGGGATTACTTACACATTTTCCAATGAGTTTACTGAGAGGCTTCATGATGAAGGAGGACAGGAAGCCACTCATGTACATCACTAATGGGATTGTTGCGATGAACTTCTGTTGGAGGGAGAAAGAAACTGAATGAAGAAACAGAGGAAAGACTGCTGACAGAATATTACGGAAGTCCTAAACGGCCATGTATTCATATATTTTATTACCTCAGTTTTTCCCGTGATAACAGGATAATTTTCTCGAGATCTCGTGATAACAAAACTTTGTTATTCCAAGATAACGATATAATTAATTTGAGATCTCGAGAAAACAAAACCATAGTGTAGTATATTAAATCACTGCAGGAAACATCATTCAGTGTAGCAATGTCAGAGGAGCAGGAGCATATCAATCACCACGTCACATATCTTTTCAATCAGTCTGACACAGGCTGAAATAGCATTATGCCTTGCTATTATAGATAATATACACATTAATGTGCGTAATCTAAGAAGACGGTTAGCAAGGCTTCAGCTATATCAGCGGCGCAATCTAAGTGAGCCTAATGTCGTCGTTTTAGCATCCCCGCTGAATGATGGTCAGACTCTAACTGATGGTCCAAGGAGTTTATTACAGGAACCTTGTACACTCTAACACCTTCGGACACACCGTAAGAGCTTGTGCCCTTTATCAGCCAGGTGCTAAGTAAATCCCTTTCATCACGTTCAGCAAAAACCATGCAGGCACACTTCCAACAGGCAGACACACAGGATTCACAAGAACACGGGTGCTCTCGGTTCACAGCGAGACGCTTTCAAAATAAAAGTCCCCCATTTAGCGTCTAATATAATTAATGAAATAATCACCTGGCTTCAATGAATATCAGTAAACTAAATGTAAACAAGATGTTCTTATAAACAATTATCAGATTAAAGGTCATTTACGGTCGTTACATTAACTAACTGACTCATTCTCACACACACACACACACACACACACACGCTCACTCTTAATTACATCGTTACCTCGCGAAAACAAACTATCAACAAACAAAACTATCCTGTTATCTTAGGAAAACGGAGGAAATAAAATGTATGAATGCATGGCCGTTTAGGGCTTCCGTAGAATATGACTGAGACTTGATAATATAGATATGAATCAGAATGGTTACCTTGGGCAGACCAAGAGTGTTGATGAGATACATTGAGATGTAGGTTTGAGACAGATTGACTATCAACCTGGTGGACATGTAGAGTAAGGCCACCTACAGAGATCAACAGTAACACACACACCTGTTAGCCAGTAGCTTCAGGCGAGGTCAGAGTCACATCTGGTGTTTGACGTGTTGCCCTCCTCCTACCTGGTAAAAAGAAGGCTGCTGCAGCCAACATTTCCACTGCAGAAGAGATGAGACCGTCTTTGGGCGGCGCAGCAGCGGTCTCCGCTCGCCCTCCTCCTGCTCCTCCTCTCCTGCTTCAGGCCTGGACTCTGTGGTTCCCAGATGGAAGAAGATGCAGAAGAGAGTGCCGATGCCTAGCACAATCAATGCCAGATTCTGTGATCAAACACAACAGGCCAAGGTTAATAAACTGCAAGATGGCAGCCTGTTTTTCTGGTCTTCCACTTCCCCTGAACTGTATGACTGCAGACTGCATCAGTGTGACGTGGGTTTAAATAACACATTGGGTAGATAACGCTCTGGTTTTGGTGTCACATTCGTGTTTACCTTTCAGGAGACACAGATGTTCCAGTAACTACACTTCCTGTGCATTATGAAATGAACTTTTTTAGAGGATATCTGTGTTGTCATGCTTCAGTAACATGATTTAAAGGTTTCAGGTTACAGTTAGTCATATTTGGGTATGTTACATGCACAATAATGTCTCCACTGCAAAAATTGTGAGAAACAGTTGCATCATAATGCTGAACATAAAATCTTCAATATGACTTTGAATATCCAGAGGAGGGGGAGTCTGGAGTTTTGTTTTAAACCAGCCACAAGGAACTTGCAGGTGTTTTGTTTCTGTTCTCAGTACAACCACATCATCGGTTACATTTGCTTTGCTTGTTTGATGTGACAAGATAGGAAAAGCAAAGAAAAAGAAAAAAAAAGAAAAGAAAATTAAATAAAAGAATATAGTATAGTATAGAGTATAAAACAATAAGGACGTTTTTCCCTCTATTACTTGTGGTTTTACTCCCCAATACAGCAATCAGTGGGTCTTTAGGGATGTTAGCATGAAAAACCTCTACGAGAACTTTATATACCACATCCCAAAATGGCCTCAGTTTGGAGCATGCCCAGAATATGTGTAAATGATTGCCTATGTGCGTTCCACAGCTACTTCAACAACATTTGTCACTGTGTGTTGGGCCCATTTTTGCCACTATGTGTGGTGTTCGAAAATATCTAGGGGAAACTTTCCACTTGAATTCTCTCCATGTGTTTGAGCTGGTTACCAAATGTGCTTCAGTACAGATTACCTCCTCGTCTTCCCTCGATATCTCTTGTTGCATCTCAGCCTCCCACCCCTCTTTAATTTGTTATTGTTTTTTAATTTGTTATTTGGGTTCAAAAGTAAAAATTCCTGGTAAAATCTAGATATTACTTTTGTCTCAAAATTTCCTGATTGTAAATGCATCAGAAACTGCTCTAATCCTGTGGGATTTACAATTTTTGCAATCTTTCTGTGCTGTTAGGAGATGTTTCGGTTGTAGATACCTGAAAAAGTCAGTTTTGGGGAGGAGGAACTTGTTCCTTAATTTTTCAAATGGCTTCATGGTGCCCATCTCAAATAACTGAAAGTCCATATTCTGACCATCTTCTAAATCCTATATCTAATTGGGCGGGTGTAAAATTCCTAATTGAGCCTATGCTTGTCAGTGAAGAAATTAGTCTGGGTAGTTTAAACGAGGGTTGTATTTCTGAGTAGCTCAGATAGCCATGGACTTTTTTCAATATTGAGCCATCTTGTATCTGTGAGGTCCCTGAGCCACTCTGTCAAAGGTTTAAGTTGTGCTACCAAAAAGTAATATCTAAGATTTGGGAGTCCCAGTCCTCCTGCCTTTTTGGAGAGTTGCAAAGTTTTAGGTCGGAAGCTTGGACGTTTCCCCTGCCAAATAAATCTGGAGAACAGTCGGTCTAAATTTTCAAACAGGAGTGGGGACAATGCACATCCCTGCCTGCATGGTAAAGTGATGATGTCTAGGAGACTCCTCACCTCTTCAGCACATCATTACAAGAAGCAGACTCATGAGTCAGAACTGAGAGCTCAACCTTTTTCCATTATGAGTACTAAAGTCACACAGCTCCACCTCTTCTCCCACCTCAGGAGAAGCAGCCATCGAAATCCAAAACAGTGTTTGCAAAATTTGAGATTTTTTTTAAAGATATAAAATTCTGAATATTTCAAACCGCTTCAACTGCTTCAAATTCCCTCGTCTCAAAGTCTGAGAGTCTGTTGACAGTCTGGATAGTAATTTTGTAGTACGACTCTTAGTGGTGGTGACGTTTGAGTCACAAATTATCATAAAACCTGTGTTCCACACACATATTTTCTGTGACACACATATTTTCTGTGATTACCCAAAATCCAATTCAATAATTCCAGAGGGAACCAGGGCCATGCTAACTTCAGGGTTAGCTACATAAATAAGTCATATACCACTCTATAGACACAAACACAACAATAAGGCTTCTGCTACTGGCTTTGTACTGGTAGGAAACTTAGGGCCTGTTCTGGTATGTTCAGTAGTGTCACTGTCAGGGTGAAGCAGCATTTCCAGTTCTTGAACACTGTCATGTGATTAGAACACCTCCTCACCCTGAAGACTTTGACATCTGCTGGTCCGAGTTCATCACTGAGCGGGTCGTCATCGCCGCTGGCCTGGACATGGAACAGCAGGTAAGCCACTGCATACACTGTGATGTTGGCTATCACTGTGAATGCATACCTACACACACACACACACACACGCACACCAAGGTTTAAATCAGATCATGAGAACGAAGTTCCTCCATGTGCGTTGTGAAACATACCGGTATGCAGTGAGTTCGACTTTAGCGTGCTCACAGGTGACCAGCTCCGGAATGAGAGACAGGTGTGAGATCTGAGTGGCAGCCCAGCCGAACTGAAAGACGATGATGAACGGGACAAAATAGGTCATACTGGCCCACTGAGGGGTGTCAGTGCTGCAGCCCAGACACTGGTTGAATATGAAGGCAAAGGACAGCAGCACGCTCAGTGTACCTGGAGAACACACCCACACACATACACACCAACACACATACACACACACAATGAATTCAGGGTATTTTCACACCTGTGGTTCTGACTTTTTGCAAACAAATCAAGGGAATTTCCGACAAGACGTGAAACAGACTGACAGGCAACTCACTGATTCGACAGTTATGACTTACAGTTGTTTCTGTGAAACTGCTGACACACACGTTTTAATGAACTACACAGAGTGGAGAACAGCACAGCTGTTTCAAGTCGGGATAAATTCCAGCACTGACGTGTTACCATGAAGTGATTTAACATAAATACAGGGCGGCTAGGCTACAGATCAATAAAAGATCTCTTCTGCACAGAATTCATGATGAGCAGATCAATTCATTAGTAGTTTAGATTGTGAAATAATAACATATCCATTATCAAAAATGTTGTGTTTGCTCTGTTTGTTCTCATACTACAAGCACACCGCATCAGAATTCACCTGAAAGTGGACTAAGACCCTCCTTTCGTTCACACCATGATTTGGTTGACTGCTAAATGTTTGGCTTTCTCAATCTTCATGTGCCCCCATAAATGTTGAATGGGGTTGAGGTCATGTGACCGTGGAGGACCTTCTCTGGTCTTCAGTAGTAGTATCAAAGCTTTGAAGTGTGTTTTGTTGTTACTGAGTTTCACATTTATGGGAACACTTGTAAGAATGAAAGACGATAATTCTGTGACATCCCTAGATAAAAAATGTTGTGCAAATTCAAATGCAAAACATATTAAAATATTTTGCTTTGCTACATACAAACCACGTCTGCATCACTTTTAAAAGCTGTCATTAAAAAGTCTTGTAAAGCCACTCAGATCAGTAAAATATATGCTTAGTGTTCAGTATGGGAGCATAGTCCAAACAGCACCTTCATAAAGTTTACATGATCCTAAGCCTTCCACTAGCTTCATTCACAGACCACTAATACTTTTCAAAGTTATGACAGCAGAGAATACATGTATACCACCCTATCTACCTGTCGCTCTGTTTGACTTACCTACTAAATGCCATGTTTTCCTCTTGCCATAGTTGCCACAGCCAGGGGTTCGGTCAGATTCATATCCAATAAGAGGCGTACAGATAGCATCAGCTACCTGCCCAACCAGCAGCAACACACCTGCATCATAGGTAGACATTCAGTAACATACAGCGATGACAGCCAGAGAAGAAATATGGATACAGACAGACAGATAGACAGATAGACAGATATATAGGGGGTATAACAATGTACCGAATTTCCCAATATCGCACTAAAATGTCTTAATACCGTCGCTGGACTGTGACGATATCTGCCAACCTATTATGTTGTTATTTTGCTGGCAACACTTCAACCTCGCCACTCATTCTCTGGAGTTACTTTTTGCTGCAAAAGTGTCTCTGTGCTTGTTAGATGGAGCAAGCAGGCTGGCTGTCCACAGGGTGGCCTGCTCCACCACCCTTCCTGTCTGCTTCATCTCACGAGCCCCCAGAGACACTGCAGCTGTGGCAGTGAGTCGTGGTCAGCTCAAGATCCGCTGCGTCAGCTTGTTTCAAACAACCGCAGGGGAAAAACACAACATCAAACCATTATTACCAGATAACCACTGAAGATGCAGTTAGGAAACAACAACATGCCGGTGATGCTGACGGAGATTGTCATGAACAACCAAAAGGAGTGAGGAACTGCTGCTGGCTGCTGTATTGGTTTGAATGGCTACTGTTTATACATGCGTAGGTTAGAGCTGCGCGATCTATCGTTTGAGCATCGTCATCGCGGTGTATGTGTGCGCAATAGTCACATTGCAGGGCCTGCATGTAGGAGGCTAATTAACTCATTTAATTTCAAGGGAACCTGACACACACTGTGCACGCAGACTCTGCATGCGCAGCATTCAGCCAACCACATTAGTTCTTAATCAGTGTGCTGTAGCAGACCGGCCCCTGCACGTGGAGTGAGTCGCTGGTAGCAACATTGAAAAATGAGCAAGGAACAAGAGAAAATCGCTGAAAATGAAGACTTGGTGCCAAAAAGAAAAGCAACGTCAGTTATCTGGAATTACTTCAGCTACGATAAGGATGATAGTGACCAAATACGTGTTGCAACAACGAGAGGTAACACAACTAATTTGTTTGACCATTTACATCAGTACCACACAGCTCAGTAAGACAAAAACAGGTAAGATCAGTGATCAGTTAATTGTCCACAAGATAGCAGCAGTGCAGCATAACATAAAGTGCTATTCAGGTCATCTGATGACAATTCCTGTATTCATATCGCAATATATATCGCAGAGTTAAAAAAAATCGCAATGTCAGTTTTTTCCAATATTGTGCAGCCCTAGTGTAGGTGATGGATGCTACTTTTATTTTCTGATAGGAGGACAGAAGAAGGGCCTCAAGCAAAACGTAATAATAAATGCTGCGTACATCACATTTATAATGAAAAGGCATTGTTCAGGTCATCTCTTGTTGTTTTTCATATCATGACCACATCTTACTGTGGGTTTTTGGTATAGCACATCCCTAACAGACAGACAGACACACACACGCACACACACACACACACACACACACACACAGATAGAGAACTAACCTGCATAAGTGTTTTGGAAGCCCAGGACTGAATGATAGAAGACCAGCAGGTAAGTGAACCACATTGAGGCACACAGGTCGTTGAGAAAGTGTCCCACCGCATAGCTGAGCCTCCTGAGGGCAGGCAGAGAGCTCGGTGTGTCCGACATTATGGCTCGTGGCAGGCAAACCCCGTTCAAATGAAGATCTCAGTACTTCGTCAGCTACATTAACAGGAACAAGTTAATCGGACTGATTTAGCTGAAGTTCGGCAATGTTTGTTTGCGTTTAGGAGAAGTCGATCTGGTTGAATGACGAGAGACCTGTTTTCGGTTCTCTTTTTCATATGATACTATTTTTTTTTACATATACTTAATATTATCGTGTCAGTCCATTCAGCAGGCTGTATGTTCCCAAATGTGTCCTTCCATCTCGGTGTCAGTTTCCTGTGGCAGTCAGGTGACCGTGTAGAGCTGTGCCCGAGCCAGGAGGAGCGTCAGAGGAGAAACCGAAACAGAGCCTGAGCACAGGACCAAGCGGCCGACATCACAGTAACTCTGACTGAAGCAGATGGACATGTTTCACCTCAGCTGTCTGTCAGGTGGGAGTTAAAGACGTCGACTCATACATTTCCATTAAGACCTGACGTCGTCTTTACACAGGCATCTCTTGAATGGTATTCTCTAGACATTCCGCACAGCAGCACAGAGTCTATAGTTGGGTCCACCTCGGTTGAGAGACCGGCTCCATCATTAACATTTAACTAACTAGCTACAGACGAACAACACAGAGACACGAACAGGCGTAAACAACAGTGCAGACCTGCGGTGACGATGTCGGCAGAAACAGCCCAATTGCAAACGCTCAGTGCTCCTCTCAGCCAATAGTGGACGCCTCGTGGGTCACACTTTATCACGTGACGACAGACTGAAGACCAAAGATCACGTATATAACAGATAGAAATCCCCAACTCACCTCCGCTGTTGCGTAATAAACGACATAACACATACCAAAAGTCTACAATCCCGATCAATAGTCACTTTAAACGTAGAAAAGCAGGCGCCATCTCATGTTAGCAGTTATTGTTTTCAAACACAACAAAACTGATTTCAGTCGATTCAAAAAAATACATATACATGTATGTATGTATGTATGTATGTGTGTATATATATATATATATATATATATATATATATATATATATATATATATATTGGAGCCACTCTCCCAGTTTGGGGGTTACTGCCCCGAGTGCCCCCTCTACCATGGGGACCACGCCGTATTTTCTGCCCTCATCCATCTATGTTTTGTTCCAGTAGCCCATTTCTCATCAGTTTGCCCTGGTTCCCTAGCAAGTGACGCAGACCTTGTTGACCCGGGCAACGTCTGAGCCGGTATGACTCTATCATTTATGTATGTGTTCTCTCATCCCTGAGGTAGGCTGGTATAGGGGTCTTGCCTAAGGACCCTTACTGGATGATGTTTTTGTCTCGACCGGGATTCCGGTCTCCCGCATCCAAGTCTGTGAGCATAACCACTATATATCTATATCTATATCTATATCTATATCTATCTATATCTATATCTATATCTATCTATATCTATCTATATCTATATCTATCTACATATATATATATATATATATATATATATATATATATATATATAATCTCTCTCTCTCTCTCTCTCACATTTCTCTTTCATTTAATACAAATATAGCAAAAAATGCATATACTAAACTGAAATTTGTTGTTTTTTTGCTGTCCGATTTGCTAAATGTCAGGTTTTGCTCCTCAGATTAAACCTAAATGACATGTTTTTGTAGAATATTTTCATAAATATTTGTTCAAAATAATTAAATAATTATTAAAACATTAGAAAGGCATTTTAAAATCTATTTTGTTCATTCATGTACATTGAATCAACCACTTTGTGTGTGTCCGAGGAATCTCTGTCAACAGTGTTACTCTTTGAAATATCGCCTTTAAATCAGCGATGGTTTGCTCTAAAGTCACTTGTCCAGCATCACTTGATGTAATTTCCTTTTCAGAGGGAGATGTGAAGAGGGTGTGTTGAGTCTCTACTTCTCCTCTTCAATATTTTATCAATAATATGGTGTGCACATAGAGAAGATTAATTCATTGTCAACTGTGTTACCAACTTGTTCATGTGAACTTGCATTAGATGTTATATTTACAATTATGCAGATGAAGTGTCTGAAAACATGAGTTGATCAAAGTCATATGGTGACAGGTCTGAGGTCTGCAGTGAGCACAAGGCCCTAAAATGGCTGAAATGTCAACCGTGTTACCAGCCACTGTAACACAGTTGACAATGTTGGCAGTTAATTGTAAACTTTGAACTTAATTAAGTTAAGTTAATTGTATGAAATTAAATTTAAGTTTGTTGAATTAAAATAAAGTTTTTTTTTTCTTAAGAAAGGGGTTTTCTTGTTCTCCTGTCCTGTCAACTGTGTTACTCCTGTCAACTGTGTTACTATTGTCAACTGTATTGCATGTGGTTTTTGTATCATAAATCTTTTAAATGTTGGAAAAATTGTAACAAAAAAGATTGGGAATATCTCTGGAGAGGGAGATCTTACATATAGGGATGATGAATAATTCTAAATTAGGTGTAATGGGGATTTATGTTAGGGTTAGGGTTCATCCTTCATCATTGCATCTCGCAGAAAGACCATCATGAAGCTCAAAATTCACATTTTTTAATAACTTTGACAAATAACCTCAAAACCCCTGTTGAACCACTGGTGAATAGACTCAAACACTTTCAAAAAAGTGTGTCATTAAATGTGTAGTATTTTATATGTGTGTTATATGATGCAACGTTTGTCCGTAACACAGTCGACAAAATAATGAATCAAATGTTTTTTTCATTAAGATATTTAAAAAGTTATATATATACCCTTTATATATAAATATATATATATATATATATATATATATATATATATATATACACATATATATACACACACATACATATATATAAAAGCACACACACAAACGTCTGAGACCACTAGTGATGATACTTCTATTCTAACCTTTGACTCCACAAGTTGGTGTAAAACCTGCTGACTCGTGTTATCCCAGCATGATTTAACAGTGTTCACAAACCTTCAGAGTGCTGGGCTTCTCAGTCTTGAGGTCAGGTGACTGTGGAGGACAGTTATCGGGACTCCTTGGTCCTCAGTAATTGTGTCAAAGCCTCGATGTGTTTGGGCTCATTATCCTGCTGCACTCTTCAGCCAGACAAGTGGTGGGGCTCCCAGGACGCCAATGTCAGTTGGTTAACATCTTGACAACCACTGGATGGATTTGATTCAGAGATTAATTTTCCTCTCAGGATGGATTCTTATAACTTTGGTGAGCCTCTGGCACCACCATCAGGTCAAAATTTCACTACAAATACTTTGGTGCAACATCATATACCAGAAAACAATGGTGTTCCCATCAGCCTCATCTAGACTTTGTGTTTAGTGCCAATTTGCACATCAGCAGATAGTAACACATGGTTAACTTGGTACACACCATGTACTGCACTTCAGTTCAACTACTGAACAGTCAGACTTTAAAAACAAAATTTATAACTAAACTTTCTTGCAATATCCATTGCAGTCATACAGTATGGTAATTTTCATTCGTATTTTGTAACTGAACCACCATCAAAACATGAAATGAGTGACAAGCAGGTTCTGTTCAAGCGAAATAATTATGCCTCTGTTCACATACTCCAAAACCAGGTATCTGCATGATCAAACACTTGTTCACATTGTTGCTGATTCCATTAAATAAAGATCAGATTTTAATTTGTTTGGTTGTTTTTAATAGAGTTGTCTGCCTTTCCATCATTCAACCCAGAGAGAAAGAGAAAAAAAACAAAAACAAATTTTAAAATACAAGTAAAAAAAAAAAAACATTTGAGGAACACACTCAAAGCTCCAAAACACAAGATCTTTTGAACAATTCAAGACAGAAAGAAACACAGGCTTCAAATTGTCGACAGTCTGTTTAGTTACAAATTAAAACAGGAAAAAGCATAGTTTTCACATAAACATCTTTTAACTTTTGATTCTGGTGGTTGTGAGGTTTTTCTCTGAGGGTGAATGATTCTGAGAAGTACACAGAGTCTGATCCATTGCAGGAAATAGACCAAGCCGCTCACAGTATACTTCAATCGACCATAGGGAATAAAAACTTTATAGACTATGTGCAAGAGCTGCATCTTTGTGTCCATGATGTCTCTTCATGATGAGCTCGAGAAAGTGTGTGTGTGTGTGTGTGTGTGTGTGTGTGTGTGTGTGTGTTCTGACAGTCTCATTGCCTCTCATCCTTTTGTTATCCTCTCTTGTGCATCTCCTCAGAAATACATGACTCTCTCCTCTGAACCTGTCAGTAAGGAAGAAAAAAAGAGAACAAAAAGACAGAAGTAGCCAGTCTGTCACCCAATCAGATCTCTTTGACAGTCTCACTGGTCACTTGTCTCCCCACAGCAGTTTGTGTTGATCCAGTTTCAGTTCCGTTTGTAAATGAAGATGCCCCAGCTGGTCCACATTTAAAGCCACGAGGTGGAACAGCAAACATGTTACTCTGTGTCTGTGTGCTCAGTCCAGAGAAGTCGAAACCAGTAGATCAACTTCGCAAACAAAGTCTGCTGCATGACGGTCCAGCCAGTCCAGCCAACCCAAGACAGACCACAGGACCTCCAACAGCAGAGGAGGAGGGTCAGAGGGTGGAGGATTATATGCACAGAGAGAGAGAGAGAGAGAGAGAGAGAGAGAGAGAGAGAGAGAGAGAGAGAGAGAGAGAGAGAGAGAGAGAGAGAGAGAGAGAGAGAGAGAGAGAGAAAGAGAGAGAGAGAGAAGTTGAAAAAGGGACTGGGGGTTTCTCTCTCATCCCTCGTTTTCATTTGTGTCTCTGGAGAGCTTTCCTCTTCCTCCTCTTGAAGAAACAGCAGCACCTGCAACACACAAACCTTTATTAACACGCAGAAAACACAGCTAACCTCATAAAATAGTCCTTAATGTGGAAGTATTTTAACTAACAATGAACATCAACATGTGAACTCAGTAGTGCTGGGTACTGTTAACACCTAATGGTACCATGACTAAAATAAGTGACCAGATATGACCAGCATGGCTTCAAAGGAGGAAGCTGTTAAAAGACCTGAGAGCATCTGTAGAAACTGTTTGAGCACTTTACTCAACCTAGATACCTGGACTTAAACAATGAAACTGATGAATAATCAGCACAATATTTGTCTTTACAAAAAATCGAAACAGTCAAAAGTGTGTGTGTGTGTGTGTCCCTTTACTTTGTATCATCAGCCACTTCCACCTCCGCATTAGCTGTGATTGGTGCGTTGGAGTGTCCTGCAGTGGGGTCGTCTGTATTCAGCTCACCGTTGGTTGAACTCATCACCTGAAGGTAAAAAATGGAAGACGGATGGATGAGTACAGATGTGCTGACACTGACATCCTATCCTTTTAGGACAAAATGATAAAGACTTGTATTATGTCCACATTAAGGCAGATACATCTGAAAAAAGATACAGCTCCACACTGGTGCTTCCAGGTCATTTTAAAAAAAGTTATTTTTCTACATAGACACACCTAATCAAAAAGACAAACAAATCATTTTCTTTTTCCTTTCAGTTGACAGCTACTTCAAAGTCCACCTGTATTCTGCTCTAAAAGACAGTTTTCAAATGTAGCCAGCTTAATGTGGACGTGCTCAAGCTGTGACTTCCAGGGAAAGCTTCACACCTCTGGAGATGCAGACACCATCAACAGTCATTTTGCTGCCATGCAAAGTAGCTGCACCTCTACTTTGAGGTGACTAAGACTGACAATGTTTGTGGATTTCAACTTCAGAGTCTTTTCTTGCAGGCCAAAGGCCATGACTGAAATTTGTTGTTTCACTGATTTACTCTTTTAAATAAACTTTCCCAAAATCTCTCAGGTTCACATACACCATGCTGATTAGAAACACCTTCAACACACAAACTTAGTGTCCCACTAAAAAGATGCAGCTTTGTTGCAATTAAAGCCCAACCGACAAACAACTTGATTCACATTTACAGACCTGTGTCTGGGTTTTTACAAGTGGTTTTTTGCAAGTTGAACTTTTCTTAATTGAACTTCACACAGGAATTTAACAACAAGAGGAAAAAAAAAAACACCAACTCATATGATCGCAGCCATAACTACCAACTGAACCTCTACCAATTCTCTATTGTTTTCTAGCTGTTGCTGCAAACACAGGTGACCCATCTTTTCACAAGCCAGCGCACAGAAATCAGCTTATATCATATGGTTTCAATAGTCAATAGAGAAGCAAGTCTGTCCCCTTGCATGTAGACTCTATTCTTGAGAAACGTGCAAACCTGGATAAGTAAAGGTTTTGGTTTAGAATTTTTATTATAAAAGTCACATGTGAGGGAATTATTGAGGTTGTGAGGAAACAGACTTGAGGTCAGCCCTGCTGTAGAGACAAAGTAGGTCATGCAAGCAGACAGTTAGACAGCTAGGCAGACAGACAGCAGAGCCAACCCTTCCTCTCAGTACCTGGACAGACCCGCCCAGCCTATCAGCAGTGAGATGGGAGCCCAGCAGCTCTCGATTGGTCACTGGAGTGGGCTGGGACTCACTGCCTTTCCCCTCTGGAGACTAGAGGAGACAGGAAGCCGATCGCGGGGAGGAGGAGGAGAAGGAGGGAGAAGAGGTGTTGGTGGTGGTGGAGAAGGGGGAACAAAATAAGAGGATAGGTGAGATGGAATGGAAGAGAAGGGTTGCCATGGAGAGGGGAATGAGTGAGGTGGAAAGAGTACAAGAAGGAGGAGAAGTAGTAAGGCGAGGGAGGGGTGGGAAGATGAGCAGATTGAGAAGAGGAGCAGTACAGTGAGGAGAGAACGAGGAAAGAGTGAAAAAAGAGAAAAATAGTGAGTACAGACTCAGTATTTAGCAGAGGAGCAACAGGAGGGTGAGCACTGTGTGCACTACTGTGAGGATGCACCTATGTGGAAGCCCCATGCAAGAGGAGGAGGTTGTCAATTTCCCGTGTTACCTCAACTTCTCCTGCCTCACACCTGCTGTTAATATGGCAGAGCAACCTCACTACTGGTGCCTTTGTAAAGCTGGGCTGAAGTTCATTAATTCTTGCGAATGTAAAAGAAGGGGTGAGTGATAACCAAAGAGATTAGAGAGGAGAAAAACCACTTGAAGCTTTTTGAATAGACAAGTCTGTATTATTTAGAAGCTCACGATTCGATTTCGATTCTTTAGGTCGCAATTCGATTCAATATTGATTCAATATTGATTTAAATGCTTCGATATCGATTCAGTAATAAGTAGTAATTAACAAATAATTCATTTGAGTACCTGTTGATATTTTTTAAAAAAAAGTAATCTTAAATCATAAATCTTTTCTCTAGGAAGTTCTAGTTTGAATTGAAATGTAAACAAAGGCACACGAGGAAAGTGCTTCCCGCGGGCGCACGGCGCAGCGCCCAGGGTGAGACCGACTGCGCTGGGAGTTTATAGTCTCCGAAAGAGCGGCGCGTCAGACATCGGCTACCCGCCTCCGCAGCTCCGACGGTGCTTCCATGGCGCATCACCCTCCGACCCTCGGGCGAGGCGCTTCCAGCAGCTGGAGGCGGGGACCGAGAGGTCCGGCGAGGGACAGTGGGTGGTCGGGGGCCGCTGCTTGCCGGAATCGATTCAGAGGATTTTATGAATTGATACTGAATTGGGACAAAACATATTGCAATGCATTGATGAATCAATATTTTTACCCATCCCTAGTGCAGATGGAAGGAGGATATCACAGCCAAGATTAACAAGAAATGTGAGGTCATTCAAACATTAAGATACTGAACTCGTGTTTGTTCAAAGGCTGCACAGGGATGAGCTGACAGCGTCAGGGTGTTCCAAGGCCCTCTGGTGTAAGCCATTAAAGAAGCTGTCGAGAAATATGCACACCTCGGGAGAAGTTTTTTTAAACCTGAATTTGGGGCAAATTCCCCACACTGTTTTTCTTTTGGGAAGATGTGCATTTTGATTCTATACATACAGTATTTATGTCCCTGTGACCTTTCAAAGTCAGGTTTTGGCTCTCTGTCCATTCCTTTCTATAGCGGTGTGGGACCTCATTTCAAATCTCTTAAGAGAATACAAAGTACATGCTTGTGTACCCAGCCTGCACGACATGAGAAAAATCTGCGATGTGCAATAACACTGTTCAATATAGCGATGAAGATATAACTTGCGATAAATAAACAAATATTGAAGTTTGCATATTATTAACTATACAGTTAATGATGGCTAACGTTAGTATTGAATTGTTCGTGTAGGTCTTTATGGTTGTATTGCAGGTGCACCTGTGTTTGTAACACGTCTCACGTGAATCGAAAATAAGTCCATATAGCAGTGTGACGGAGCAGCTCAACACAATTGCTCCGTGGTGTCGCTGGCCACACACGCACGACCCCTTCACGTCAGAGTCTAAAACATCCCATAATTCATTCCCATAGTAGCGTGCATACTTGGTCGTCCTACTATTTCCTGGATACATACATACTAGTGTTGTGACGTTCACGAATGAACCGATTCTATTGACTGGCTCGTTAACATGACCGATGGGAACCGAGTCGCAGTGGGAACCGTTCTTCTTTTTACATATACACATCACTGTGTGCTCCTCCTTTGCTCCTCCCCTGAGTGGGACAGAGAAGTTACATGGGGAGGAGCGCAGCCCAGCTGCACGGTGCTTATTAGATATGCAAATGTAGCATGACACCACCAGAGTTGTGCACGCTGCCTTTGCGTAAAACCCCCCCCCCCAAAAAACAGAAACACGTGACTGCCCCTGCCCCCCTGCACTAAAAGCTGTTTTGCACGGAAATTCATTGTAGCCTGCTTTGTTTTTTAATGTTTATTTGCAAGTGTTAAGGTCACGGTGTTGCATGAATAACAAGTCATGGTAGCTTTACACACATACAAACAATTTATACAAAGGGTAAATCCAAAATAGTGATGTCACTGTCAAAGCAGAGTGATATGGCTCAACTTTGTGGAATGTTTACAATGAATCCAGATCAGACTTTAAAATCTAGTCCACACATGTCAAATGAGGTTATAATCAATATTTCAGAATAATTCAAACTCAGATATTGGGGGGATATCTAATTTGGTATTATTTTGTTCCAAATCTCACCCCATCATACCTCCCAGTGATTATTTCCAAGACAAAATGAGTTATCCAATCCAATCCAATCCACTTTATTTATATAGCATGAGTTTAAACAAACACAAGGTTTCCAAAGTGCTGCACAAAAGGATAAAACAGAGATAAAATAAATAAATAAATCATTTATTTAGTTGCCACCAGGCTGGCTTCTTAAAACTTAATAAATATAAAAATCAGTCAAATGAGCCAGTTTTTTGAACGGCTCTATGAAAGTAACGGCTCACCAAGATCCGGCTCCCCTGAAAGAGCCTTAAATCCCATCTCTAATACACACATACTCGCACAATCAGCACACACTCAGTGCTGTTTCTTTTCACCACAAGGTCTTCATCTGCCACATTTTCATGGCTTTTCTCTCCTCCCTCCGCCATAATAACCTGGCAATCACCACCAAACTGATGCCGATTAATTTTGTCAGGGTAGCTAATGGCAAGCTGGGGCTTCATCTGACTGGCCCTTGTATCCAGGGCTCTGTCTGATAGGCTAAATGTTGGCATGCTCACGGTGCATGCATGTCGCATGTAAATAAATTGTTTTTTCTTATTCATCGGGTGTCAGGCAGTCTTTTGCAATGTGTTTATCACACATGTTCATATCGCGATGACGATGAAAATTCGATTTATCGGGCAGCCCCATTGTGTATGTATAAAAGAGGAATTGAACACAAGAAAAAACATACTCTGATTTATAAAAACTTGCACATGCCTGCCAATGTAATATTTCCTTTGAAAAATCCCAAAGCAACTTGGAAATGTGGCACACATGGATCTGTCCAATATCCTCCAGAGAAAAAGGGCAGTGGTCTTCTCTTTTGCTCAAAAGGCAGAGATAACCTACAACAACCAGAATGTACTGAGCCTCACCATACCAATAAACACTCCTACTGATGGGTGAGAAGTTGGGTGGCGCTTGTTCTTTGGTTCAAAGTTTGTTTTGAAACAGTTTCCAGTTGGCTGCTTAAAAAACATATGGTATTACAACTGAACAGTCCACTAAAGATGTTTCTGAAAACATTTTAGGAGAGAAATAGGCAGAGTAGGTAACAGAATCTTGGAACGAGTTCAGACAGGTTGATCAGAGTTAGGTGAGACGCCCCTAAATTGATACAGAAGAGAGAGAGAGAGAGAGAGAGAGAGAGAGAGAGAGAGAGAGAGAGAGAGAGAGAGAGAGAGAGAGAGAGAGCGCAAGCGAGTGGAGGCTCTCTCTCGATCCAACTATACACCTTCTGTCCTTGGATGCACGCTTGTAAAATGCAGAACATCTGTAGATGTCATGTTTCTTCATAGAAATACTAGAAATACTTTAATGATCCCAGACTGGGAAATTATTTAAATTTTTTTTAAATTATTTATTTCATGCCATCTGTCTGATTTTTGAAGAAAAAGAGTGGGGGGCTCTCGCGTATCTGTGGCTATTTTTGGGTTGGGGTACAGTGAATCCTTGTGCCTAGAGGTGTCTACTACAGCTGCCATCCTCCCTGAAGAAGCAAACAAGAACTTTTCACAGCCAACACTGTTGAACCAACAGTGAGTGAGAGCAATGGTATCGTGGTATTGAGTTCATCAACAAATGTTTGAGTGAAACTCTCGCCAAAAAGCAACCCAGGCTTTATTTGTGAATGTATATGAGTCAAACCTTCTTGTAAAAGCATAATTACGACGAAAGAGGCACTTTTAAGATTTACCGTAGTTTCGTTTTTGGGCAAGCTAATTTTCAATGGCCACTCTCAGAGGGCACTCTTACGCTAGCATCAAAATCGCTATTTTTAAAACACTAAGAAGTAGGGCTGGGCGATATATCGATATAAAATTTATATCGATATATTTTTAAATGTGATATGGAATTAGACGCTATCGCGTATATCGATATAGTTCAAATTTGCGCTGTGATCCTTGCCCCAGGCAAGCCGCTGACCCGGAGCTCTCTGTACTGCTCCCTGCGGCCCTCCTCTTTCATGCACAGAGAGGGGAGGGGCTGGAACAGACACTCCGGCACTCTTCAACAAACAACTTGGTGGGAATTCATGGCCGCCGTAGCCCCGCACTTTAGCCTTGATGCCCCGTGAAAAAAACTCATTGTTCGGCCACAGTGGCCTCTGTGCCCCTGGCCCGGTCAGCGTAGCGAGCTTGCCTTGAATTACAGCCACCCGAGTGCACAGTAGTCACTCACAGTAACTTCAGTGAGTCCGCTGTTCCCGCAGGTGGAGTCTCATCACGATGATCTCACGTGAAAGCCTCTCAAACAGCAGCAGCATCTCAAAACAGAAGAACGAAACTTCAAGCACAGGCGCGCAAGCAAGCTCAGCCGGTTTGACATGATACGTAACTGACTTATGTAGTAGGATTTAGTCCGGTAAAGTTGGAAATATATTCACAGATTCGAACTTCCCGGATCAATAACTCATAAGTGAAACCTTGTTAAAACACAAACGACGGAACTTTTCTACAGTAGTAAGGAAGACAACGAGCTACAACCGTATTTTCATCAAAACGAGCGGCTGGACATTAACTCTGGTCTCTATGGTCAGCCGTCTGTGAGACGAGGGCGCAGGGACCGTCTACAAAGTGCAACACTGAAAAGAGATACTACAAAAAATATTCAATAACTTCACTATTATTCAGTGTGTAGTTACACCAAAATCACTCCACACATCAGTGGTCTCCTGCTGGTTATTCTACTTTTTTTTTGTTATGTGCTTTGTTATGTGCTTTGCTATAATTTTGGGGAATTTCTATTGGGAGAAATATTAAATAACACTAATATTCAGTGTGGTGTCACAAAACTCACCTCACCCTAACCCTACTTAAAAAAACTGTTTTCTAATGTAACATTAACTTGATATTGGTATTTATAAAATGTTTTAATACATAATCCATGTCTTACTATAAATTAGGATGTTATGGTATCAGTCTGAAAGGTAAATCAACACATTTTTGATTTGTGCCCTGTCATGTGGCCTTGGTGCCCCTGAAAAAAAAAGTGAAGGCCAAATGGCCTTGCCCTGAAATGATGAAAATCCCACCCACATGTCATATTTGGCTTTGACTTTGACTGAACATTTGCTCTCACTTTGCAATAAAAATATCGGGATATATATAGTAAATCGATATTCAGCCTAAATATATCGGGATATGACTATTGGTCCATATCGCCCAGCCCTACTAAGAAGGCTCGACACAACATGAAACTTGGCTCGTAGTATCACCCGGGTCTCTACCCATGAACACAAGCATTGAGAACATTGTTTGTGCACACAGAGTTTGCTAAAAAGAGAGTTTTTGAAAGACTCACGTTAGCTGCTGCATCTCCGGCGCGCCGCCGTCATGGCAGACAGAAAGAGTCAATCCCCCAGTGCGACTTACAGGTAGGAGGTCCACCTTTACTCTCGATCCTGTTAGGTCGCACTTGGGTATCGACACTTTTTTTCTGCCATCTCAATGCTCGTGTTCATGTGTAGAGACCCTGGTGATACTACGAGCAAAGTTTCATGTTGTGTCGAGCCTTCGTATTGTTTCAAAATTGATTTTCAATTTTGATGCTAGCATAAGAGTGCCCGTGACACTCCCATTGAAAATTAGCTTGCCCAAAAACGAAACTACGGTAAATCTCAAAAGTGCCTCTTTCGTCGTAATTATGCTTTTACACGAAGGTTTGACTCATACACATTCACAAATAAAGCCTGGGTTGCTTTTTGGCGAGAGTTTCACTTTAAGCCTAACAATAACAATCTACTGTAGTCTGTTAACATCCTTAGTTGGAACACAGCAGCACTGCCTACATTGACTGCTGTCTGAAGTGCTGAATGAAAAAGAAATCAAGCGAGTTGTCCCTGCGACATGGCAGAAAACACATAAGTGGAAAGCGGGAGCAGCACTGTGAGTACGAGGCAGTCACTTGACCGGCTCAGTATTAAAACGGTTTCAAATACTCATAAGCAATCAAAATTTACATGAACAGCAACATTAACTTAGCCCTGTTGTGTACTTGTCAGAATGAGTGCATGTACCTGATTCTTGGTCTGTGGTGCTTTCTCTCGGTTGCTTGTCTGAAGTGGAGTCTCACTGGCCACTGGACCAATAGGAGTGGGCTAAACAAAGGAAATGAAGTCAATATGGGATCTGAGTAATAAAACATACAATGATTATATGACATTTCTTTATGCAAGGTAGGAGAAGTAATTGCAGTTTTAATAATTTAACAGCAGAACTTTTTATGGAAAAACAATATCAGAAACACATTATCAGTCAAAGTACAGTGTTATATATACTTCTTAGAACATGTCTGGAGGGGATCTTTAAACACTGAGGAAGGAGTGTCTGTGATATTCTGGAGACATCAGTCAGGCAGGTAGAAGAGGTCCTAATGCTCACCCCTGGAGGTGGGTATTGGCAAGAACGATACGTATCACGATATTGCGATATAAATAAAGATGAAAACCAAAGTACCTGTACATGTACATCAGATGATATTGATCAGAGGACATATTGAGTCAAAACTATTTCATTCAAAACAGTCTCTCCATTTTATTAAGTCCCATGAAATTTCCGGGCAGTAATATTCTCTTTGTCCAGCTCGTTGTTCTTGCTATCTCTCTTAACTTTGAAGCCAAAGTGTTTCCAAACGTCAACTTTAAATTGCGGAGGCGTTGTTAACTTGCCATTCATTTTGCAAAGAGCTCAGCCACTCTCTCTACGACAGAAATACACCCGCCGCACAGCAGAGTCGCTCTTCGGCGATATATCACTATTTGGAGTTGATAGCGGCAAAGTATCTCGATATATTGCCGTATCGATATTTTTGCCCACCCCTACTCACCACTGATGAATTTTTCTAACTTGCAAAAAACTAACTAGATTTTTGGAATCTTCAAGTTGTCTAGTAAACAACTTTTCATGTTCCCAACTCTAGTTAATGTACAAGGGGTCTGTCTTGTGGCCATCTTGGATTTTATACAGAAATTGAAAAACAACATAACTTTTGAAAAAGACATCATGCAGAGAGATAAATTAATTAAATACAATTGACAGTGATAATGGAAAAATTACAAAATATAAGTTAAATAAGTCAAGAGGAAAATGTCAACAGCAATGATATTCTTTTTTCTGTTTGATTTCCAATTAAAATAACATGTAGTACTTTAGATCGATCTCGATCGAGAGACTTATTTTGGTTCAGCCTTGTCTTGGTCTCAGACAAAGAAGATTTAGGATTTTACTTCAGGAACACAGCTGGCAGGATAACTATCTATTCCTGTTTGCGCTGCGGAAGAGTCATGTGATTGTGTGTCACTGCTGAACTGACCAAAAACAAAAACAAAACAACAACTCCACACTAACCAGTGGCTTTCCAGTCCAGTCATAATGGTAATCAAAGATGTATCCGTTTCGGTCAAAGAGGTCCGTGAAGAGTTTCCTCAGATAGTCGTAGTCTGGCTTCTCGAAGAAGTCAAGCCGACGCACATATCGCAGATAGGTGGCCATCTCTTCTGTTGCATACACAGATTCATACACAGAGACAAACAGGGTTTGATCAACATATGCTAGCCTAGGCACACATGCAACAGCTGCACAGCAACACCGCTTCTCTGTAGAGGTGTGTATGTGTGAATACCAACCTGGGAAGCTTTCACAGAGGACCTCGATTGGTGTGTCTCTCTTTGTGTCTCCTATCTTCTGATAACGTTCTTTCAGAGTGTCAGCCTAAAGACAAAGACAAGCAGGAGTTGATTCATAACAGCCAACTGAAGACGGAGGTCCATGCTTAAAAAGAAGGAAAATAAATAAAAAAGGTGACTGGAGGGATAAACACACTGGCTCCTCACCTTGAGTCCCTGCCAGGGTAGGCTGCCTCGCAGGAAGTACATGAACATGTGGCCTAGAGCTTCCAGGTCATCCCGTCTGCTTTGCTCTGAAATAACAGAACAAAAACTGGATGCTTACACCGCTGAACCACATCACTGGTGTTAAATTCAACACCTCTCATGCTTCAACATCCAGTCTGGTTCTTACATTACAAACTATTTCAACTTGTGATTTCCCAAAGGTTTTTAAAAATGTTACTGCAGACAACCTCATGGTTACTACTGTTCCCATCTGGCTGGTTTTTAAAATTCCCTTCATGTGTTCAGAACAGATTTTATGTGTTAGTCAGGACATATGCAAGCTGTCACGAGCATGTGTTTGCAGGAATGAAAGCTGCCTTGAAAAAGGTGACAGTACTCAGACTCCCTGACATGATTTGGGGATTTAAAAAATATATAAACTACAATTTTGATGTTTTATTCAGCAAATATGTAGATGATTTTCTCACTAACAGACTGACAGTACTGAATGCCTGCTCATATCACAAATTCTTGGAAATAATGCATGCTGCTTTTTATGACTATCAGATCATTTAGACTCAACATTTAATCAAAACGTTTTTGAAATACTATTGAATTATTACTGTAACTCAGCAATAACAGTAAAATAGCTGCCACACTCATTATTTCTGTCTCTTTGTTGTGTGTCGTTCCTGAGAGTGAACATAATGAAATGGGTGCTATTCTGTGAGAGAGTTGTTGTGGCCACTCTGGTGGGCTTTAGAAGTCAAACACTATCAAAGTTAGCTCAATGGACAAGCTATCATTACATAAGCTTAAGGAAACAGCCATTTCAAACTGTCAATTCAAACTGGACGAGCAGTCTTGCATGTCCGAATTAAATTAGGAGATCCGCTGTGACTACATTTTCCCATTGGCTAATAAACTCATTGGCTAATAAATGTCCTACTACTGCAGCTTCACATTAAAATCATTTTACTCACCTGAGATTAAGTTGAATTTTATTATGAAGTAGGCTAGTCACAGGAAATGCAATGTGTTCGGTGTTTTTAACACTCACTGTCAAAAATGTGTTTACAGAGCAGAACAGTCATTTTTTGCATTTGATGTCAGTAAAGTTTTATATAGTCTGTGGGAGCAATGGAACGAGCTGCAGGCTGCAGCATGCACATTTCCAACCTTACATGAGGTAACCAACTACGTTTCTACTCATCAACATTACTAGGTTCCCTATTAGCATTGGGTTTAAATTTGACAGAGGTTCTTTTGCTCTTTGCTTTGACAACAAATCCTCAACATTTTCTTCTGGGCCTTAATCTCCTTAATCTCAACACACAATAAGTGAAATATAACTCCTGCTACTCTGTGCTGCCACTCTGCTGCCGCTACATGGAGTGGACAGCTGTAGTTTGTAACTGGTCGTCCGTTGACTTTGTATTGATTACATGAAAAGCAAAACGACGGCAGGGCGTAGGCAAGTAATGTCATTTGTATACGCTCAGACACAGCGTGACACTGGTAACACAAACATATGCGACATGCGTAAAATTAATGAAGTAGAAACCACAGGAAGCTGCCTCAAAATAGCTCTGTTGGCTTTAGGGAAGCATCTCGTTTTTCAGTAATTTATAATCACCAGGGAAACGGCCTCAGTGAGGACAGCACCAGAACCATCAAGATCCTTTTGGATAGCAATACATAGGTCTGGGTTACAACCCTCCAACAGTACTTATCATCTTATAGGTGATAGTTCCTCTCCGTTTTTACGTTATTGTTTTTCTTTCTTTCAAAGATCAATAAAGCATAAAATTAAACCAATAAACCTGTCATGTAAGATCTGTGTTTGCTCACATACATACAGAGGCCTGAGACACGAATGGTTGATATGTTTGGGAGGTACATGTGTGCATATGTAGCATGAGGGAGCAGCTCACCTTTCCCTAGGTGTGTGTTAATGCTCATATATCTAGCAGTTCCAGTCAGACTCTTGTGTTCTCTGTATGGGATGTGTTTTTTGGTCTCTGGGTCTATGTATTCTTTCGCCAGGCCAAAATCTATGATGTGGATGGTGTGTTGCCGTTTGGAGCCGGGTCGGCCCACCAGGAAGTTCTCTGGCTTCACATCTCGATATATCAGGCTTCTGGTGTGGACGAATTCCATACGAGTTATCTGCAAAGCAAAAAAAGGCAAAGCTAAAAAATATAGCAATAAACTGCTTGCGTTTAAAGTGAAAATGAATGCTTTCTATGCTTGTCTTACCAGTTGTATGGCTATCATGAGTACAGTCTTTAGAGAGAAGGTCCGGTCACAGAGGTCAAAAAGATCTTCTAAGCTGGGGCCCAGCAGCTCCAGAACCATGGCATTGTATTTACCACATGGTCCAAAGTAAAACACTTGGGGTACACCCTCTAGATACACATAAGGAAAATTCACATAATATAGAAACACTGTATCAAACATCAGCAGGCAAAGGCCACCACACTGCTTTTTATCCTGAGGCGAGCCGATTCACTCAGCCAAGTCCCAAGACCAGACCAACAAGTTCTACATTTTGTGTTTTGAGTCCAGAAGAAGTCATAATGCTGGCTACAGTCAATTAAATTTGCTTTATACCTTTTCTTAAATGATGAACATTTATGCAACAAACGTACAGAGATAATGCAGATTTTAAACAGCATTAATTACTTTCAAACAAAATGTTGCATGGTGACCAGTTCTTCACTGACCACAGAGTTACTGACATCACTGACCGTTATCTGGTATGTTTTGTTCATCTACTGGTCTTTATTGTCAATGTCACTTTTTTCTACGGCTCCCCTAATTCGACTGGCTGCGAGGACTCTAGCCAGTCCAAGTCAATTTCAAGTGGGGATCTGAGTTGGTGGTGTTCAAATCAGTCTAGTCTAGTCCTCACTGATTTCAGGCTGTCTGAGATCATCAGATTTATGATGAGCCTAATTCAGGACCTTTGCTTATGGTCTGTCTACACAGGAGTAGTTTCAGTTGTCTGTCACACATGTGTCTGAGGAGACCAATACATTTCTATTTTAAACAATCCAGTTGTCTGCCCAGGACATGCAATGACTTGTAAAGCATTTGTTTAAGTTTCACTACATTTCTTTCTGTTTTACTCGTGTAACTAACTAAAGTAATTATGTGTGGGCTCTGTGCGCTGCCAATGCGTGTGTGGGTGTATGTGTGTGTACAGAGACTACAGCCACAGCTGCTAACATGCTGCATTTGCTAGATGGGCTACTTAGACACAGTGTTAAAGTGAAACTCTCCCCAAAAAGCAACCGAGGCTTTTAATTTGCGATTGAATAGGAGTCAAACCTTCATGTAAAAGCATAATTACGACGAGAGAGGCACTTATAAGATTTACCGTAGTTTTGTTTTTGGGCAAGCTAATTTTCAATGGGGTGCAGGGGCACTTTTATGCTAGCATCAAAATCGCTATTTTTAAAACACTAAGAAGGCTCGACATCATGAGACTTTGCTCGTAGTATCACCAGGGTCTCTACACATGAAAACGAGCATTGAGAACATTGTTTGTGTACAAAGAGTTTACTAAAAAGTAGGTTTTTGGACAACTCACATCAGTAGCTGCATCTCTGGCGTGCTGCTGTCAAGGCAGACAAAAAGTGTTGATCCCCGAGTGAGACCTAACAGGCAGGAGAGTGATGGTGGACCACTCCTCAAGCCTGCCTGTTAGGTCGCAAAAACCTTCTTTTTAGTAAACTCTGTGTACACAAACAATGTTCTCAATGCTCGTGTTCATGTGTAGAGACCCTGGTGATACTACGAGCAAAGTTTCATGTTGTGTCGAGCCTTCTTAGTGTTTCAAAAATAGTGATTTTGATGCTAGCGTAAGAGTTCCCCTGCACCCCATTGAAAATGAGCTTGCCCAAAATCGCAACTACTAAATCTTAAAAGTGCCTCTTTCATTGTAATTATGCCTTTACACGAAGGTTTGACTAATATTCAATCGCAAATAAAGCCTTGGTGGCTTTTTTGGCAAGAGTTTCACTTTAAAGTTCGTTAATAGGACCAGCTCTACGTTATAAAGAGTTAGGTCCCTAAACCTATAAGATGTTGCTTTAAAAGTGGGATTTTAAATAGGGACTGTTTAAGATGGAAGTGAGGACACACGCCTAGCTCCTCAATGCCTGAGTCCAAGCGCCTACCCTGCTTCCGCTGACTTGGCACCTGACCTGAATAGCCCCTGAGTCAGATACGGCCACCAGTTGTTGAGTTTGTACTGCAGAGGCCCGGGATTCATTACCCAGCAGCAATTACTTATGGCTTGGTTGTGTGTTTCAATTAACAGTGTGTGAGTTAGGAAACCCATCAAGTGGTTTTGTGCTTCTGGAGCACTACCAACTGATTGGTCTTGGTGGGGCGATAGCATGGACCTCCCACAAGTTAGTCAAAATAAAATATGAAGATAAATCACAGGGACAGCAGTGCAAGGGGAATGGGCATCCCAAAAGGGGCAAACATACGGGAAAATCGGGGGAAAAAATAATGTACTTGAGAAGTCTTATTTGCTAGTTGGCATTTGTGTGTTTGCTTCTTTATACATGTGGGTTATTAAAATGTGGCTTGATTCACCTGAAAAAAAGACAGTGGATCTCACCTGAACTTCCCAGTTGTTTGTAGAAACGATATTCCAGGTGGAGCTGTGGTGCCCGTGACTTGATAGGTTCCTACAGAGGATTATGTTTGAATTAGAATCATTCTTTGTGATACAGCAGCGGTAGAAAAAAAAAAGATGTCATAAAATAAAAGTTATAATGCACATTTTCTGACAATACTGCGATAGTCAGGTGAGTCAAATTTTAAGCATGTTCTAAGAGGAAATGAGAAAGCAATGAATATTATATTGCTACCATGATATGAGACTTTATGGTCTAGGCTTTTGGATATGGTTACATACTGATATAACGTGTAATGTGTTGTTTTTTCCTGGTTTGTAAGTGTCATTACAGTAAAGTGGTGTCATTTTCTGAACTGCTCAGACAGTTCTACTTGATCTCACACTGGTCTTTACAGACTTTATTGATCAAACATCTCAATGTGTATATATTTAGCGCAAGTTATAGTCATCCCTACAATGTTGTCAAAATACTGATTACAAGGTATTTGTTAAAGCATGTTGTGATATTAGATTTTATCTATATCTATAGATATATATATCTACATATTTTGTGCATTGCAATATGGCCTGAAAATATCACAATATTAGTTTAAGGCCATATCGCCCAAACCTAGCTATAACAATTTAAGTCCAATGTGAAACTGTTTTCTGTTCCTTTCAAGAGCATTCTGATTCTGAAAATATGGATTAATAATTGTTCTTCGCATTCTCAAACTATGTGTGCTGCCCTATAATTCTATAAACTATATAAAGAAAATATAAGTTTTACCAGTTTGATAGCCACATATTCATTGGTGTACAGGTTCTTTCCAAGTCGCAGCTCTCCAAAGTTCCCACAGCCGATCTTCTTCCCGACCCGGAAGTTTGGGCCGACCATTAGTACGCCAGAGTTGGAGCCAGCACCCCGGCCACTATGCCCTGATCGACTCCCCGTCTTCCCAGACATCCTCTTCCCCTCCTCTGTCTCTCCCTTTCCACCACCTCCACCTCCACCTCCCCCTCCTCCTCCTACTCCTCTCTTGTCAAAGTCCATCAGTTTGTGGTAGCCTGGTCTCTCCACGGTTAAGCCTATTCCATGCAACCAAAGAAACTACCAAAACAACTGCCTAGCGGCTTGAGAGGCCTTAGTACTGTAAGAATGTGATAAGCACTAATGAGAGCGAAAGATGGAGCTTAAACTGATGACTGTGACCGATGGATAGATGACTAAATGACTAAATGACAGAGGAATGAGAAGATGACGGGGTGAGGGGGAATCACTACCAACTAGTATATACCCCCTTGTAGGGGCCAGAAATGGTGATGGAGGGGTGGATAATGGCCTGATTCGTCACCATACGTAGCTAGCCATATGCTAACATGCTATATGAAACTGAGAAGCTATGCTAGCTTCAGGCTCAGATATACCAATCAACCATGACAAGAGCCTGCTGTCAGCACAACACCCATACAACCCCAGTGGGGCCTTTGACAGCAAGAATGAATTGAGTTTCTCAAAAACTGAAGGAGATCAGTGGTTCCTCTTTTTTACACCTGACATTTGGGTCAGACAGTTTACTTTAGGCGTCTGATTCATTGCCATGTGTCCGTTGGTTGGCTGGTTTTGAGAAGTGTTCCTCAAATGCTGGACCTCTGTACCTGCCCACTGTCACACCGTGTCTCAGTTTTACAGAAAACCAGATGAGCTTCGCACCCTGGCTGTGAGAAATGCCGTGCGCTGAAGTTCGAATGCACCACCTGAAAGACAGAGAACATGACATTAGGCTCTCACTAGACTCTCATTAGACTGACCAACAGACCATAATGTAGGGTTGTCAAAAGTATCGAAACTCAAAAAAGTATCGATACTAAAATGTTGTATCGAATACGATACTCATTTTCAAAAGTATCGATACCGATTATTTTTTGCACTACCTCAGACCTGAAACTTGTTATCATAGCTGCAGTTTCTTTTTGCACAACTGTTTTTTATTATAAATATTTAACGTGTGGTTCTGTTAATTGTTACATGTTGTAACGGAGGTTATTTTTTGCATTTTTCTTGTTAATAGAAATATTTTTTCTTGTTAATAGAAATATTTCTTTTAAATTTTGGGGTCCTTTTTTGATCCTTGTGGTATCGAAAATGGTATCGAGTATCGAATATTTTCCTGAGTATTGGTATCGAGTTGAAAATTTTAGTATCGTGACAACCCTACCATAATGATGATAGAAATCTACTGAACTGACTTCAGCTGAATTTGCCTTCTTATGCAGTTACTATAGATGCAGACTCCCATAACTAGACATGTCTTCACAGCACCGTGTCAGTGCTAGCTGCTATCACTGGCGTGATACGCAGCATAAGACACCCAGGTGACTATAGATCTACGGCTGCTGCGACATGTCGACGTAATCAATATTGTAATAAATTTGCTTTTAGCAGACGCTTTGTCCAAAGCAACTGACAATAAGTACATTTATCACAAGAAAGAAAGCACAATATATCAACGTTGAGAGAGTTAAAAGAAAAAAAAGAAACAATTTTCAAGCCCTCGTCTGAGCTTAGTAGCTGCTATTTATCAAAGATACATTAAGTACATAAGTGCTATGATCTAAGTGCTAAGGGTAAGAACATACATGTGCATAGTTTTGGGGGTCTTTTTTGGGTGGGGGTCATGCTATGTGGGTTCAAAGTGAATTCTGAACAAGTGATTCTTGAGTCATTTGCAGAAGATGGCGAGCGACTCTGCTGTCCTGACATTGGTGGGGAGTTCTTTCTATCACTGAGGCGCCAGAACAGAGAAGAGTCGTGACTTCGCTGAGCGACCATTGTTTGCTCTCTGTGATGGTGGAAAATGAGGTGCGCTGCAGCATTCTGAATACGCTGCAACGGTTTATTCATAGAGGGTGGCAGTCCATCCAAGAGGGAGTTGCTGTAGTCCAGAAAGGAGATGACCAGTGCTTGGACTGGGAGTTGCGTTGCATCCTTTGTGAGTAAGACCAGATACTGCGAATGTTGTAGAGGGCAAGTCTGCAGGATCAGGCCACAGCAGTAATGTTGGGGGTGCAGGATAGTCTGTCGTTAAGGAATACACCCAGGTTTGTCGTAGTAGACGAAGGCGATACTGTGATGTCCTCGACAGTGACAGATAGGTCCATTTAAGGACAGTCTTTCCCCAGAATGATGAGGAATTCAGTTTTATGAAGGTTGAGCTTGAGCTGGTGCGCAGTTGACCAAGCTGAGCTGTCTGCCAGACATTCCGAGATGCGTGTTTCAACGCGAGTGTCAGAGGAGGATGGGGAAAAAAGAGAAGTTGGGTGTGGTCTGCGTAACATTGGTAAGAGAATCCATGTGAGGTGATTGCAGAGCCTAGTGATCTAGTGTATAGTGAAAACAGAAGTGGCACACTTTGTTTATAAGTCGACGTGGAGGATGTTAACAGTACAACTGCCACGCTCGAGCACTTGAAGCGGAAGAATCTCGGGGCAGCAGGATTCACATTGGATCCCATGGTGTGGTGAAACGCCGCAGGTTGGTGCGGCGGTGTGGGAGTGTCACTCCATGGTCTGTGTGTGTGTGTGTGTGTAACATGTTGGGAACCTAACCAATAATTAGTTTGCCAAAAGACAAAGCTGCTATGTTGTTATGCTACTAGCATGCTGGTCCTTCTGGTGATTATTTGTCCTCATCGACAGATTAAAAATAACAGTAAACAACCAGGATGAGGCAGATCATCAGGGGGCATAATGCCCTGTAGCGCATACTTTGTCATATTTGTTTGGCGATGACTGAATAAAATACTGAAATATGAAGGACAACTTTTAAAATGTTGTTTTGGGTAAATTCATTGTTATATTAATCAGTCCATTAAAAGAGAAACGGAAAAAAGACAGGGAAAACCCCTTGAGCCTGTTGCTGTAGTTACCACAATTTCACCCATTTAGCGTGGTTTCTGTTATTCCTTCCCTCGAACCAGTCTCTTGACCAATGCCAATTGCAACTTTTTAATCAGACATTTTCTTGATTATTTGGCTATTTTAGCAAGAGTGGTGTCAAAAAATGGTTTCTCTATCAACAATCATTAGTGCGTTTTTCCTTTATGTATGATGAGTTCAGACTACTGCTATCTAGTGGTATGGAGTGTTATTTCCTCTCTCACGGGCGCTGAACATTCGACTAACAGCTGTCATCTTTGCTTTGTGTTGAAAACACAGGCGATATGAAACAACGTGAGGCAACACAACATTCCACCTTCGTTGCTACTTTGTTGCTTTGATGTCAGTTTGCCGTGTTTGGTATGCTTTATAATAATATTATTAATAGTGATTTATACAGCACCTTTTTAAATTTCAAGAAATAATTTAAAAGACTCAGATACGAGTCTCCCAGTTGACATATCTGAGCCTTTCTCTAATTGCTTCTCTGATAGTATGTACAAATCAGATTATGAGTCACAATCACAAAAATCTGACAATAAAACAGCTGAAATGTGACTGAAAGAGAAAAAAAAAAAACTAATCAGAGAGCATGCAAATAGGTTGTTAGAAACCAGGCCCGATTTGATAAAATCTAACAAAATGTTTTTTTGCATCCCGAAATTGATGATAGTAATAACTGACAGCATTTGGCCTATCAAATAAAAAAACAAAAATTCAGAGTTTCCTCCAGGAGGACAGGACATGTTCTCCAGCATCTCTGATTTATTTTTCTAATTATAACACTCATCCTTGCTACTCCAGTTCTTTCACTCTCTCTCTCTCCTGTACATCCAATCTATCTTCACCTTCCTTCTATCTATCTATCTTCCATACCACCTTTCATGCCATTACAAGCTTGGCAATGTATGAGCTTTTGATGAGAATCTAACTCTGCAGAGGAATATACACCATGCATCAGTCAAACACACTGCCCCTTCTTAAAAAGTCATCAAACTTTGTTGTTGGCCTCGAGGTAACCTCCCACTGGTTTCTACAAACATAGCTCATTTGTGTAAACTCGTCAAATTCTGAGTCGGACATATATTTTCAGTTATATGCTTGCTTCTAACCTGCGCTGCAGAGCCAAAAGAGGCGTGACGGTACACATCATAATGTTTAGATCTTTGCTTTGTTTCCAATCTGTTTCTGTAAATCTAAAAAATGTCTCAGCAAACTTTTTATAAATCATATGGATACTGTTATAATGTGTTGTCATTGAGATCCTGACACGTCATGCAGCGTGAAAAGTGACAAAGAGAAGGTTTTTGCTTTAAATGACATCACAATGTCTGGCTCTGACTCCCAGAGAGGGATGCTGTTTTCTGGGGAGAGGTTCACAGGAGACTCAGCAGGGAAGGTTACAAGTTGCCAGAGACAGCAACTACAACAACACAATGTGGAGGACGACAAAGACAGTTGAGATTTTTGCTGTTACAACATTAGAGTTGTTATGTCTTGTGATGTTGCTTTGTCGGTTTAAGTGTGGGACATTTCTCTTTTATTTTGAGTGATATACAGTGGACTGTCACACCCCTGTCCTGTGCTGGTAACATGTTTGTTCACCTCTGCTGCAGCTCTGTTACTACCTCCACTGGCAGATCAGAGGCAGAACGAAACTATCCCCTCATTCCAACACTGTACCTTTAATAGAGACAGTAAGGCGCAATGCTCTCACCTTGAAAAGGCAGTGCGAAAGGGGCTATAGTCAAAAATTGGGTCGATATACAATCTAGTCAGATACTGACATTCTGATGTCATTCACTATCACTAGAGACACTCCACACAGGACATGCAAAGCCAATAACAGTTGCTGAATGCATGTTAAATATAAAAGGCTGATGCTGATACCAATCTATGAACACAGTGGGATTTCTGTGGACTTCTGAGCTATGAGCAGCAACAAGTTTAACTACAGTGCAGCTGCGTCAACTCTTTGCCTGGTTGTTTGTGTGAGCACTGGGCTCAGCTGAGTTTATCAAATGAAGGAATTAGGTTGTGCCAAACTTAACAAACAGGGTTGCAAAAGACTTTTATAAAATCAGATTGCATAATAAAATAGAACAGCATTTGGACCTGACTGAAGTTACGTCTATGCTTTTAATTACACCCACTGTAGCAGGTCAAACACTTTGTTTTCCCTCCGACAGAGGCCTCTGTCATATTGAGCAACTCACAGCAAAAATCAATGCTGCTGTATAGGCCATATGTGAGAAAGGGTTAGGCCCGTGCAAAGCGAGAGGCAACATCACTCCCACACACTTTCTTTCAGCTAAAACAAGAGTTTGCAAATATTGCATGAATATGTAAGAATGAGGCCTTTGCTAAAACATATATTTGAGCAAGCTGTCTTAAGTTAAAAAAAATATTTGCTGCACCAAAACTTTCATTAAGCAATTTTAACGTACTTTCACCCTTGCCTGTTATCTATATCTCTGAACAAACTCTAGGGTAGGGCTGGGCGATATATCGAATATACTCGATGTATCGTGGCTTGTTTTCTGTGGGATGTAGAAAATGACTACATCGTGAATATTCGAGTATACATTCAATTGTCACGCAGCTGCTTTTAGTCGCGGGCACTGAACTACATGTTTTTCTCACTCTCTCTCATCTCTCCGCACAGAGAGATCAAACAAACGCACCTAGTTACGTACAACACATTCTGTAGTGCGTGCAACGTCATACGCCCAGCAGCATGTAGCAGCAGAGATCTCAGGTAGCGGCAGAAGCAGGTGCTACAAAAATGGAGGGAGAATTAATGGGCTCTTTGCACGTCAGCTCCTGGGTTCATGTAATACGGCTCACTCACTTCCAGTTGCCTAGAGATGGCGCTCTTCTACAGGCGATGCCTGACAGACCGGCCGAAGATGACGATTAACGATGTCCATCCCATTTGCAAAGCGTCAGCGAAAGCCTCGAAGAGCAAGCTGGAGAAGGGATTTAGCATGTACGCGAATTCGTATGTGTTTGAATATGAAGGTGCGTCTCCTATACTTGTGTCTCTGTGGTTGGGATAGCTAGAAGCTATGGTGCTAGCTAGGCTGGCTGCAACAGTAAACTTTGAGCCTACTCGCGGACAATGACATACCGTAAAACACCAAATAATAGTTGGGACGTGTATTTGTTTCAATCACTTTGCCAGTGTCCCCAAAATGCCTGGCGTTTTATTCCTTCCTCTCAAAAATCCAGGATGAAAATGTCACAAACTTCGCCTGCTTCAGCGTCTGTCCGAGGAGGACAGCAACAGGGCCAGGCTGCCTGGTGTAGGGAGGAAGAAGGCCAGCGAGGAGCCTGAGATAAACATGCGGGGATGAGTTATCAGCGAGCGGGCACGCCACGAGAGACTGTCCCGCAAAATGATCAGGGCGATGGAGATTAATTATACGGTATGCCATTGTCCGCGAGTAGGCTCAATGTTTACTGTTGCAGCCAGCCTAGCTAGCACTATAGCTTCTAGTTATCCTAACCACAGAGACACAAGTACAGGAGAATCACCTTCATGTTCAAACACATACGAATTTGTGTACATGCTAAATCCCTTCTCCAGCTTGCTCTTCGGGGCTTTCGCTGACGCTTTTCAAATACGATGGACATCGTTAATCGTCATCTTCGGCCGGTCTGTCAGGCATCGACTGTAGAGGAGCGCCATCTCTAGGCAACCGGAAGTGAGTGAGCCGTATTACATGAATGCAGAAGCTGACGTGCAAAGAGCCCATTCCCAAGCAAAACATCACATGATCAATCGTCTGGCGGTGGTTTGGGTACAAGAGGGAGGACGTAAAGTATGCATGGATTAAAGTTCTCCGTCCCTACGACGGATTTCCCTCATTCAAACTTCACATAGGCGACTTCTGACATCAATGTAGATCGGATGAGAACACGTGTTGGCTGATATTGACAGATTGTCACACTCTGAAGCCAATGGTGATGTTAACAGCGTGTGTGCAGCTGACCAATGACAGTGCAGTGACCCACACAGGGCGGGATCTAACACGGAGCAGCGCTAACGTTTATCTGCTTAGCTAGCAAGGACTCGTCACGCTGCTACGTTATCAATTAGTTTTTGAGTTAAGTCAACACCTGAGAACTCGTCTGACACGGAGAGTCTCCTGTTGTGTGCTACATGTGTGAAATAACAATGATAGTCTGGACTTTGTCTGCAGTGTATCTGTGTAAACGGCTTCATTCAGCGTCTCTCCCTCCCCTCTGACACCGTGAGTTACCATGGTTACAGGAACGCCCTGAAACTTTAATATTCAATAAGAAGTTTTTGGTTAGTTTGACTTAGAGTCCTTTAGGACTCTAGTTTGACTGTACAAAATCATGAGTGTAGCCTGATTGTAGCTCAATGCTGAAATCTTGTATTATAACATATAGAACAAATGTAAAGCCTCAGAGCTTCTTTTATTATTAAAAGTATGTTAGTGATGACAGAAAGGTGATAACTTGCCATCAGACTGACAAGACTGCAGAAGTTGCTGTTTGTATGATGTATTTTTATGTTAAACAATAAGAGGCTCACTTTAAACATTATTGTTATTAATAATAATAATTAATGATAATGATGATGAGAAGAAGAAGAAGTAGAAAATAGCGTACTAATAAGGTTCTCTAGATGGTTGATTATTTGAAAGAGTAAATCTTGAGAGAAGCTTGGCAAAAAAAAGGCACAGTTTGATTTCATATATTAATAATTACACTGAAAAGACAAAAAACATTTTAAGTGTGAATAGACCAGCTGTTTAGATCATCCTCCTGTAAAACACTCTTGGTCAAATATGTAAACATGATGTCTGCATTAGAGAACATGTGTGGGGTGAGGCTGTAAATCTTATCTTATTGTTTTAGCATATGTCAAGTAACATGCCCTGTAACATGTTTCACAAATTCTAAATTGGAAATATGACTTGGCTACAGCTTGAAAAAACTTTTCAGTCAAAAGATTTTTTTTTTTTTGCTTTAATCCATGAAATCAGCATAATGCAATATGAACAATGTTTTAATGTAGACACGTAGAATCATCATACTGGCATGATTGTATGCATCAAAGTGTTAATTCAAGGCTAAGGGAAAGTATCGGATATATATTGTGTATCGTGACCCATGGCCTAAAAATATCGGGATATTAGTAAAAGGCCATATCGCCCAGCCCTACTCTAGGGTGACAAATTATTGTCCAAGATTGACTTTCTCCCCTATAAAATCCTTTACACTCATGCAGTGAAAACAGCTCTGAAATACTTGGGTTTTTTTGGGCTGGTGCTAATACCAATGGTAAAGCTTAAAAATCTCAGATGTTAATATATCGTCAGACACACAGTTTGTCATAAGCCCTCAAATGTGGTTATCAGGCATGATAAAGCATTAATCTACCTAAGGCGAGGCATGATATTTTAGTTTAACAATAAACTTTGCATGCCTGATGTCATTGTCCTTTCTTTTCTGAATACATCAACCGGAGCAGTCCAAGATTAGAAGTTGAACACATCTGCTAAGCTCCATGCAGCCTTGCATCCAACATCATCCACTACACAGCACGCCACCAGCTACACACCTGACCGCGATTACTCCACAACTGGAATGACAGATCCAACCATTCCTCCATAGGACAAAAATCAGACCCAATTTGCATCTCAGATATGCCAGCTGAGATGTCACCTATTCAAAATTATAAGCAACTATCACACAATGCTTTTTTTGCTTGTTTAGATAACATAGTACTTTCATACAATAGTAATCTACTGACTTTACAATACAACAATCAATGAACACTCACTTTTTTATCTATGTAAAGCTCACAAAATCATGTGTTGAAACTCGGTGAATCAGTGTTCTAATTTATAAGAGAATAACAAAAAAAAGGAGGCCCCATCTATCTGCTGCACCACCTGTAAAATGAATTGCCCCTGTGGTATAATAAAGTTTACATTGCCCTTAAGTATCCTTTATACTGCTGGTCAACATTAAGGAACTGTTTGACAGCTTTTTAATTAATATTCATTTATGACCTTTCACTCTATCTTTCCTCCGATTGTAGTTAATGGTGATGTTATACTCCATCTAAATACCAAATTGCTACCTTTAGTGCTGTCTCTGCATTGCTGGTCCAGTGTGTCCATTATTAAGTGGTGGTGTTAGGTATGGTATACAACATTTCAAATGTAGATCCCTACTGAGGGTTTTCCATTCGTGCATCAATGGAACCTTACAGTGTATGAGTGTTTGCAATACTGAAGGACGTCTTTGTCCAAACAATCATTCTATTCATTTCAAGCTCTTCTCAGCAGCTCTTGATGAGCTCTTTAGGAGAACTAGAGTACATAGCTGGACTCATATGGCCTTGTCTCACCACCCACACACCACTGATTAACTTAGCACCACCTCTTACTCATCCTCAAATATGACTTTGAGTGCTGGTGAAAACTAAAGAGGCAACCTGTAACAAAACAGGTTTGTTCAAGACGGCCATGAACGGTCAACTTTTCACATTTTGGATCGAGAAGGTGTTAAGTTAAAGTGATCAGCTTTCAGACCAGAGGAGCTCGAGTTTGTTACTGGAGCTAATGTTAGCAGATACGACTGCAGCATATTTCCTCATCTGAGGAGCAATCCCTGTTCAATCTGATAACTACACGCCTTCAGTCGCTGTCCCACGATAGCTGGTCGCCTGTTTTGGAAAAGACAATAATGTGGTGTTTTTACACGTCAAACTATCAATCGAGCTAGGTAACGCAGGAAGTTAGGTTTAGGCCAGAGTAGTTTGAGTGTGTATTTGGCCTCAGTGAAGCTTGACAACGTTGGTTTCATTGAAACAAAAGTGAAAATGGCAAGTAGAGAGAATGCAGGAGCACAAAAGCGAAGTAATGTTAGAGATTATACGCGCAATATTAACGTACAGCAGTGAATAAGGTAGATAGTGAACCATGTCAACAACTAGCTACCCAGCGAGCGTTTACTAGCCAAGACCTAGCCAGGTAGCAGCTAACGCTGGCTAACATGCTAACTAGCCAGCTAACGCTGAATTTCTGTCCATACAGTCATTCATAAACATAGCTAGCATATTCAACAAACACATTTGTGCAATTGTCAAAAAAGTTGACATACCCAAACAGGTTATCTTTCGTCGCTATTTTTGTAGCCTGTCATAAATTGTTCTCGTTTCTTCGTCTCGTTTTCCTGCTCATCTCTTTTTGCTGTGGATGTTTGGCTAACCAGCTGAAAGCCTCGCCAGAGACCATAACGCAGTTTACGTAAATGGAGCTGAGCACAGCGCGGTGGACGGACGAGTCGAGCGTAACCCGCTTTGAAAAATACTCAAGGAAATCTGTGTGCGTGTGAGTGTGCGCGAGAGAGGGTCACGCACACTTTTATTTGTAGAGAACATCAGTTGTTACTATAACCATGAAAGCGCGTGCTTCTCACGCGTGCTTCTCACACACGCACGCACAAGCGCATCCAGTCAGGACGGAGGGACTTTTATTTGTTGTGTTGGTCTGCATTCAGTTTTAAAATGAAAAGTCTACAGTCAGGGCTGTGGGCTGGGTTTAAGTGCTGAGCTCAAGATTGTTACTTTTTTCTTTTTTTATGGAGCTCGCTTTTTGTTTTGTTTTTTTGTTTTTTTGGAGTTGTTATCTGTAAATAGCTGTTCAAACTATGTTGTCTTATACTTTGGTGAAAAATCTAACATTAAAGTTTTCCTCATCTGTGTTATGTTCAGTATATCTTCAGTTAGCTGTCAGATTAATATGCAGAGACAATGGAGTAGAGCAGACCAAAAAACTGTACTAAACGTTTACAACTGTTCCTACAGACCTACTCAAGTACAAATAAAGGTAGTGATCAAAATAGCTACTTCAACTAGAGTACCAAAGTACGAAAAATGACCTGAGTCCTGAGTAATTTCAAAAATACTGTCTTTTATTGAAATGTGAATCTGACTGATCTGATTATTTGAACCACAGATGGTCTTCTAGGGTAAAGGTAAAGAGGTAAACAGATGTTTGTATTTATTTATGATGAAATGACAGATTATCATCTCCTGATTAGAACAAATACAACAATACAATATTCCCAGTAGTATCACCAGGGTCTCTACACATGAACACAAGTATTGAGAACATTGTTTGTGTACACAGAGTTTACTAAAAAGAGTTTTTGAACAACTTACGTTAGCAGTAGCTTGTTCCTCTAGCCATCGTCATGGCAGCCCAGACGTACTCAGGGATCGACGCGTCTGGGTAGAGTGTATGTGGTTCAGTTGAGCTATGTGTGGAGACCCTGGTGATACTACGAGCAAAGTTTCATGTTGTGTTCAGCCTTCTTAGTGTTTTAAATACAGCGATTTTAATGCTAGTGTAAAAGTGCCCATGCACTCCCATTGAAAATAAGGTCAATCTTAAAGCCCCCCATACACCGCCCAGACGCCCAACTGCCTTATCCGACCACTTTCCGACCACTCTGTTGCCTCTCGTCTGGCCCATTCGGCACAAAAGTTGCATTGAAACACAACACTTCGGCGTGCTGCCAGATCTCCACAGTAGCGTGTACGTTCTGCCCTTGCGCGAGATGCAATAAGCAGCTAGCGCTTGTGTTATGAGTTGTAAACGAGAGGCTTATGCACGCTGCTCTCTTTACTTTAACTTAACTATTTCAGACAAAAACAGCTGCATACTAAACATGCAGCGAGGCATTACCAAACAAACACAAATTAATTCGTTCTGAACGGACATAATAACAGCTAGTCTCGGCCCAGTACTGCAAAGCATGAAAACGGGAAATGACGGAACGGAGTCCATAGAAAAACAGAGCGCACACACCGCGCTGATTCGCTAGCACACCGCCAATCACAACGGCCGTTCAGCTGGCACACAACCAATCAGACAATCCAGTTGCTCAGACGTCCGACAGCCCTCCTCCTCAGACTTCGCATGCTGAGTCGGAGCAGACAACGTCCGAACGGCTCCGAAAGCTTCCGACACAGCTGAACACACCGAACAGAAATGTTCCCAACCTCGTCCGATTCTCTCCAAACGCTTCAGACGTCCAACGGTTGGGCCGGTGTGTTCCTGCCTTAAAGAGCAACTAAACCCCCAAACCACTTTTTTCTGCTGAAAACCAATGTATTTGGGTATGAAGTAGTGTTGCTGAGTGATTCTGGTCCAACTCTTGACATTTTAGTCGAAGTATTTCAATTTGGCGTATTTTGTAGTAAAAATGTAAGTGTGACTGCCCTCTATGGGTTGAAACCCGGTTATTACAATCGAATTTTCCTATTGGCTGAGATGGAGGCAGATGACGTTTTGGAGGCAGCTTTCGTCATGGTCCACCACAGTTAGCTCTGCTCCCACCTATAAAAACTAAAAAAAAATAATAATTTTTTAAAAATTGTTCTGCGCATGTGAGTGTGGTGACGGGGAGGGGGAGGGGGAGGGGGGAATCGGAGAGTACTCCTGGAGCCCCGCCCATAATGAAGGCATTTTTTAAATTTCTAGCTTAGAGCACGTCATCCAAAACTGAAGGTTTTTTATTTGCTCTTTAAAAGTGCCTCTTTCGTCGTAATGATGCTTTTACACGAAGATTTGACTGATATACATACAAAAAAAGTCTAGGTTGCATTTTGGCGAGAGTTTCACTTTAAGTTTAAATGATTGTTTGCTTGTTATTTCCTCTATATTATGACTGAAAAATAAATAGGAAAATGTGTGTGTATGTGCATAATAGATCGTGTCTGTTACGACAAAAAATAAATGTAAAAAAGTCTAAATGTTCCAGTGACTTTAAAATTTGATGAATCAAGTCTAGGTGTCCCAAGTCGCAGTGTGTGGTGTGTCACATGAAGACAATAAAATAAGAGATGTGTCCACATCAGTCTTTACACAGTGGTCCTCAATAGGCAGCCGGCCTATTTGTGGCCCCAGAACTGGGGGATTTCCAATTTGAAACGGCATTATGAGACGAAGCATAGGAATTTTGAAGAGACATTTCCTCAAAATTCAGAGGTAAGAACAACAAAAATAAATGCACTGAAACTGTCATATCAAGCTGCAAGCAGGATTCTTGTCACATCTATGACACAACAACTGTACCGGACCTCCGGCTCAGTATGTATGTGAATGTAGTTTTTGTTTTCCTTTGTTCCTTTTGGTGTACTTGGTGTGTTTTTGTTTTTGTGTCTGTCTCTGTGTTCTGCTCTTTTCCTCCCTCTCCTCTGGAAGCCACTGGTGGGCGTGGTCATGGAGGGTATGGCCGACACACCTGCAGCTCATCATCCTACAATCAGCTCGCCTACATATACCCGAACCAGCCTTCCAAACCCGCTGGATCATTGAATCAGTTCTTGTGAGAAACGCCAGCCAACTCTGAACCAACCCTTGTGCTTAGCATCTTGCTTACCTGTTTTCCCTGTCTCACCACAGACCACCAGTCCTGAGCCTGGACCCAGTCTGCCCGCCAGCCCCGCCGACCTCAAGCCTGGAGCCTGAACGCAACCTCCACTCTCTGACACCACGGAAACGCCTGCCACACAAGTCGCAACCTGAACTGTGCAAATCTTCAAAAAATTCTCTTGTATTTAACATCTACCCCTGTCTGCATTTGAGTCCCTGGTCCCCGAGACTTTTTAAAAAAATGTGTTTCATTCAACTATTTTAATTTGTCAAAATGGAAATGAAACATCACATCAGTAGTTTGTTTTTGTTTCACATAATTTGGTCTTTGCTTTTCTCGTCACCACTACACCACTGAGTGGGACTGATTAAATGCCTGCAAGCTTGAATATTTCAGTACATTACGACCGAAAGCAGGAGTAATAGTAGTTTTGAAGTATGTATGTTGTGTATGCATTAAACAAGTTTAATGTATGTAATCAAATATACCGTTACCATAAACATGTAAATGCACAAAATGCATAGAATTATGTTCTGTGTAAACCAAACAGTCTATGGAGTAAACATACGTGTTTTTAAAGCTTTTATTTTGGTGATTAACTAACTTCCGCTTAAGACTTCTGGTATGGATTGGATAAATGGCGGCTTTTATTTTGGTGATTAACCAACTTCTGGTTGGGACTTCCGGTATGGATTGATAAATGGCGGCTTTTATTTTGGTTTTATTTTGGTGATTAACCAACTTCCGGTTAGGACTTCCGGTATGGGTTGGATATATGGCGGCGCCCTTGTCGGCCATCTTGACTGCAGATGGGTACTCTTGCTGAACTTTGGAGATGAACGCTGGTTTTTGATGACTTTTAAGTCTTGTTAACTGATCTACAGTTCGGCATTACTCTTCTTGCCTGATTCTGTCAGTATGTGCCGCTGACCACTCAATTAACATGAGCCCTGAGCTAACGGCGAATGTAGCCGGGAGTTAGCTGTGATGAGAGGGGGAAAAAAGTGTGTATCCTGCTCGTTTATGAGGAATCAACACCGTTCAGCCATGTTTCACTTCACTTGTTTTTTGTGTCAATAAATTATAGTCAAGACATGAAATTACTTTTTCGCAACTACATTTTTGTCATTTCTCCCACCCGCTCCCTTATTCCCAATCTGCTTTAAAAACTACTACACAGACAAATTAGAATAATTTATGAAGAAGGTCCTCGTGCTGAGGATAGTTCCTGGTAAGAAATGTCCAATAAGTTGTGGAGAAATACCATGGGGTGGTTTCTAACATTGTGCTACCATCTTCTTAGCTGCAGTCACACCTGCAAGCCAAATCTTCCTGGAGTTTCTACCAATATCCAGGTCAGTGTCATCATTTAGCAAAGGGGTCCATTGGTAGTTTGGCTTCGGTCAATAAACAAGTGTTTTAATTAAGCTCCACTTAGTTCCAATTTACTCAGCATTTTATTTACCTCAGTATTTTACCGCTGCTATGATGACCTAATTTCCCCTCAGGGATAAATAAAGTAATTCATGTATCCATCTAATGAAAAGATGCTCTGCGTCTGTGGCAGTTTCGGCAGCGCACTGTGCTGATTACAATACAGCGCCACACCTCCACCATATCTGCAAAATGCCACAACTGCAGTTGCTACTGACAAATCTACAAAGTGCAAAGATTGTTAGTTTTCTAGAGAGATAGAGAGAAAACAAAGAATAGAATACAATGCCAAATTATTAAAGATTAGAAGAGATCCAGGTGACACCATTAAGACAGTGTTTGTCAGCCAGAGAAGTGGAATTTGTTAATTCAAAGAATTCCATCTAGGTCATCAACTATTTTGAAGTGACAGAAAACCTATTGAAAGAATAACAGAATGGTTTAGACCTGAATGTAATGTCCTTTACTGAGGTAAGCTTAGGACCTCCCTGTGTGTAGCCTGTATGTAGCTGTGACAACGTTTGGACAGTTGATTCCGTAGTTCTATTTCTTTTAATTTAGATTGGTAGGATTTTGACACTGCAGGTAACCTACAAGTGGATCTAACAGGATATCAGTATTTCTGTGACTTCCTGTATATTCTTTGAAGGCTGCTGGAAACGATCCGGCCTGACTGCAGCTTTCCGTCACCGTCCCTGCCTGATCTCATCCAATTTCCAGGCAAAGCGTTGTTCATCTTGACCAAGCCTAGTGTTAGCAGACTTGACTTGAGACTTGAAACTTACATGTGTGACTTACTCCCACCTCTGGTATTCGTGAACATGAGCTACTCTCTCCTAAAGCCACAAACCAGAGAAGTAAGACTCACACTTGTAATGTTGACCGATATTTCTGAACCATTTTTAACTGTAGGAATAAGATGTATGAATTCCTTAATTGGTCACAGCTCCCCATTTGCGGTAATGTATCATGAAAGACCTTGAACTGATGCATGTATAAAACTGGTATTGCTTCCGTTTGATGACTGTTGAAGTAATCTGAATGAGAACGAAATAAAGACATTCGAGCAAAATATTCAGTTTGAGCTCTTATTTTGGTGATCAGCTATAGACAACCCCATTGTAATTTGACATGGCTGTTTATTGAAATATGAATTCTGTACATTTGTCAGGCTTCACAAAATGGCAGGCAAGAACCCAATAGCACGACACAAAAACAGTTCAGGTGCAAAAATAGGTTTTAATACAAAGCGAAGGTCAAACCAGGAGATCAGTCAGCGAAGCAAACAAATACAAAAGGAGCAGGCAAAAGGGAGAGTCCAAAGTCCAAAAAGGCAGGTCAAATCACGAACAGGTAGGAGCAGGAGCAGGAGCAGGATCAGAGTCAGAATTAAATGATAGACCGCTGGAGAGCTAGGTTAACATAGTAGACAATCTGGCAAAGAACTGAGGAAAATGATCTGTACAAATACTGTGGGGCTGATTAGCTGATGAAGAGCAGGTGAGTATGGGGGTGGAGCAGATCAGGTGGATCAAACCAACAGGTTATGCAGAGCAGGGGGGAGAGGCTGGGTCTGAAATGACACGAAAGTTGGTGTGGAAAAAACAGGAAACAGACTAATGAAAAACCAGTCTGGCTGAAGTTGTGACAACATTTTAAAGATAACATTGTTAAAATGTTTTTAATTATTTTGTAAAGCAAGCAGTAAAAGGTAATTTTATCATTTATGGTTTGAATTTGAATTGATTTATTCAGGATAGCCCCTTGAGATGAATGATCTCATTTTCAAGAGGGTCCTCAAGGGGGTTGTCATGGTTGTCTTGAAAACTCATACATCTCAAATAGAGATCTGCAGTGAATGGATTGGACATTACTGGGAAATGTCTGCAGAAAAATGTATATCTCTCTATAAAAGCAAGGAATCTCTGTCTGTCTGTCTGTGTGTTACTCAGATATCTCTGTGAATCTAAACTGACTGTTGGATTAATGAGACTAAACGAGACCAGACCGAGTCTGTTCGGGTCTGAGGA